>CM067483.1:23626746-23657337 GCA_034552555.1 Semaprochilodus insignis | reverse complement strand
TTTTTTTTTTTTTTAGATATTTCAGTTGCTTGAGTCACACAGTTGTCAACCCTATATTCAATGCAAATAAAATGATGAATGATAGTGGTAGAATGAGAGTCGAACCATAATGGATCTAATTGCTAAGGGTCTGGGAGTACATATCAAATCAAAACTCATATCTGTTTTGTCATCTGGTGCCTTAGTTGAACATTAATACGTGAAATCAAACGGACATGCCGTGAAATAAGATGTTAAACACTTCTGTAGTTATTAAAACAGCTATGCACATTTCAAGCTCCTAATGAAACATTAAATGACATGTCTATTTGAGGAACTGCTGCCTTTATCTATGAGGCATATCTGCTCTGATATTAACAAAGGAAAAATTGATGTCCTCTTACGTCAGATTCCTGAAGCAAAATGTGAATCTTTTTTGTGCAAGTTGGAAATAATAATAGCAGCAACTGCAGCACATCTTGCTTGGGGCACCACCAGATCAAAGAGTCTATATTTTATTCATTTTGTAATAGAAAGGATTTTTTAAGTGAATTCCCTAATTTGCTTAGTGATATTTTTGGATTTCATGGTGCATGAACGTCTTTGTGATTATCTAATCTAGGATACGGAAAACCAGTAATTGCTTAATTGGAGGTACAGTGTTACCGTGGGCACTTCACCTCTAATTTCCTCTAATGTGATTTCCTCTCCCAGTGCAGATGGTGAGTTCGCTGTGACCCACATGACCAAAGCCCACCTGTTCCACACGGGGAAGGTGCGCTGGGTGCCTCCAGCCATCTACAAGAGCTCCTGCAGCATCGATGTCACATTCTTCCCCTTTGATCAGCAAAACTGCAAGATGAAGTTCGGCTCCTGGACATACGACAAAGCCAAAATCGACCTAGAGCGCATCGAGAACACTGTGGACCTGAAGGACTACTGGGAGAGCGGGGAGTGGGCTATCGTTAATGCCGTGGGCACGTACAACACGAAAAAATATGACTGCTGCCATGAGATCTATCCAGACATCACCTACTTCTTCATCATCCGCCGCCTTCCTCTTTTCTACACCATCAACCTCATCATTCCCTGCCTGCTCATCTCCTGCCTGACCGTTCTGGTCTTCTACCTGCCCTCAGACTGCGGTGAGAAGATCACACTGTGCATATCTGTCCTCCTTTCCTTGACTGTCTTCCTCCTGCTCATCACAGAGATTATTCCTTCCACCTCGTTGGTCATCCCGCTCATTGGAGAGTATCTGCTCTTCACCATGATCTTTGTCACCCTTTCCATCGTTATCACCGTCTTTGTGCTAAACGTCCACCATCGCTCCCCAAGTACCCACAAGATGCCGCGCTGGGTTCGCTCCATATTCCTGGGCTTCATCCCCCGTTGGCTCTTCATGAAGCGCCCAGTGCCTGATCAGATGCGCCGGCGGCTGCTGAACCCACAGGAAAAGAAGCAGGCTCCGAACCAAACGTCTAATCTCTGCACCTCCAAGAGCTGGCTGCAGCAAGAGACTGATGTGGACGTTGGGAGATCTCAGGATAAGAATGGTAGAGTAGGAATGGGACTTCCACCTACTTTCTCCTTCCCCTCTGCCACATCTTTACACCTCTCTGATTCCGAGCCTTTGCTTCAGAAGTATGACCTGCAGCAGCTAGGACACAGAATGAACCTCAATTCACGGTCGGTCAAGTCCAGCAATCTGGAGCCTGAGCCCACACTACCCTTCTCTCATAGTGTCCTACAGGCCCTGGAGGGGGTACAATACATCGCTGATCACCTGCGTGCAGAAGATGCTGATTTCTCTGTGAGTAAATTGTGAATAATAGTTTCTAAACCATCTAATGAACAATTTATTGCAGGTAATCTCCTAACACAGGAGCTTCTCAGTTCCAAACCAGGGGAGTTCATGCATTTTTTTGCTTCCCTGCTGTAGCACACCTAATTCAGCTCGCTGCGTAATTACCATCCCTTCAGGAGATGTGCTGGAAGAAACTCAAAAATATATGCAAGAGGTTTTCAGGGACTCATTTTCTGACGAGCTGTAAGGAGAACATTTAGATCACACAGTGGCCCCAAAAAGTAGTCGAACACTTTACTATCTGGAAAGAACATGACTTAGAGAGTAATGGAGCTACAACCCCAAAGGGCTTTTAATGTCTTTCATTTACTGTGAAGAGATCCAAACTTACAGTACGGTTGCAAGGAGAAACCATGTGAACCCTTTGAAATGACCTGGATTTCTGCATCTATTACTGATAAAATGTGATCTGATTGTTCTCTAAGTCAGAATTATAGACAGACACAATCTAACTAAACTAATAACGCACAAACAGTTGTGCTATTTAATGTCTTTTATTGAGCGCACAGTGAAGCTAGTGAACCTCTGGGTTAATGGCTTCTCCAAGAGCTAACTGGCAAAAGATGTGTCAGTTAAAGAAATTCATAAGTGGGTTTTACAGGTGCTTTACCCATTACATGAAGCCTGCACACAATCTCTGGTTACTGATAAATCCTTTCTTATCAAGAAAGGTGAGTGTGAACTATGCCTTGATGCAAACAACTTTCAGAAGACGTGTTATAGAGAAACATGAAGCTGGAAAATGCTACAAAGGCGTAGCTAAAAACCTGGATGTATATCATGTAGACAAATTGTTTGCAAATGGAGAAGATTCAGGACTGTTGCTACTCTCCCTAGGAGGGGTCATTCTGTTAAAGTCCCTCCAAGAGCACAATGGCCAAACCTGAAAGAGGTGAGAAAGAAGCCAAGGTTAACAGCAAACAACCTACAGAAGATTCTACAAACTGTACAAACTTTTGTTCATGCACCACTATTAGAAGAACAAGGAACAAAAATGGTGTTCATGGAAGGACACCATAAAGGGAGCTGTTATGGCGTCCTTCCATGGTGTATCAAGACACTTTTACAGGAGACATGCAAGTGCAGCAGTCCAGGCTGAAGAGACCTTGGGTGATGCAACAAGACATTGAACTTGGGTGATGCAACAAGAACACCAGTAAATTAACTAAATAGCAGTTGAAAAAGATGAAGATCTGTGCTTTGGGATGTCCAAGTCAGAGTTCCGACCTTAGCCCTATTGAGACACTTTAGTATGACCTAAAGAGGCATCCCAGTAATATTGTTGAGCTGAAAAACATTTGCAGGGAATGGTCCAAAATTCTTTATTGACATTGTGCTAATCATATTTGCATCTGGAGGAATGTTTGGTGGAATGTTTGGTCTTAATGTAGGGTCTACAGGTTATTAAATTCAAGGATTCACTTTTTATAGCCTGCACTGAGGATGTTTACTCAATATGCTTAATGAAAGGCATGAGGAATACAACTGTTTGTGTGCTATTAGTTTAGTTGGACTGTGTTTGTCTATAATTGTGATGTAGGACCACGTTTTATTAGTAATCAATGTAGAAATCCGGGTTCACTTATATGTTTTCTTGTAGCCGGTCCAGTTATTTTAAATGTTGTTGGCTCTTTTAAAATACAAGACTGCATGATTATACCAAGTCCTAATAGACTTGTACTGGCTGTTTCTCCCCCTGCTGCAGTTAATTGATTATGTGCTCAGCTAGAGTGAGTTGGGGTATTATAGATTTTGTGCATTTGACACTTCTTAGTATTTACAGCTCCATTACAGTGTCACTGACCACTCATAAAAAGTGGTAGCTTTGGCAACGACTTTTAATAAGTGGCATACAGTGGCACCAAAACAAAGTGACAAACCAAGAGGCATTTATTTAAACAGACCATACCAAGACTGTAATTGGTAATGGTCTTTTGAGCCATTGAAAAGTGTTTTACATTGCTATTATTTAAGCAGTATCTTTACACACTTCTGCAAGTCTGTACACTTTATCCATTCTCCCATCAGTGCACACAAGCTTACCAACACCTTTGTAAGAAAAGCTGCCCCAGATTTGTATGCTTCCACATCTGAGCTTTCCAGTAGCCCTAGTGCAGTCTGGTTGGAATACTTCTCTGGGATCCACACAAATAGTCTACCATCAAAGGTGTTTTTCTCTGAACCATTTATCATTTTCCTAAACATTTTATAAAGTAACCTAACGAACTGAATTACAGTTTACCAATGGTTAAAATGTTCAAATTCTTTTTGGGGTCACTGTAAGTCACATACAACGTCCATCCTATATCGAATTCTTCTGGACAAGCCTTTCCATTCTTTTTCAGGCTATGTTATCTTACCAAATGGGATATCTGTTTCTGTTCTGTCATAGGTCAAGGAGGACTGGAAATATGTCGCAATGGTGATTGACCGTATCTTCCTATGGATGTTCATCATTGTATGCCTGCTGGGGACAGTTGGCCTCTTCTTGCCTCCCTGGATCTCAGGGATGATCTAGTTGTTTGCCCTGGGCTTACAGATATGGACATCAAGCTCCAGAGCAATATTCAACCTGTATGACGGAGCTAAGACCTCCCCTAGAGAAACCAACAGGCGATTATAGTTCTAGAAGAGGGTAGAAGAGGGGTAACCTCCACAGGGTTAAATTGCTATGAATTTTAATATCAGCCTTGCTGTGCAGACCTTTTCTGCACAGAAGTTCCCTGGGTACAGTGTCAGTGATGTAATGAGCGTGAGTAAGAGCATATCAGTTCACTCAGGGATTACCTGGGGTCACAGTTAATTGTTACAATAGTTCAGATCTTCTCAGCCGTGACGTCTCCCATCAGTCCTGTGTGAGAAACACTCCTCGCCTCTTACTGAATGCACTGACATTTGCTGCTATCATGCTGCCATCCAAGCCCATTCACTTCCACATGCATATAAAGTCAGCCCCCACCCTAGGTAATATGCAAAATTAACCTTTACAAAACAGGCAAAGGATATGTGACCCTGACTGGGACCAGTTCAGTTCCATTTACACTGTATCATACTATTAAATGAGTCAAAGATGCCTTTTTAACTCTCAACAGCAATTACCCGTCAGGTCAAAAGTCCTCCTTCTTTCATGGGCTCAAAGTTATGAAGAGTCACTGAAGAAGCAAAGCTTTAGATATTACGTGGGTTGTGTAATTAAGTTGCAATCATGAACAGTGTTCCCTCATTTCAGAATAATTGTGCTCTCTTCTAAAAGGAACGGATGTACATTAATTCTTTTTATCATTCTTTTAGTGTAGTGCTTATGCAAGTGAGGGGCTTAGATAACCATGATGGCAAGTGATTTCCACAACCACAACTAAGGCTGCCACTGTAATTTAATTAGCAATTATATATGTACTATGTGATGTTTAATTCCCGTGATTGATCCTTTTGGATTTTTACCTGCCAGTCATCTTTTACTGAGCTACATTCAGTACACATAAATAAAAGAATTAAAAAGTATCTCTCAGCTTGAAGGTTTTCAGTTAGTAAACAGAATTGCTGAACATAATATTCACTTGCAGTTTCTACTTCTACTTTCTACTACGCTGCAATGTATGATTTGGGGATTTGGAGACCTCTGTAGTGGACATGCATCATTGCATGCAACATGTGGATGAACGTTTGAAGAACAGTGAGCATTATTTACCAGTTTGTTCTTAAATTTGTTCTTGAGAAAGGTCAAAGTCTGTGTCGGATTCATGGTGTGACCTCAAGCCACAGATTCGTTCACACCTCTTTGCTTTTGAGGTTGCGGAAGTCCCAAATAAGGAAACATTGGGGAATGTCAGAATCTTTGCTAAAACTGCGCAAGTGGGTTTTATGAAGAAATGTCTTCTCTGGAGCGGCTGGTAAATAAGGCCCATTGTGCTTTGGACTAGGTCTGGACAATACCTAAAAATAACTAGCACAATATTTTCTTGTCAGAAAAACTAGCATCACAAAAATATCAGAATCACAAAAACTAGAATCACCAAAATATGTGATTATTGGTAGTTGACAGTGGCTCTGCACATTGTGCCCCCAGAATTGACTAGTGCATTTGCATTGTCAGGTTGTCTATAAAAACATGGCAAAAAACTGTAAAGATAATTCTACTAAAAATGAGTTACATCTCTCCATCTTGCTTCTTGTTTTGATGTAGCCCACACTTATGGTAGTCTATGACATCTAAAGATTCTTTGTAAAGTTTATGTAGTAAATGGAGCACAACATCATTTACAACAATTGGCCAAAATTTCATAAAAGTGGATAAAATCTGCAAAACATGTAAACTGAAAGCCGGGTATATTTACAAGCTGTTTAACGGTAAGCTAGTTCTCTCTTCTCACTCAGTTTTCTGAAAATAACGTTGATCACCTTTTACATATTGCCACCAGGATACTTGTCCATCATCTGTGATATTCAATTATGTTGCCTTATTGCTCAGGTCTACTTCAGACTCCTTTCACAAGCGAATGTCTCTGTATACAAGAGTAAGGAAAACAAAGAGAGTCAAAACTTGGAAAGTGAGGTCTTAAAGGGTTTAAGTGAATAATCTTGTGCTGTCATTATATCTTCATCACTATATTGTTGAATCAAGACCTGAACCTTGAGCCAGACCTTCTTTTTGACTGTACATGTGACAGTAATGTTTGAAGATGTATGACATGGAAACGGAAACCCCTGTGCATTCAGGCTGTGAAACTTGCAGCAGCGCCAAACACCCTATTTTACAGTGTGTTTTTTCCTGACTCATTAATGCTCCTTACATTGTGCTGCAGTAACCTGATCCCACACACCTTATTTTTGACCCCATTGTTTTTATTTTAGTTTTGTACTTAAAATGTGAAAAAACAAATATAACCACTTCCACTGTTTTGCTGTACCTTTGAGGCCACCTCCATATTATTTGTACCTTTACGGACTAAAATATCCTTGTACAGTACCCATTCACTGAGTGTAGGCACCAAAGTTCAAACTTTACATTGATAAATCTAATGTGACAACAATGCATATTACCTTAACAGACCATCCTTTGATGGATAAATATTTGGGTTGACTCAGGTGTTGTGTAACACTCCCCCTGCTGGGTATCAGTGCTGCAATGATGTTCGTCTAAAAAGTGTTGTGCTGTACTTCCACAAGAGACCTGTCAAAGGCCTGGAATCATTTCAAAATGATTTCCTGCATAAGATGAATCACAGCTTAACCACCAGGAACATTACATATAAGAATACACTACAAAGATGCCAGACTCTTAATTATAGAAACATAAATAACACTGAAATTTGAAGGTGGAAGGTTTTTGTTCATGAGAAAAATCTTACAAATCAAAAATTCTTACTGTCTACCACCAACTTCAAAACTGCAGAACACAAATGCTACACCTTTCTGTAAAATTGATATGTGTTTTGGCAACGGAAATTATGTTTCATTTGGAAATGTGATAAAACACAAAAGATTACAATCTCAGTTCAAATGATGCAGACCTATAAGCAGTCTGTCTGCAAACAAACTTAAAAAGGCAACATTTCAAACATTCCCTACAGAAAGCACAGCTTTCTATCAGTAAACATAAACATAAATAAGGAGAGGTTGTACTTGCACATCATAAAATACACTATTCCACAAACTAAAAGCTTCTCTTTGTTATCTAGCCAGAACAATTCAATTATAAGCCAATCTGCAGCCCTGTTTCAGATCTCTTGCATATGTGGCTCTACTACATCACTGGAGAAGCAGGTCTAGGTTTGGCTGTGTTGGCTCGAACGCGGGCCTGATCCACAGCATCCAGGAGGTTCTTAGAGTCCATGGCCAGAGTGTGAGCTGCCGTCAGCATCTGCTTCTTGCACTCATCTTTCAAAGAGGTGATGGCGTTCTGCTGGGCCAGCCGCATCTTGCTGATCAACTCTGCCATGTCCTTATTCAACAGCTTCTGAGTGCCTTCAATCTAAAATGCCAACAAAGGGAGAGCAAAGTGAGTGTTCGTTCATTTTTATGAATGTCACTCAATTAAACAATGTATTCATGTATCAAGCAAGCATACTCAGCAAAGCAAAGATCTTCTCTCCTGGACACCTGATTAAAATAAATGGTACATTAACACAGCTTTCCCCTTACAACCAATGCAGTCCATCAGACAAGACATTTTTGGTATTTGATTTGCTGCTTTAGTTTTGTACTGGAGTTATAATGCTAATGTGGCTAACAAGTAATAGAAATGAATCCACCATTAGCACTGTATGGACCTAATGCTTAGATCATTACGTTCTAGCTTCACACCATGTCTAGTAGACTTTCTTACTTGGTTTGTTATGCTGTTACTTTGAAAAATGGAGAAATGTGCCATGTAAATTTAGCTAAACAACATTCTTTTGGCCGCATTATAGCTAACTGTATGATATACTGTGCATTATAAGCTATTGAACCTATTTTGTGATCAGTCTATTCGTGATTACAACACCACAATGTGGTTTGACACAAGTGTGTGATAACTTTTAGCATGCACTTTGCACAATGCCAACTGTGGCAGTTAACTTCCGTTATTTAAAGCTTCTAGTATTCCTCACACCACACCATTAAACAACCAAATTCTTGTGTTTTTTTTTCCATAATGTTTGTACATCTTTAGCAGGCAGGAAAATAGTATAACCAAAACCACCTATCATTGAGAGCTAGCTCAGAGATCTTTACTGCTTCATACAATGCTTCATTGAGAAATACTATACGTTATTGGTACAGGTACTTTTTTCGATTCATAATAATAATAGTTGTAAAAAAGTTCTTGTCTTGGGTGCACAGTTCTAGGAAAACCTTTTAATTGGTACAAAAACCTTTGCATTACATCCTTTCTGCAGGCCTACAAGTAGCCATGCCATAACAGAACGGGTTTTCCTTAAGGAACCAAAAGAGGTTGTTCTATAGCGGCGGAATCATTATTACTTTTTGAAAGGTGACTTTTAGGGCAAAGCACTGCTTCAGTTAATGCTCTAATTGATCTCTTCTTTACCTCAGTCCTGACTGACTCGTGCAAGTTTGGGAGCACCTCATCTACGCTGTGGATTAGATTGCGCAAAGTCAGTCCCACCGTCTAGTAACAGAGAGAGAAACAGTTACGTCAAACACCAGTCTGCTGGGTCACCATCATTTCATCAGGATATTTTACAACTTCCCAACACAAACTATTGTAACACCCTGCTGAACGTCAATCCTACAAGCCATTTGTGATTTTGTTAAAGCAAAATAATGTTACCTTCACCACCCCAACATACTCAGAGGGTGGCAGTGTGTTGACATCATTCTTGAGCTGAACCACCACTTTGACCATCTCCATCACATTATGGTAAACCTGATCCTCAGAGCGGTCCAGTTCTGCTGTGGGAGCTGGCTGTTAAATGCATGAAGCCTCAGAGTTAGTGCAAGTGACATATGAGTGAAAAAGGCTTGAAAAGGTCAGCTTGAGTATACGTGTACCAAAGGTAAAAGCCTATCTGTCATCTGCACGAGCTAGTAAGATTCATAACTCAACCTAAACACACTACATAGACTACCTATGCATTCTCTTTGCCAAGAAGCAGGCTTGTAGCTTCAGGTTCACCAAGCGGTTGTTACAGAGCTTCATGTAAAACCCTGCTGCTTTGATTGTTGCCAGCTGCTCCTTCGGAAACTTTCAAAGGACAGCTTCAAAGGGCTCAGCAGGCGATGCTGCCATCCACCCTGCTAGCTGGATTAACAGTGCAATTACCTGCGCGGTCAGTCTGGGAGGCTTCTCCGGGGGACTTCGAAACTGAGCTGTGAGAGAGAGAGATACACTGTGAGTCCAGGTGGAACAGAACTTCAACAGGAAACTTAACTGACTTTGGAAATAGTTAAATGACTACATGCTGCCGAGACATGTAATATACATGGAGCTAATATTACAGCAACTACACAGACAAACAACTCTCAATTGTAGCCACGTATGTGTGCTGCTATGTGTGATAAACAAGCAGCCTTTATTTATTTATATAGCACCTCATACAACAGAGGTTGACACAAAGCAGTTTTACAGAAAATTCGGGTCCAAGCCCCTAGAGAGCAAGCAAAAGGCAATAGTGGCAAGGAAAAACTCCCTCAGAGCAAGAGGAGGAAGCCTTGCAGAAGCAAGACTCAAAAGGGGAACCCATCCTCCTCAGGTCGACACCGGATAGCAAGACAAGCACAAATTGTTTTGAACATATTGAAAACTGTTAGTGTGAGAGTAACAATGAGAAACAGACCTGAAAGTCTGAAATGAAGTCTAAATGAAACTTCACTGTTTCTATTTTTTTTTAATTTAATCTAGCTTTGGAAATAACAGTACATTCACTTATTTTACTTTTCCATTTCTTATGCAAGTTGATTGTCTTATCTAATTCCTTGCACATGTAAAAGAATGCTAAAAAGAACATAAGATAAGGTTGGTTTTAAGATCGGAAGGATGGAAGTTGGAGTGCCAGTGGAGTGCACAAAAGTAAAGAGTGGACAAATACTAATACATTTAATATTATCAGTATTTTGTAGGTTTTTGTGCATTTTTCTGTTAAATATTTTGTTGCTGTCCAAAAAAGAACACACATCTCCAAAAAAAAGTAACGTTACAGGAAATACATCTTAATTTTTAGTATACATTAATGTAAAGGGTTTTATTCTAAGTCATTTTTTCAGCATTTCTATTGGTCCATTAATCATGACTTTTTACCACAATGTTCAGATTTTCTATTAGATTACAAAGATGTATACATACATACCATAGCCTGTCTCCTTCTCAGACACCTAAAACAAAAAGCGCAAAGAGAAAAAAGGCATTACAGAAACTTGCCAACAACTAATTTAAACATCTGTCAATTTTGCAATGAAAAGATTTTAAATGTTAGATGAACAAGGTTAGTACACTACCTGTTTCTGTTGTTTTGCATCATCTGGAACCATCGGATCCTAATAGAAATGTCAGAAATCAGAACAAATTCTTACTGACATTGTAATTAATAATTATGAATTATAGAATTCATGAAAAATGTACATGGAGATGAACGCTAGCAGGTTCTAGAGTCATTGTTTCAGTGGATGACTCACCAGCAGTTTCACCTCTTTCTCCAGCCATTGGTTGTCCTCCATCATCTCCATTTTCTGCCTCCTCAGAGTGTCCTGAATGGACAGTCTTTCCAGCTCCCAAAGCCGCTGAGCATCCTCTTTACTGGAAGGCTCAACCACACGTTCCCTTTCCTTGTAAGAGCAAGAACATGTGGACATGTAATCTAACAACATTACAGCATAAAACTGAGCTGATTACACCTGAGGCATGCATGGCCCAAATGTAGGCATTTGGCAGAGAGAGAGAAGAAATCAGAAAAGTAGGCTAACAAAAACCTCTGGCACAATCACAGGCACAAAGACAGCTGGAAAGTGACATTTCACTCAGACAACACTTTTATTTTTGTCCAAAATGTTTTGTGTGAGGGGAAAAACAGCAGGTTTGTGGGTTAGTAATACACACAGGCTGTCATTTTCCTGTGTAGTCAGATATAAGACAAGATAAGATAAGATAAGACAACCTTTATTATCCCACATGGGGAAATTTAA
This sequence comes from Semaprochilodus insignis, assembly GCA_034552555.1. Classification (NCBI taxonomy): domain Eukaryota; kingdom Metazoa; phylum Chordata; class Actinopteri; order Characiformes; family Prochilodontidae; genus Semaprochilodus; species Semaprochilodus insignis. The sequence continues at coordinate 23,645,870 of CM067483.1, read as the reverse complement.
AGATTACAAGGTCCCACCGAGATTTGACTCTTACCCCCATACTGCAGCGTCGTGGGGACAGAGGCAGGGTCAGCATGCCACTGGAGATGGGAGTTGATTGGAAACCTGGTGGGCTAGCGAGGACAGGCGAACTAGCACACAGATACTGGGGGAGCTGAGGAGTTGGCAGCAGAAGCACAAACACACAAATAAACCATACCACATTGCAGGCAAATCACACACGCAGAAGAAGATGCTTACAATCAAATAACACATGTTTATGAATGATTCATTTCATCAGGCTTTCATTGGAACACTGGCAAACATCTGAAAACCCCTCAGTCAAAATATATGTTTTATTGATTTCCTAAATCAAAATCTTTTACATGGAACAAGCATTGTTTAAATGATTGGAAAATCATTTTATGCTTCAGTTCTTTTCCCAATATGTTAAATTCTGCAAATAAGCAATAGCTGTGCAATAAATATGCAGGGGAATGTTCTGTGTAGAGGACGTGTTAACTTAATTCCACTTAGAAAAAGCTCAAATAAAAGTAGCGAAATATCAACATAACACGTAATTTAACCAGGGGTGCACAAATGTTTGGCAACTATATATAGAGGTTGATTTCAGTTCTACGAGCTGTTTCTGTGGTGTGAACACACTCCCCACATACATGCATGCACAAATACACACACAGACACGTACGAATACACTTGTACTACACAAAGCAAAGACATGCTGCGGTGCTCAGCAGGCCTAAACCACACAGGAAATGCTGATAGATTGACCTGAATGATGTACGTTGAATTTCACAAACAAAGATTTTAGATTTATTTCTAAACAGAAAATTTGGTCGCACTATTTAATTGCATTAAACATTTTGAATCCAGCGGCCAACATGCTCACTTTGCATGTACTACTATTCAAAACAAATCAAAGCTAATAAAGTAGTAGCCCTTTATGTTACAGACCTTAAACAGTTTCAATACTTTTCAGGACTTTCCATATTTTATATTAACCTGAATGTTATTTTGTTCCAGTCAGTTTAGAATCGGACTAAACGGTTGGCAGATTAAATATCTAGTTAAAACTGTATAAAAGTTAGAAGTTGTCTAATCTATGCATTTTCTTTTTTGGGGTTGTGCTAAAGTACAAACATACTAACACTAAGCAACTTGTTACTGTAGCAGGAGCTCAGTGGAGTGATGCTGTTATTAAGTCCAAAGTGTGAAATACACAGGGCCTCTTGGGCCTCCTGTTTTAGTCAAAATGAAATACATGAAACACATAAAAATACATTAACTGTGATATTATGCTGTCCGTAAGGGAAAAATAGGTACCCAATACAAATTCAGGGAAAGATCATTGTTTAACTGTAGCAGCACTAGTCTGTCTTAGGGTGGCGCTGTAGCAAACTGGTTCTTATATATATTTATGTATATATGTATGTATAAGCATAGTATTAGAATAATCTGCGATTTTTATAAAGATGATTTACCATTTAGTTTAAATGATGGTTCCCCCAACTGAAAAAAAATCTCTTTTTGTCTCTTTTAAGGCATTTCGGACAAAAGGCATGGACACTCATTACTGTGGGAGTCTGAATTAAAATTCTATCTATTATTGCTGTTAATATGAAAGACATTATTAATATGAAAGTATTATCAAGAGTGAGGAAAATACACAAGGAGTTTACCTGAATCTGCAAGCCTGGGCCAATAGTGTTAAACTTTGCGGATCTCTGTCTTGATGGCTAATGAAAACCAGAGCAGAAAAACCAGAAGGGTTAACCATGTTCTTTCCTCTTAAGAAAAGTGGTTGTGAAGATGGACAGAGTGAGAGAGAAACAAAAACAGAGGCAAGTACTTTGGGTGGAGGCTCAGTGAAAGATGTCCTTATGGTACGTGCTCTGTCCCTTTGCTGCTCCACTTCCCTCTCCTGTTCCATCTTGTGAACATCGCTGCCAAACACACAGATCAATGAGTGTCTATGCGTTTCATAGCAACATTCAGTTAGCAAACAACTGATGCACTGAACAATGTACATCATTTTCACATGAATATCTAACACAGTTATTCATCTGAAAATGAAGTACACATTTAAATCATGCAAAAAAACGAAGCAAAGATACTAAGGCGTACCTAAGATTGCACACCAGCTCAGTGAAGCGGGGTCTTTCACTGGGGTCATAGGTCCAGCAGCGGGTCATGAGGGAATAGAGGGTGGGAGGGCATAGCTCAGGCTTGGGCAGTCGCATGCCCTGCTCAAGCTGGGTGATAACATCCCTGTTTTCCAGCCAGAAGAAAGGCTGCTGACCCCGACTCATGATCTCCCACATACAAACAGCTGGTCGCAAAAGAGATCCATGGTTACACCTCATGTAATGCTTTTGAATTTGGCTTAGCAACATCATATGATACATCATATGAACCAATATGACTTATTCACATTTACAACTTATTCACATTTACTTTTATTCACAATGAGTTTATTCACATCCATGGTCTCTCAGAGATAACATCAGTCAGAGAATCAAATCTAATTTAACTGAAAGAGTCACTACATCTCAAATACAATACCAATTAGGGCTGGGTAATATGATAATATATATCGTAATGTGATCAATTCTGTCGCAATACAATACAACATGCTGTTGTATTTTTTTCTCTGATCCAACTCATCGGATGTCTGAAAAAATAAATGTTGTGACATCATGAAGATGTCTTGAATTAGCGCAATACTACATTTTTGCCCATACCGCCCACCTCAACAACCAATTTCAGTGTTTGCGTCCTGCATCATGCTACAATGTTTACGGCTAAAGTCACTAACCAAACATCCAGACGTCACTAGCCGAGGTAAATCGTCTGAAATTGATAGACTCAGGAGCCATCCACTTGATAGGCAAACGACTCACAGAGGCTTCAAAAGAGAACAAACATTTTGTTAGTTAGTGAGTCACAATGGCAGGTAAGCATGAGCATCACAATGTAAATCACAATGTACTTTTAGCTTAGGAAAGATGAACTGTTCTCTCAGTTTCAGATTCTAGTCAATTAGAGAGTGGATCCAGTGAGCTGTTTAAAATACATGTACTAGAACTTGCCTTTGTAGTATTCTTCCTCTTCTATGTATCTGGATAAGCCAAAGTCACCCAGCTTCACACAGTCTGGTTTAGCAACCAGAACATTTCTTACAGCAATATCCCTGAAGCCACAAAAACAGAAGAAGCTTTTGTTGCTACATTGGTGCCATCAGAAAGCCTTTACTCTTCTAGAAGCCTTCTAGAATTCACTGAGATACATCTATTCATAACCTGAACACACCTGATGTTCCAAGTGAAAATAAGTTAACACATCCTCATCAGGCAACTTAAATATGGCATTTCCTGACAATTTTAATATGCAATCTCTGTTTATTTGCCCAGTTTAACATATTGGAGGAAAAAAAAACTAAAATGTGCCATAACTTTTTGCCTTAATTTTTCCCACAATATGTTACATCCAGCAAACAAGCAGTCATTGTGCATTCAAATGTACAGGTGTGCGTTCGCTGTGTCTGTTTTCACTTAGAAAATAAACACACCCACAACACATCATTCTTACTCACTTAGAAAAACAGCACCATACGTAATCAAACCAGGGGCACCCACACTTTTACATACAACTGTATATGTCCTTTAAGGCCAATACATTATATACAGTTTAGAAAGTGGGTTCTTGTGGTGTGTTAGAAATTTTGCTGTTGTTACACTACTCAGGCATGCTGTGCACTACAACAAAAAAGTGTCTAGCGTTCACAGCACTGGTGTTAATTTCTCACTGCACTGTTCATCAGCTCTCAGTGCAAAATGGTAATTAGCTCTGAAAAGGAAAATCACTATTTAAGGAGGACTTGGAGTAGTTACATGCAGTTACACCAGTGTTTATGTGGACTGTGGAGTTTGCAGTGAATAAAAAACATTTATTATACTACTACAGAATAAACTAAACCTCAAAACGCCATCATTGTTGAAATGCAAATGTAAAATGCATTCTGACTTAATCTTTAGGGTAGGCACATAAAGAAATAAAATGATAAAGCAAAACAGCAAGAAAAGAAACTTAGTTGGCATGCTGAGAAACTCCCCCACTTCTTCCACAGTGACATCAGACATTAAGGATGTCATTACAGGAAGAAGCTTATATAACACAACATCATGTAATTACATTTAATATGATCAGATGGAAGAACAAACCAGATAAAAAGGATCTATTTTGATTTCAGGTTATCTTTAATTCTATAAAATAAAACTGTCAACACAGCTATACCCAATTGCACTAACATTGAGCTGGACTGACTACAGAGGAAGACTGAATGTTTAAAGGGGCAACCAATAAGGGCCAACATATCACCAGAGAATACACAGTCCCTCCTCCTCCCCTTTCAGTTCTTACAAGTCTAGCAGAAATGTTACCAGTTCAGCATCAAACATCCGTTTACTCGCCACCCACATCTGCAGTAGTGGAAACCATAACCAGTGTTAACTCTTGTTTTGCTTTACTTCAGTTTTTATTTCACTTCTTTTGCTGCTGCCAACCAGAACCAAGAGTTTCAGACACTGTTGCATTTACACTTCCTTCCATTGCCACTTTCATCCTCTCATGCTGGTACAGTTACTCACTATCAGCTCTTAAGGTACAAAGTGGTATTGCGAAACTGGACAGCAGATATATAGATATCTCTGACACCATCAACAATGTTAATTCCCTAAATTCTGTTGATAATTTTAGTTCATTCTGGAACACGTCAAACTAAACTTTGCAAACTGCTCTTGCATCAAAAGTAATAGACGCAGAAAATTCAACTTTGCTGCCACACTTCCTCAGACTGCAACTTTAACCCAGAAATAGAATGCCTAATAGTTGTTTTTTTTTTTACTTTAGTATGTCTACCACACAATACATGCCTACAAGAAAACCACAACACAGCCCACATCAGTCAACATCCAACTCTGAACTGTGAACAGGGTCTGAACACCAGATGGAAAACAAATAACATATTTTCTTACCACCAAGAAGGTAGCACAGCACCACTATTTAACGCTGAACAATGTGGTAAAGTGCAGTTAACACCTAAAAGAATGTTAAGAAATGTGCAGATTGAAATGTTCTGTAAGAGCTAGTTTCACTTATAACCCACCTACTATATGGAACATTATGGAATTTGGACGCATGTATATTTGCTTTATGTTGCAGGAGCGCTCCATTTAAATAGCATATGTGAGTTATCAGCTCTTACCTGTGTACCATATTCACACCCTCTAGATAAGCAAGGGCTTTGCAAATCTGTAGGCTGTACAGGATGAGCGTAACGTTGCTCAGTTTGTGCTGGTTCTCAATCAGGTATTGTCCTAGCTACAGGAAACACGTAGGGAAAAAGTTGAGTTAGGAGCAATACCTAAATGAGTCATGAGCAGGAGCCCAAATGAGTCATAAGTACAGCTTTCTCTACAGATGTTTGTAGGTTATTACGCTACTGCATTATTATAAAATGTCAGAGACCACTCTTCATTCATTTCCAGTCACAGTATCCTACAAGTACAAGATGTACAAGTTGAAGAGATTAGATGTAAGATAACCCACATGCACAAGGAAGAGAAATGTTAATTAAAAGAAATAGTCAAAAGACGCAGAGAAAGTGAGACTCCTAACAACCTAAGACCATTTCTGATAAACAGCAGAAAATCAATCTCCACTCCTGCTTCAGATCTGAAAACATCCACAGGAGAAGACCATGCAACACTGAGTCTGAAAGGATGTAGCACTATTGCTGAACAAAGCCGATAGCTTTACAGGGCAAGGAAAACAAAACACACATAAGCATTTTTTCAGATAATTAATAATTATAATAATAAATAATTTTGGGGCAGTTCTTTGGGTCCATTCATCATGTTTTTAAACACAATGTAAAGACCAACAAGCATTGAAAAAATGAAAAAAAAATGAAGATATAAGCTTTTTGTTCCAACTACAGAAAAAGGAATTAGACAAAAAAGAAGAACATTTGCAAATCAAACAAGGAAGCTGCTGGTGTTCTCAGAACAATGGACTGGCAGAGTCCTCAGCATCACGTAACATGTTTCGAAGTACCTGGATCATCTGAATTTTGTAGGAAACATTTTCCTTCATATGTCTTTGAAAAAAAAAAAAAACGTTTTGACCGGAAATAAGATAAATGAAGGGTGGTCTCTGACTGCATTTGTGAATTTCAAGTAAAATGTTAAATAGGTTTTAAACAGACTCATCGCACACCTCTCCATGCTGGTAAAGCTCCATCACAATCCACACAGGATCCTCCTCAATGATCCCAATCAGTCTCACAATATGTGGATGGTCAAGCTTCTTCATGATCACTGATATACAACAGAGTGAAACGTTATTTGGTACAGTAGATTAAGACAGGTGTTTTCAATGTCAGAATGAATATGGGCTTACCAGCCTCGCTCATGAACTTTTCTTTCACGTCAGCTGTGCAGTCCTTGCAGGTCTTCACTGCAACACTCACTCTTTCCCCTGTCTGCATTATGAAACAACATTTAGTAATTCAGTCTAACGTTGATGATTCTACGACGAGCAAGATTACTAACATGTATGCAGAAGTAATGAATGTAGTGCACTTTATTTATTGGAAAATTATACTCAGAAATCATTAAAAAGTTAGCTATAGCTTGAATTAATATTGAAATATATAACATTCAATTGACTTGACTGTCTTCATGCCATCCTCATACTCTCTACATCTCTGAGCCTCACATATGCATCTTTAAATCAAGAACAGCTCCGATGGTGGTTTAGCTATTTCTGTAAATTCCCTGCACTGAGGCTGTGTGAGTTTCTATGCTTCTGTAAGTGCTGTCTGTGTGGGAAGAAAGATTCTGCCATGCATGACAGACTGCTTCAGTAAAGATTAAGTCAGGAAACCTGAAAAGCTATATTCAAGAAACCACAAGTCTTGCTCTGACCACTGAAGAACATTTCTAGCTGCATTCACTTCATTTACCTTTCTACAGTGCCCTGCAAAAAGTGTCTAGACAGACTTATTATTTCAGTACACCCATGTGGTTTTGATGAAACCTTTCCCTTAAATGACCAGGAGCTGTCAGAGGGCCAGTCTTCCATTTCACACTCCTCTAATTCGACCATTGTTCACCATTTATTAATTAAACTGTACGCATTAGGATGGAAAAGCCTGAGAATTTAATGGGTTAAAGATGAAAGACAAATATCATACAGAATATTAGCATTTATGATTTTTTAGCTGGTTGAGCACAGTACTGTGCAAAAGTCAGACAACATTGCTCTCTTATTTCAAATCCAGTTTAAAAAAGCAGAAAACAACTAATTTAATATCAGACAGTGCCCATACTTAGCGTGTCCACTTTTATTACAGCTTCCATTCTTTTCAGGAGATTTGCTTTCAGTTCTTCAAAGACATCCATATGAAAGTTTTTTCACATCTCCAAATTTCAGTCCTAGAAGTTGGTTGGATTTTGTTGGCTCCTCATGATTCAAGGAATCCCAAACACGTTCCTAAATGCTGAGGTCTGGACTCTGGGGTGGTCAGTCTGAGAACTGAGAACACCAGCAGCTTCTTTATTTGGAAATGTTCTTCTGTTTCTCTCTTTCATTTTCACAGTAACAGCTCCTGGACAGCTACACATCCTTTCAAACCTATAGTGTTTAGCTGAGTCTTCTCACATCGAAAGGACAGACAGAAACGCCTGTGCTGTTTCAGATCTGAAGCAAGATTGGAGCTTGGCATACTTAGAATTTTTAAATAGAACTTTTAGCTTTCTATTTATCTGATGGTAAAGGTTTCAGTGGGGTCTTGCATGGCTGATAGCAGTCTCATTTCCCTTTGACCTGAACTTTTTGCATGTATTAAGCAAATGCTCGTCTTAAATATAAACTCATCAGAAATATCTCTGAAAAATAAATGACTTGTGCTTAATTCAAAAAATTACTTGCATGTAGAGTCTGAATTTCCAGTGTAATGTACAAGTTAATTAAATGAATACAGTATAATAAATAATAAATAATCTCAGTATTCCTTCAATATACAATGTAACTACTTTTGGTTACTGATTTTTGGTATCTGGCTTTGGAGCCAGTGTATGTTAAACATATGGACTTGATGGCCATACATGACAGACATTCAGGCAATGTGAATAAATGCACGAATAAAACTATTCAAAACAGAATCTCTGTGCATTGTAAAAATAAATTTGGAATATCCAAAAGAAAGAAAAATGTCCCAGTGTCCCATGATGTCTATTAAAAAAACTTGCATCACTGAATTCAGCAAGAACCTTCAGAGCCAGGAGAGAACCAAACTGGTATTATACTAGTCTAATGACTTCCTCCATACGAAACAAAAACTGTGACTGAAACGTACCTACTAGTACGTAATACCTACACGAGCACCAACAACTGCGATTTGATTTGGTATGGACTGGATGTAAGTTTGTAACCTACTGGATGTAGGTGAGATCAATGTTCACCCACTTCTGAATCAAAGAATTGCACAGTTGGGCCAGATTTGGTGGATGCCTTCCCTGGCACAATTCTCAGGAGAATTTCCTGCAGACTGGGATTTTTGCCACTGCTGGTAGACCCGTATGACCGTACACTTTCATACACCTGCAGATTCAGCTACTTCCTTCACACTATGGTCTTTGGCACGCCCAAATACAATCACTCCTTTTATCCGATCATTAACATCTGCTTTGGACCCATTTTCCACACCGAAAGAGACATTCACTGCACTGTACCACCTCTGCTCAATCTATGAATCCTGTCACACACCGCTGCAGGTATTTATAGCCCAATCATCCTTGCGCAACTGCAGGAACCTGAAGTTACTACCACCTTAAACACCCAAGGTGATTATTTTTTGTCCGGGGAACTTATACTGTATATTCGTCTATAAATTGGAGTCAATATTACATTTGCACTTTTACAACATATTTGTCTTTTTGTCTTTTTTACTGCATGAGCACACTATGAAAATAAACACCTTGATGCACAGGTCCAATACTTTTGATGAGCACTGGATAGGTATGAATAGCAATGAACCTAAGTTCACTGAAATCAGTGAAAATGAAAACACATTCCTTTAATGTTGATTTTATAAAAGCTCATGAATTACATACTTTGCTTTTGTAAACTCCGTCATGAACCTCTCCAAAGAAACCTTCACCCAGGATCCGGCCAAGGACGATTTCATCTCGGGAAAGTCTGTACCTGTCTGCTAAAGAGCAAGCATGAATACAGTTTAAAGAGGGCAACACATACTAGGTAACTTATCTAAGCCCAGCCATGTAAAAATGCCCTCTTGCTGAGTAAAACCACTGATCTGAGATTATGTGACTTTGACAAACACTTACTTGTATCTGGTTTTTCATCTGGTATCTCAGCATATATATCTGAGTCTGTAAAAGTGAGAAATAGACATTCTTTACTAAATGTTTAAAGTTTCAGAGTTTGATGAAATACTTGTCAGGTTGAGAAGACTGACATACTCATGCTCACTCTGCAGGAAGAGCCACCTTCTTTACTAAAAAAAAAATAATAATAAAATAAATAAATAAATAAATAAAAAGAACATACAGTGGGAATCATAACTGGTGCATATAACCCATTTTGACTTTAAATCAAACAGTGAGATTACTCACCTTTTCGGAAGCGGAGGTAGAGAAATTCTGGCTTCTTTTTCTGGGAATTGGCAATGTAGCACAATACTTAACATGTATTAACATGTATTAACAACGGGGTTCCCAGCCATGGTCCTCGAGGATCATGCCCTGCCCTGCACATTTTAGTGCTCGTCTTGCTCCCAACATACCTGATCCAAATCAGCCAATTAACAAACACTTTCTAAGTTGAAGTGGGTGTGTTTTGGCAGGAAAACACAAAAAGGTGCTGGGTGATGGGGTGGGGGGTCCTCCAGGACCAGGACTGAGAACCACTGAATTAACAGAACATAATCCATATGAAAATCATGTGTTTAGCTATCTAGTGTCAGAAAAGGGCAAGAGACAAACTTACTAGCAAGAGAGAAACTATAAAGAGCCATGATATTTGAATACTGAATAAAATGTGTACATCATTTACATATGAATAAAGTGTATTACATATACATACTTATTATCAAAAGTAAATAGGCAAAAAGGAAATGATGTGCATATTTGAATCAAAAGAGGGGAACCCACAGGACTGCAAAAAATACTTTTTTTATAAATAGATTCATTATGCTTGTTGTATTTAAAGTACAGATGCACTGAATGTTCGGCAACCTTAAATATTCGGCCGAAAATGGCAAAAATCCACTTTCGGTGTTCTGAATAAATCAAAAGACCGAATAATTTATACCGAACAATGGTGTTTTTAATGACGCTGTTAACTTTTTCTAGTTCCCGGATGTAGACGGGAACCAGGGCGGTACTTCTACTTAGCTCCAGGTCTAGCGCCATCTGCTTAAGGGGTAAAACGCCTCATTTTTCCACTGCGAGTCACACCGGAGCACGCTGACACTTCCCAGCTTTTATTCAGTGTCAAATATTCGAGCTAAACGGAACTCCAGACAGAGTAAAGAGTAAATCCGTTAGCTTTAGCAAGCGTTACAGCGACGCACATAGCAGCTTCTCACCTCGCGCACACGCACACACCTGCACACGCTCTCTCTCTCTCTCTCTCTCTCTCTCTCTCTCTCGCATACCCCATTTATACCATGCGATAAAATCCTAGCCAGCATGGAGTGAAGAGCTCTTTGTGAATGCATGTGAAGGTCGGCTGGGATGGTGTTTTGTCGTAATGTGCTTTGTTGGTATGTCGCTGGGATGTTAAAGTGTTTTCAATCTGCAGTTTAGTAAATGTTTTTAAGATAAAAATACATCACAGACAGCAAATTTGTTCTGGCCCAAATCTGGCCCACTTTCACAATTTTCATCTGGCCCACTTACTAGATAGTTTGAGGGACACATTTACACTACATTAGGGCCACGCCTCAGCCAAAAGTAGGCAACTCTTCTGTATCTGTGCCAGAAGCAGACCAGATCTGTTTTGGGACAGGTGGGCCAAATGCATGTTGTAAATGTACAGGCTACTTTTGGCTCACAGCAGATTGCCAGTGCCAAAGGTGGGCCAGCAGTGCCATATCTTTGCCAGATGTGGCCACCACCCGCTTGCTATCTGAGATTTAGCATATTTCATTTATGTAATGGTGAAAAACTGGCAAAATGAATCAAACACAGTGAAAAACCAGGTTTAGTATTCAGCCTTCGTCCAAATGTTTCATTTAGTTCAGTTTTTGTTTCAGCTTCAGCCAAGCAATTTCATTTCGGTGCAGCCCTAATTTAAAGTCATATAATACTCCTTGTGTTTCATGGTGAAGTTTTGCTTTCTCTGTGGTATCTAAGTAGATAGCTTCCAAGCCAGTTTTTATTTTGGTTAGGACTTCAGGAACTGAACTGAAGTTCTGTTTTAAATTTACTATTACCATAATTAGGCAATGACAGTGGAATCAGCCATTTTGGTAGAAAAAACATCTCTTAAGGCTATCTGGAAGTCCATAATATGTGACAGCAAGTACACATGGTAGGCTGGCCACTGTATGTTGGCCAGAGTTAAAAATGGAAAAGCAGGAGCAGTTGCTCTGGCCATGTCATGCCACTGTGAATCAGATAATACAGTGCATCACTTTTTTGGTGTACCTATGTCCATGTTCTTTGGACCTGTAAATATACTATACAACTAAAATAAAGAAACAAACATACCTTTTTTGGGTCTCACCATCAAAGAGGTGTCGTTTCCATTCTCTAAACGACAACAACCATCTATCAAGTCTGCCATGTTCTCTGCGGTTGCTAATGAGGCTGTGTTGACTGTCAAAGGCTGTAGGTTTAGCAAAATATATGCATTATAAAATAATTAAATTAAGAAAAAATTAACTTCAGTTGTTTTTATTAGGGTTGCTTCATCAACCAGAGTAATTCTCTATATCATCACTGTTTAAAGAAAAACAAATACTTCCAAATTGGTAAATCTACAGAAGAAGTCATAATTGTAAATAAATGTAAGTTCAAGTGAAAATACTTTAAAGCAATTTTGGAGCATTTCTATTGAAACTGTCACACAATGTAAAGGACCTCCTGATGTACTCATGGCAACAGCAATGCTGTTTCCCCAAGTATATGTGAATACATGTTTTTTTTATAATATATGGTTTCTGCCCCAAAGTACTAGTGATCAAATACTAAAGTGTAACAATCTCTATGATATTTAATCTCACCTGCTTAGCTCCTTTTATGTCCACATACAACAGACCCTTTCCATCATTCTGAAGGGAGCATTTGATGCTTTGAACTTGTGAGAAAGCAGCTAGGCAGACAGGCTACGGTAAAGTAGAGAATGTCGGATTAATGGGGCAATAAGTGAAACAGACTGCAATGAACTTTAAATAAAATTATTTGAAACTGTAGAAAAGGCACTGGTGTGTGTGACTCAACAGGAAGCGTAGTGAATGTGTGACTCTGAAAGGTGTTTAAGGCTCAGCACGGCAAAACTTTCCATTGCAATAAGACAAGCTACATTAAACGTCTGCTGATCTTGAAAAAAAAAAAATAACACTTAGTGTAACCCAAGCGCCTTTACACTAGTCATAAAAAAATGTTTGAGCTGGTGAGATTAATGTTTGGTTATGTAGCTGAAAGTAACACTTACCACTGAATTTTTGTCAGTGCGCTGACAAATACCTTTGGGGCCAATTACAAGGTCTACAGCCAAACTCCATCCTTGCTGTGCACAGATGAAAATGGATCAAACTGCATTTATAAAGTATACTTATGTGCATTAAATCACAAGTCAAAGAACCTTTTTGGGTAACACTTTACTGTAGTGTACTATTCATAAGGCTACATAACACCCAAATAAGCTTGTCATAACAATTGACACAACACTACATAACATTTGCCAACCTTAATCAAGTTTAAAAGTAGTCTTCATTACAGATGTCACCTATTAGAATATGCATTCATAAACATTCATGTAGGGTTATGTCAGTTGCCACCGACTGGCCATAACTCTCAAACCGCCTCTTTGCATTTATACTCACTGGCAATTTTATCAGCACCACTTACCAAGCAGGTGCACATTGTAGTTCTACAGTTGCAGATTGTCACGCCTGCTGGCTCTCTTCTCACCCCAGATCTCCCAGACTCCATTTCCCATAACCCACCACCCAATGACGTCACTTTCACATGTCCGCCATCTCCCAATCCCGTTCTGTTTTCCAGATCTGAGTCACCCGAGTATTGATCACACCTGTTGTTAACCTCGTCTGTTTGTATATATACTCCTCTCTCCCACTGACCCATTGCGAAGTATCGCCACTCTGTGCGTACCGAGCGTTTCTTTCTATGATTACTCGTTTGCTACTGTGGTTTTGACATTGTTCTGTTTTACTGATTTACTCTTTCGTCTTTGCCCTTTTGGTACTTTTGCTGTTCTGATTGTTTTGCCTGGTTTTCGACGTCCGCTTGTTTCTTTACTCTGACCCTGTCTTGGCCTTCTGTTATGTCCGCCTTGCTCGTTGCTGCTGTGGTTGATTACAAATCTGTTTAATAAACCTCGCCTGGATTTTAGCTTAGCGCTCATCACAATCTGTTTGTCGATCAACACACAGACTTACAGAGTTACTAGTCCATCTGTTTCTCTGCTCACTTTTTTTAGCCTTTTTCACTCTGTTCTTCAATGGTCATGAGCAGGTATCATGTTGGCGGTGGCTCAGTGGGTAATGAGCGTAGAACAAGGAGGTGGTTTTAAAGTTATAGTTGATTGGTGTATGCAGGTGTCATGTAGCCTTTTAAACAGTACCCTACAGTAAGGTGTTACCCTTTTTTGGTACTAACACTGTTATGCAGAATTGACATTCAAATCAAACTCAAAATTTGTGTACTTTATTGTTCCTTCAAGGGAAATGAATCGTTTTGCTGCCTAACTATACCTGCTCTGAGAGCAGCACAGCAAGACAGCATTTTACATTATGTGAAACCTTAAAAAGGTTCCTCAAACATGCACATCTTATTTACAAAAACGTTTTTTTAAGGAATCCTTCATTGAACCAAAAGAGGTTTTCCTATTGCACTGTTCCCTTTTGGCCATTTGTATAGCTGTTAGCTCAAAAGGGTCAACCAAAGGGTCTCTGGCTCACAGCTGTCAATCAAAACAATAGACACGTAAAGAAACAAACAAACAGGAATGATGAGGACTCACCACCAGCTCACAGGGGAAAACTTCCTCATCAAAGCTAGAGAAGACTGAGAAAGTCTCAAAGAACTTTATAATGCACTGCTCCTCCTTTAGAGTAGAGTACTGCTGGAATGTTTGCTGAATCAATTTCCTGAGCTGCTTTGGCTGTCACCCAGAAGAAAATCAGCATTAGTGTAGAAAAATTAATTAATCCAAAAGCAGATAACTCTTCAGAATTATCCTGGGGGACAAGTTACATGGCTTACATGGATCATCATAGGCGTGAAAATTTTGTAAAACAAACTTTGTAGTCAAAGAACAATTTACCTTCATACTGTTGATCAGTTCTTGTGGAAAGAACAGCTCAAGGCCCACATCTTTTCTAGGAGAAAGAAAACAGCCATCTTTCATTGTGTTATTTCCATGACATGTATCTTTATGTGTGTTACATATGACGTGTGAGCACTGACAGAGGCACCAAGGCATTACTTACTCCAGCAATTCGAAATTAGATTTTTTCTCCAATCCATTGGCATTCATATCTTTATAAAATCTCCTGTTGGATAACATGAGTTTGTGACATGTGTAAATACAGCAAAAACGGACGTAAATGTAGCATAAAGCAAAAACATAATGCAGTGCACTTTGCAGCACAATGATGACACAGTTATGTTAATACCTTATCTCAAGGCAGCCCAATTGTAAGGCCATCCCATCACTGACTTTACTGGCACAGTGCTGCATGTAGTCACTGCGAACCTGTGGGATACCGATGCAATAATAATAAATAAATAATAATTAATACATTTTAATTGTTATATGTTCTCCTTTAACACAGCAGATAAGTTTTTTCTTAAGATTGTTTCTTAGGCTCCACACTAACCTGCTGGTAGAAATACAGCATGGTGGTTCTGTCTTCTTTCAACTTCTCCAAGAAATCAGTGGGGATGTATCGGATTCTCAGGTCATATCTGTTTGGTTTTAAAGGGTGTTATAAACTCAGAAAAAGATGGGCAAAATATGTCAATGCAGTATTACTAGGAAAGAGCAGGACCAGGATCAGACCATATACCTCCACTCTGCTTCAGCATGCTGCTGTTCATACTTCTGCTCCATCTCCCCCACCGTCAAATTAGGGTGGAGCCAGTGCACTTCGTCTGATTTGAGGTGTTTCAGTCGCAGTCCGTAGCAGAAAGGGAACTTGATGTTGGGACCAAGACGTCCGCTTTCCAAGATAGTCTGAATAATGGCCTGCAGAGTAACAATGATATATTTAAATAAAACTGTCACATAAACTGCTTATGTTAGCCTGCCTGAACCTAGCATATCATCGCCGTCCAAAGGAAAAGAATTGTCCCAAAAATGGGAACTTTACAGGAGAAGGCAAAAACATTTTCTATTGGTTTGTTAGTTGTGAACATTTCCCATAACGTAAAAGACAACAGCTGAAATGATTCAAAAAGCAGATACTTTTTTTGATGTTGCGATGGTATGAGCAAGTTATAGGGGCATTCCAGCATTACAACTAGTTTAATGTATTGTGTTATGCAGTATTCTGTAGCGCAGCATTATATACCTCCGCGCCATTGTATTGTTTTCATGTTTTAGTTAACTGACTTTCTCTCACTACAACACCCAGAAAACTCAAATACCTCATACAACCTCTGGGAATCCCTGTGTTGTCAGCCAGTCCTGACTGCTTGCCTAGCCATTGATCTAACAATGCTAACATCCTAGTGCTTCTTTGTTTCTGTCTTTGTCTGCTTTTGTTTCTGTTCACTCTCATTTGTCTCCCCATGTGCTCTTGTGGTTGTTTTGGCCTCTGTCTCCTCCCCTGTCCTGCCTCCTTGTCATCCTTCTCACCTGTCTGTAGTTTTTAGCCCCACCCTCTCGTTTGCTCCAGGTGTTTCTTGTTTGCTCCCCGTGTACATATACCCTGATCACGTGTTTGGTTTTGGTTTACATGGTCGTGTTTTCGTCACATCTCGTTTGCTTCCTAGTTTACTTCATGTGCTTCAAGTCAATTACAGGTTATATTCATGGTCAAGTACAGTGGAATATGAATCAGAGCAACACTCACCCTGATTTCCCATGAGCTGTCACATTTCACAAGCTTAAAGTTCTTGCCCAGGTTGGCGCTGTTGCTAATGAAGCACACCTTGAGGATCTTCACTGTGCCTACATCCTCACCAGGTACTTCAGAATGACGTCTTAACAGCTCCGGTGGTCCACCAGACAGTGATTTCCCAGACATCTCCACATAGGCTGTCATGACAGAGGCCTCCTCATCTCAGCGTTAAGCCTGCAGTGAAGAGCAGGGCTATGACTAGCAAATCAGTTTTAAATCCGTGACCTTTGTGAGATGCTATATCTCTCTGTGAACCAAACAGTCCCACCAATAAACAGAAAGGAAAAGCTAACCAGAAGTAAAAACAGCACAGATGGTATCACAGATGCAACAAGACGTTTAGCCCCAAAAGCTTTAGCACAAAAAGGCTTGAAGGTGTGGCATCGCTCAACCCACACTAAGTGGCAATGCGTATACATGTCTTGCATCAGAGACAGAGAACGGACTCACTAAAGCTCCTGATGTTCCAACATGTCAACACAAGACTGAGTGCGGAAGCACATCCTATTGGATGTGGAATCCCCTTTGAGAATTAAGAAACAGCATTTTCTTGCTGGAACAAAATGTCTTATCTCTAAAATGGTAACTTAACAGGTGAAGGGAAAACACACATTCTGAACTTGGCAGCAATATCAAACGTTTAAGGCTGCACTAAAAGAAAAGGCAACACCATTCAGATAACATCATGGTGCAATGGTCCACAATGAAAGTTCATCAAGTTCAGCAGTGCAAAGGTAAAACAAATCGTAGAGATGGTGTATCTGTATGCATGCTTAGCAGCATCCTGTATCCGGTGACTATCAGCAGAAAAATCCAACCCAGTACCGTAAGTAATTTCACACATTGTAAGTAATAGCACATATTCACACTTTGTGTGATGTGACCAGCTATAATAAAAGGCAAGATAAAAGTACATACAACATGTAAAAGTCAGAGATCACCCTTCATTTATTTACTTTCCAGTCAATACGTTAAGGACCAGTTACTAATTTAGGAGATTCATTTCTGAGGACACTAGAGAAATGATCAAAACAAACCAAAAGTATTAAAAGACACAGAGAAAATGGGGCTCTTAACAATCATGCTACATCTGTTAGGCCACCAAAAATGGTCCCCTTCAGATAAACATTAAAGTTTTCACCTTTGACAGAGACGAGAAGATCAAGCTCCACTTTTGTTTCAGGTCTGAAAATATCCACAGGTGTTTCTGCCTATCCTTGCACTGTGAGAAGACACCTCGCAGACTGTGAGAAGAGTCTGAAAGGATCCGTAGCTATCAAGATGTAGCTATCAATGTGTATATAAATGGTTTCTAACTGTGCACAGAACTATAAGTAGCACATCAGTTTTAGGCAGCTCCGCGTCTACTCTAGTGCTTCAAAAAGCGTAATGGTGTTTGCTAGTATAAAAAGTAACCATGGAAGCCATATAATAAGAGGCAGAGCCTTTAATATGAACATCCTGTCTGAATTAATAAAATCAAAATTAATTTGTGCGCTGCTAAAGAGCGCTTGACACGGTGGTTAAATTTCACAATGATGGTGAATACTGCTGATGCCATTTCAGATGTTTCCCCTCCTTCACACTTGTGAAATGAAAGCGTGTTTATCAGTACATGCGTCCTGATTTGGGAAGGGCTTTGTATTCATGAAGAGCTTGCATTGTTCTTCTGTAAGTCTGTGCTTTGTGTTATATGGTTGCTTTTACAAAATAATTAGTATGTTTTTAATGCAACAGAACTGTTTCTGAGCTCTTATGATGCTATTTTCATTAGATATACATCTGATTTGTCAGTTAATCGGCTGACAAACTGCTGGACGATGAAGTTAATTTTCTGTAACACTTTGCTGTAGGGTACCGTTCATATGGCTAAATGACACCTACATAAGCTTGTCATGACAACTGACATAACCCTACATGATAGTTTGTGAATGCTTATTCAATAGGCGTTATTGGTCATAAAGGCTGCTTTATCTAACTGATCACAATTGGAAAATGCAATGTGTTTAGTGAATGGTGCCCATAGGAATAGACATTTATAAACATCTATGTAGGATTATGTTAGTTTTCATCACAAGCTTATCTAGGTGTAGCTTTATGAAGAGCAGCTTGATGGAGATTACCCTACAGAAAATTAAGATCAGATGTCAAATACTGTGAGCCACATCACAATTGCATACAAATAGAATAGTAGCGCTTAATTTTAGATGTTGAGATGTGCTGTTTGATGTCAGCATCCTTCACTCTTACACAGTGTGTCATAATAATTATAATAGAAACAGGGAAGTGGGTGATGGAAAAAGTGTAGATTAAAAAAGTGAAAAACACAGGGAAAAAAATCTTAATGGAGCCTGTACTGGGCAAAAGCACAGTCTGGTTCAGAATCAACATTCAGGACAAAATCTGAAGACCTCTTTCAAGCTTAAATATATTGGATGAAATTGGATGATTTAGCATTTTGTTTTTCGTCCATATAGACAGAACTGAAATTGCATCTTAAATACTAAAAGTCATTTTTAGCAAAAAACCCTTTGCCATACTCAAATTCCTAACATGCACACTATACATATTATGCATATTGATTTAATATGAAAGTAATAAGTAAATCATTATTATGTATCTGCGCTGCATCAATATATATATATATATATATATATATATATATATATATATATATATATATATATATATATATATATAATATAGGCCTAATACCATGTAACTA
>CM067483.1:23599255-23621213 GCA_034552555.1 Semaprochilodus insignis | reverse complement strand
AATTTGTTCGGATTCTCTTCTTCAAAAGCTCCTCCAGACTTTTTCTGAGACATCGTTCCACCCGTGTTTCTCAGCTTCACAGTTTTAGCTTCCTTCAACAGACAATCAGAGCATAGTGATGCCCTCCATGAGTCGTTCTGTTAGTGCCAGCACCATTGGCAGATGGCTGCACAGCGCAGGACTACATGCACGCATACTGTTACAATAACTGCCCTTAACACCACGTCAACGTCACCAAAGACTGCAGTGGTGTCATGCCAAACTGTCATGGTGTGACTCAGAATGGCAGCGTATCATCTTCAGTGTTGTCACACGTCGGGCCTGATGTCACTCCACCTCCACCCCTACCGCAAAATCTGCAGGAACTGTGCGAGAATATTCAAGATGCATGAGACGGATCATCACAGGACACCATTAGGAACCTCTAACACTCCATGCCAAGACGCCTGGCACATTGCATTAGCAAACATGGTGGCCGAGGGCCCATATCAGTCTAAAAAAATTTTTTATTTATTGTTCCTGGTAACCTTTGTCTGCTTTCCCAATAGCATTGCAATCTGATGCTTCTGTCTGTGTGCAACTTTTCTTTTGAAGATGAGTCCATATTCTGAAGTTGATACCTCGCATACCTCTACTGGACAAGCTGCAGTAAAAGTATAAATAAATTGATGTAATACTGGTTTGGGAGATATCATGGTAATCTATTATTACCAATCTATTATTATCATATGTTATCAATACAAAGACAGTATAATTTGTTCATTTGTTTATTTGTTTAATTAGGCCAGTGCATTTGAAAAACACTGTACTCATAGTTTTAAAAGTATTTTTATATGTGGCTAAAATGGGGCATTTCTACCTATTACAATGTATTAAACATCAGAAAAACTGAATACCGTGACATGTTTCATGCATTTGGAAAGCGATATTACATTGCTGGTGTTTCGCCCTTATGTAATATCATCATAAAAGTGGAAAAGTGGAAGTGAAGCTTCACCAGCTCTTCTGTTAATGTAGTACAGTACCTTGACATGTGCGTGTGCACATAAACAATGCGTTTGAACTGATTTTTATTTTCAATTAACCATCTCAATGACAATAAATATGTAGGCCTATGAGTTTCCAGTAGAAACCTCACTTCAGTTCAACACTTCAAGCTCAATAAGTCTTTATAGAAAACAGAGTTGTCAAGTATGCATTGTGTCCAAAGGGCAGCAAATCAAATAATGTAACAACTGGGCTAATTAATTACAGCAGCTGTGATATTGCCCACTGTCCTGAATCCTTTTCATTAGAAGTACCACATAGAAGGAAATCGTGCCAGGCAGCAGTTTGATGAGCTTTTCTGCTTGTTCACAATACACCCACACAAGAGCCTCAGGATTAATACTCTAAACAGCCTACATGTCCTGAGGATGAATGACACACGTCACCTGCGTAAAAACTGGCTTGTGAACGGCCTTCGACTTCTCCAGTCCCTGTTTCTACCGCAAGAAACTGCTTTCGCTCGTCTGGATGTATAACAAAGCAGTCAGTGTCACCATGTCACATATCAGAGGGAAAGTCGACCGCCTGTCACTGTACGCGGACAGTTAGACTGAGAGCACATGAGAGTTTACAGCCTGGCTCAAACTTCCTGTGTAATTATAAGCAGGTTGTATCCCTTCTAAACAATTAATGTCAATCCTAATTTACCACACAAAACAAGAGTATACGAGGCGAATGACCAACCTGTTTATAGCTGCCCTGTACAGAGAATTGCCCTTCGTCCTGTTTTTCGCCTGTTTAGTCCCAAAGCGCAGGTTGCTGCCAGTTTCGAGTTTGGGCTGAGGAAGGTAGCGGAGTGTGTAGGCCCCGCCCCCTTCCTCTCAGCTTCCTGATTTCTGTGTAGTTTCAGGGTGTGTAGCTGCTCTTACTCCACACACTTCACTGCTTCTTTAGGAAGAGCAGCTTACCTCACCTTACTTTACCTCACCTCACCTCACCTTTCCTTACTTTACCTTGATCTACTTTCTCTTTGACTTTAGCTAAGTGAGTGGTTATAGTGCCTAACACATTAATGCCATTGGCCTGGTTTCCTAGACAGATCTTAAGCCTAACCGTCGGCTAAAACACCTTTCAACGGTGAATCACTGTTGGCACTGCAGTTTAGTCCAAGACAAGACTTGACTCTTGTCTGGGAAACAGCCCTATAAATGATTGCCTTCCTGTAACCCATCTATACTGAATGGCATGAATTTTCATCTTGGTTCATAATTGTGTTTGACTATATTTATGTGCTACTACTGTTATTACTACTACTACTACTGCTATTACTATTACCGCGATTACTATTACTACTGCTATGCTTACTACTACTATTATTACTCTTAGTACTTCTACTTATACTATTACTATTACTACTACTACTACTATTATTATTATTACTACTGTTACTACTACTATTATTATTACTACTGTTACTACTACTACTGTTACTACTACTACTACTACTACTGTTACTACTACTATTATTATTACTACTGTTACTACTACTACTAGTAGTGTTACTACTACTATTATTATTACTACTCTTACTACTTTTACTACTTTGACTGCTACTACTGATACTATTACTAATATTACTTTTAGTACTACTATTACTAGTACCGCTACTACAATGACTACTACTACTAATAATAATAATAATAATAAGAAGAAGAAGAAGAAGAAAGATAATATGTGGCTTTCACAAACCAAAGGACACCTTACATTAGGATTTGTAGAAAAAAAACAATTATAATAATAAACACCAGGTGACTGGCTCTAGACAGCTAGTAGAAAGTAATCTGCAAGAAGGTTATTGTTAATGTAATTATTAATTTATATAACAACAAATTAGCTTCTCAGCTTTGAACATTAGAGACAGCAGCTAATGATACTGATTTTAGGAGTGGAAAAGTTTCTTTTTGTGAAAACCATCCTTGTTTGTCTGGATAAAAAAAACTATATAACTATTTGGCAAATTAATAACTCTGGATGAACAAAGTACCTGGTTGTTTTGTCATAACTGTGTGGACTTTGGCAATAAAGTTCTTCAGGCCTCATTTCTTTGCCTTTTGTTACAATGCCACCATGTGGACTGAAGATGAGCTACAAGCTTCCTGACGTATTTGTTAATGTTCATGAGGACTATTACGATTGGTGCTAGTCAATCAGAATCCTTGCAAAACTCACACACACATACACGCACAAACACACGCACACACACAACACAAGCTCCAAGCAGGGAAGGTTGGGAGGAAACATTTGGAACGTTTAAACAGTTTTTGTGAATCTGAGTAGAGGCCACTCTCATCTTCCAGTGTTTACTTTTTGCACCTAAAATCCTATGAACTATGTTGTTATATGGAAATGTGCTTTGGGAGGTATTCAGGTCTATCGTCTAAAACAAATCTCTCACTTATCATTTCCAAATAGCAGCACAGTTTCTTGTCCTTAAACATCTAAATAATGATACATCTCTAGAACACATCAAACTACCTCAGTTTACTTCTGTTTATTCAAGTGGCTTAAAGTTTTGAAGTCTAGTGACAGGCTACAGGAAGTGCTGTGAGAGCGAAGTGCCGCTAGGACCTTACAACTTCCCCAAACTTTCGCTGTCTTAATAGGACTACATGTAAGTACAGACTTTTCTCTCTGTAACAATGAAGTATTTTCATTCACTGTGGTCTAAGATGCAAATAATACACCAATTCTAATCAGCACACAAAGAGACATTACTTATTGTGGTAACTGTCTGCATGAGCGATTAGCTATGATCAGATAAAAAAAATAGCAGGATGTGTGATGCTTTAGCAGTACTACTTATAATTAACATGCAGTTCCCATATCTGAGAAGAATGAAACACTTTCTCAGACAATAGGAAATAGAAGTAAAAGAGCATCTGAGTGGGTAGGGGCAAAAAAGATGGAAATTTCCCTGTTTTCATTCCCCCTGAGATTAGTCCAGGCCTAACATACCAACATCAGAAATAATGCCAGATGACAGATGGCTGTTACTAGAGATTGAGGCCTATTGATTGGCATTCAAGTCTCAGGTATATCAGCATGATCTGATGATGGAAGCATGGATTTGAAAGTCATATACTGTGTCACCTATCTGCCTATTTCCCTGAGGTTAAAGCGTGAAGTAGCATTAACAAGAAGATGTTATGAAATGAGTGGTCTTTTGTTTTCTGTGATCAAGCAGATTGCAACTGGATGAACACAGACTAGTTTCAAAATAATATGCCTTATACACAAAACAGTTATTTTCCATGTTTCAACTGTGAATATCGTAGCAAATCACAGTATTATTATTCAGATTGTCTTGTTTGTGTATAACATGAACATGGCACTCAGATAATCCTTCGCACGGCTGATAAAAGTACAGTAACAAGACTTTGTCCACAGCTCTCATAATTCAGGTTTGCAGGCGGAGTTTAAGAAGCACTTAGAGCACATTTGACAGGTTGAGAAAATAGTTTGTGGTTATGCTCAGGAAGCCTCACAGCATAGAAAGAAAAAAGACTGCATTTCCTGAACTTCCTTGAACCCCTAAAAGCCATCAGAAATAGCAGTTACTATAAGAGGAGATATGCAGAATTCCTTACTCAGCAGTAAGTATGTTGACTTCCCCGTTTGGCCAATGTCTCAACACCGATTTTCTCATCACCGCTTTTCTAAGAAGATGTGTGCGTGCTGGTTGTGTTCATCTGTACTTTGTTTTGGTACTGCAGCACATCTACTGACCTTGCTTAAGAAGTGGACCGTGCTTGTTCAAGGAAAGAAAAGGTAAGATTTGTCATTTATCGTTCATGCTCAATAGTTGACACTGCAGTGCAGTTTATGATTGATAGCAGTGCATAGTAGCATACACGCACATACTGAAAACCTAGCCAGCCACTGACTTATAATACAGTAAGCCTATTTCGCATTTAGTCATAGCACCCACAGTCCAGAAAGCGATACCCGTGTTACCAATTTAAAGACATTCTGTTTGGATAACTTTTTATATTTCTGTGTTATTACAAGAACATATCCCTGGATGAATGTGAGTAATGCTAGCTTGCTGACATGAAGTATTTATGGAGTTGTGTCCGGATATGGTTTGGTTTGGCTGGCACATTGATTTTGGTTTTTGTTGGCACAGGAGTAAGGCTATTGTTAAATATACTGTGCACGCTTTGCACATACTAAATATTATACTCAGTATTTTTTACTAATTGATAAAATGATTCAATAATATGTGGCTGCTCATATCGGGTTTATTTATCAGTGCAGTGAAATATGTAATACACTGACTAGAAGAAATATCGTTTATAATGAACTGTGATGTTTAAATGTAGGGTAAACAAAAAAAATGCAAAATTGAATATGGCAAAGTGGCCATTTATAATTTTACTTATTATCGTTCTTCAACGCAAGCCAACATTAAAATGAATTAAACATGATATGATTAGGTATCATATTTCATATGTTATCATTGTTATTTGGTTGCCACAGAACATTTATATTGTGATTTGATTTGGTTTACATAAAAAATTTGGATTATTTACATTTGCTTCGTTCTTTGAAGGTAAAGCCTTTTACCTACACGCCAACCACCAAGTGCACAACACAAATTTAGTCATAAAGCAGTTATTCCAAGAGATATTTTCTACCATTTAAAGTGTCTTTTTAGCAAAGATGTTCAGCTTTGCTGCTAGCTTGGTTAGCATAACGTATCATACGTGTGAAATATATGGCAGACTGAAAACTGCCACCCACCTCGCTATATATGTGAGTGCGTGTGTGTGTCTTTGAAGATGAGAACAGATTAAAAGTGCAATAATGCAAATGAGGGTACTTAATTTTGAATTTTGAAAAGGAAATCTTTATAGTAGTTGAAAGCATATGCCATTAGTTGATATTGATAACATCAAATAATTGTATTTAAATACTTTGTTTAGTTTCCTGGTATCAACAATATAATAATCCATGATTTATTATAATGTATTACATAGGTTAATTACATTTAGATGTATTGTAATTATTAAACATATATATTGGATTGAACTGCAGCAGTTTAGAACAACACCATGTGTCTTAGTAAGATTCTAGGTCATTACAAGCTGCCGGCACAACTTCAGTGCACTTTAGCGTAGATTCTAGTTTCCGGAACTGTACTGAAAGGAGGGAACAACATTCTTCCAAAAAACATACCCTCATTTGATGTTAATGGAGTTGGAGAGTGACGTCTAACACATCAGCTCAAAACCTCCCATAGGTGTTCTGCTGGGTTTGTCTGCAAAGGCATTTGTCGTATATGTTTCCACATTGAAAAAAGCATTCAGCGACAACTCATGTCCTGTGAATGGGGCATTCTCATGCTGGAAGAGATCACTTCCAACAGGATAGAAAAGTTGTAACACAGGATAAACACATGTATGTAGTAAATAGTTGAGGACGGACTGTTCTCGCAGACAGTCTCTAAGTACCTTGAACACTGAAATTCTCAGTCACCTGAGGAATAGTTGCTCTTCTGTTTTTCTGACATATCGTTCTAATGCAAAAGCATCACGTCACTAAGCT
Source organism: Semaprochilodus insignis (assembly GCA_034552555.1). Taxonomy (NCBI): domain Eukaryota; kingdom Metazoa; phylum Chordata; class Actinopteri; order Characiformes; family Prochilodontidae; genus Semaprochilodus; species Semaprochilodus insignis. The sequence continues at coordinate 23,614,619 of CM067483.1, read as the reverse complement.
TTCAACCACAATTTCCAGTCCTGTTAACTGACGTGTTTCCCACAGATCTAAATGCAGATGTCACTTTAGTCACTGTTCCTATAAAAATACTAGGCAGCTGAGCTCCATGGCATCCATGCTCCAGAAATAAACCTTTGTCCACAGGCCTTAGATCTTTTGTCACCTTGATCCAAAATCAAGCTAGGGCATTTAGCTGCTTAAAAGTGCAATAGTATGCGTTCATTCATTCATGCATTTTGAATTGTTATCTGATGTGTGCATAGAAGGTATGTGACTTTGTTTGGGGAGAAAATGTGAAGGTGCGGTTTACACGGCCAATTACACCCATAGTCTTTTTTCTTTGGTTAGATTCCAAATAATTTGATGAGCTCCACTTTGAATTACTGGTTTACAGTGAGATACCGCAATGCATTAGGCAGAGAAATAATACGAGTTTCCAAAAAAATAAGCTAATACGTTACTTGGAGTTTCCTAGTAGCTAGCGTTACCTCTACTAGCCACTGGCTTCCGATCTTGACAACAGCATGAAGTAAATTACTCACTATGAAACTTTCAGTTTAAGATGATATGACTTCAACCAGCAAACAGTCAATAAAATTACACAGCCTGGCTGCTACTGTCCAGCGTGAAATGTGCAGAGCTGAAGTTGGCTTCCTATTCACCAGTTAGTGTTGTGAATTTTCTGTCCCACCTTTAATGGTGCTGCAGTTACATTCTAGCTACAGCATTAAGGGTGGAATAAAACATCAACCATGGCTCAGTTCTGTGTACTGAACTCACTGTATTCAGTTATGCCAATGTGACCAGAGTATTCAATTCCATAGCACCTTTAAACATGTCATGTAGTACATTTAGGGTGCCGCTAGGAATTTTTGGCCACCTGATAACTTTGGGCCCCTTGCCTCATGTCATTATCTGTACCAGAACCATTAAAAACATCACCGCAAATTAATATACTGTGTACAGCTGTCTGACATTTTGGACATGCTTCTGAAAAGCTTTGCGTTGTGAAAGCAAATTCTATAGCTGTTTCAGACCTTTATAGGACAGACACATTATTCAAAGGCTGCTAAAATATTGGCAAACTGTTTATCCATCATGAAGTTCAGCTGTAGAACAATACTGTAGAGTTAAACTTTTAGATTTCAGTAGTCAAGAGACAATGACAACTTAATACAAACGGAGGGGAGCTTGCACTATTCAATTGTTAAAGAAACGTAGCTGCAGTCACTATAGCGGTAGATTTGTTTCTATTAACAGACCCAGTATATATGCATAATGTATCTTTACATCCAGAAAATGTTTTCTCCATCTTTACAGCTGTCCTTTCTTGTCTGGTGTTTTCGAAAGCCTTTTGTGTTTTTTGGCGCCATTTTCTTTGAAAAATGAAACTTCTTCTTATAGACAAGCTAAACCCCACACCATTTACTGGGGTGGGAGGCGGGGTTGCTGGAGAGGTGACATAATACATCTATGATGTGTTATCATGTATTGTACATGTAAAGGAAATATTAAATACACGCACAGACACACACACACACACACACACACACACACACATACATATATACATATATATACGGTTGAATTACAACATCAAGTCTTACTCAAGTCAGTAAGAAGTTGGGTCACTATGAGTTGCTGGAACAGCTTCAATGTGTTTTAGTATAGATTCTACAAGTTTCTGGACGGTTTTGAAGGGAGGGAACAACAGTCTTTCAAAAAAATGTTCCCTCAGTTGGTGTTAATGGAGGTGGAGATTGCTGTCTAATACTAAAAGATTTACAAACCGCTTATCCAGCTGTACAACCATGATGATGTTGCCGAATAAAATTGTAGATATTCTGGTTTTGAGTTAACGATTTATAGTTCAGTGGTCAAGAGATGACGACAACTTAACACAAGACAAACAGAGGTAGCTTGCACTACTGATTTGTGAATTGTTCTTTTTTCCTGATGTGTTTGGAAGCATTTTGTGTTTTTCTGCACCATTTTCTTTTGAATTAAAAGAAAATAAACTTCTTACAGACGGGCTAAACCCCGCACCATTTACACAAGGTGTGTGGGGATAATGGGAAGGCGGTCATGTGACACAATGAAAGATGCATAGCTGCTGTATGTAAAACTAGTCTTTAATTATTATTTTTATTTTATATCTTTGAAGTGTTTAAATTACGTATGCTTCTAAGGGCCCTCTGTGGGTCTCTTTTCAGGGCCCTTGAAACTGCCCTAATTGTCTACCTCCAAGCATCTGCTGTATATTTCTGAAGTTTTTTGGTTAGTTTGTCACCTGTCTGAATATATATATATCAGCTGAATTTGTATCAACAGTATCTGCAAACCATATCGTTCCTCCCACTGGCAATGCTGTGATCCTATGGCAGAATCATGCTAACATGTTCCAGGCACATCACACTGGGACAAAATAGGCAACAAATGACTTTGCAGACAGTCACATGACTAAATGACTTTGGATTAAGGAAGTGAATATGCTGCTTAGTGAACGTGTTGGGGGAGGGGTGCCTCAAAAACATGGAATATATTTAGAAGAAATATATATATATCAAAAAGTACTTTTGCTGGCTATTCCTTCAGACTGATTTTAGATTTGTATAATTATTAATATACACATTCATTGATTTTGCATGAAAGGCCCCAATGAACCTTTTTTATTTCAATTTATATATCTACTTTTGTGCATGTACTGCAGTGTCAAATGGAACGGTCTTATAGTTGTTACACTGACTGGCTGAAGGCTATGACTTAGTCACTCACCAGAGTAAGCCGAGGATGGAAACTCTCAAAACCACAAAGGCCACTTGAGCTTTCTGACACTCGCATTCTAGATCTGATTCGCAACTTAGCTCAATAGCTCTCTACCTTTCGTCAGAATTAATTTTATACACTTTGCCTTAGATTTGAGATTGTTAGAATCTTATTATCATAAAATAATACAATTTTATTAAAATCAATATTTTGCTGATTATTGTATTATAGTCTGTAAGTAGGTGAAATGGCAGGTGGTGCAGGACAATCTCAATTCATACTGGATCATTAGCAAGAAACAGCCGTTCACCGTAATAATGTAGCATGGGTGCATGTACATTCATGTGCATATACTTTATCTACATGTTTTGAAGAGTAGATTAGGATCGAATTGCCAGGCCACTACGAAAACAGCTCATGTGACAGGAAATGATAAGATGGTGCATAGCTGAATTACATACATATTCTAGAATGTGGGTGAGAGAGGAAGTCTCAGACTGAGTCATGGTGTGACTTTACTGAATGTGCTAAAGAGACCAGTGCAGAGAACCAGTTTATAGTTAATTTTTTGCATGTACAGAAAACGGATTAATCTACGTTTTAGGTACCTCCTTTTTTGGCTGGAAAAATGGTGACATTTTTGTTTTTAAGAGAAATTAATACTTATTTTTTAGTCAAACCGTAGTTATTTTGTGTAATTGGTGGTCCAACAACAATGACAGAGATCTGCAACACAATCTGCCCCATAATAGTTCTACAAGACCACACCTCCTAAATCAAAATAGACCTTGACTATGGTGAGTCTCAGTTTTAGCCATTAGCTTTGTACTGCCACCACTTAAACTTAGTTTAGTTCATTTTAATTTGGCAGATCCTTAATTACAAGTGGGTCTGTAGACTTTGTAACAGGTTCAGTCAGTGATGTCCTTTGGGGCTTTTGATGGCAGTTGATAGTAACAATAGGACTTGTCCATACTGAGCCTTGAAATTAAGCAATGGCCAACAACTGGCAACACCCATTTTTTGTCCTCTGACTAGCATGCAGAGCAAAATCAAGTCAGAGACCACTCTTCATGTAACTTTCAGTTTATGTACAAGTAATCATATCATTTTTCTGTGTCAGAAAAAAATGTAGAAAACAAATATTTGACAGAAAATATCACTGAAGGCTTATTAACTAAATTTAATATAAAATACATTTTTCAGTATTATGTCTGTCCTCTTTACCTTTTTAACAACCTCTTTTTTCAGGAGACATGTATGGAGTTACATTTAAGCCAAAATGTATCATATTTGTAAATTGTGATTTGAAGGTGTACATCAGCTTTTGAATGTAATTTTATTAAAGTGTAAATATTAAAAGTGAGTAATTTTGGGGTCTTCGGTCATTAAGTTCCATATTCAGATGTGCAAATTTGCGTTTTGCCTACATTTTGTACTGTTCAGTTTGTACAATGCAAACTTCTGGCAATTTTATTGCACCACTCCCAGAATCACAGTCGTATAGTATGAAATCTGTATCTTACTTGTAAGTCTGAATTGTAGATGTATTACAGTTTGTGAACATGAAATAAAAAGGCAGATTTGAACTTAATCCACAATTTTTGTGGAATGTTCATTTGCATTAACTCGTACATGTTTGTGTCTCATTTTGACAGTGTTATTACACTGCTCTAAGAATCGTAATTGTACAGCTCAGTGGTGTGTGTAAAGCACGTAGCTATGGTCATTTCCAGTTGATGAATGTTGGACACTTTTCTGTTGAGGAGAACTTCCTCTTGATCATGTGTTCTGTGCTGGTCAGATGCAATAGGCCGCTAGGTTAATGGGATCATATGGAGATTTTGTGCAAAATAGTAATTTGATCATTATTATACAGACAACTGTACTTGTTTTCTCGAGCTGACGCATTTAAAACGCTGTTTAACTCCAGTTGTAGAAGTGTAACAAAAGTGCAACAAAATTCCCAAAAGTTTGCATGCAGCAAACTGAACCACAAACTTGTACAAGCTGATCAGATGGAACGAAAAGTACAAAATGTACAAAATTACTCACATAACTCATTTTAAATATTTACACTTAATAATAAAATTACATTCAAAAGCTGATGCATAGAGATTCCATAGACATGCATTCAGTTTTTCAAAGAAATGTGCAGGGCTATGTTTTTCCAAACATCCAAAGTTCAGTCTTAGATGTTCTTAGAAGATCCCATTTCTGCTTCTCATAGTCTAACCAATCCCATCCATATTTAGGGATGTTGAGGTCTGGAATTTGGGGTTGTCAGTCCATTGTTTTGAGAGCACCAGCAACTTCTTTGTTTTATTGCAGATGCTTTTATTTTTTGTCTATTTCCTGTCCTCAGTAAAAGCTTCCTGACAGACATACACATCTTTTCAGGTGCATAGTGTTCAGTTGTCTTCTGTCCGTGGAGGGATAGACAGAAACAGCAGTGTTTTATTTATTTATTTATTTCAGATCTAAAGCAAGAGTAGAACTTTACCCTCGTCTCTCTTTAAGATGGAAGGTTTAAGCGCTGTGTATCCGATGGTGACAGTTTATCAGGAGTCTATCAGGTCTTGCACGATTGTTAGGAATCCCATTTTCTCTGCATTATTTCTAGATTACTCTAGCTGTCGACTTTCCCCTTAGAAACATCTCATGAAAAATGAATAACTTGACCTTATCAGCTATTTAAACTGATAATTAAATAAACGGAGGGTTGTCTCTGACCTCTGCACGGTACTGTGTATAGCCAAGTGGTTTGGAAAATGTTGGTACGAAATTAAAAGCGTGCTGCTTCAGGGAGTCTGTGGTGCTGTTGTAATAATTTCTGTTCAGGCTTTGTAGTTCAGTATTGTAAAATGGGAAAGTGTGTAGCTCTTTTAATCTTTCATGTTTCTTTATGTTTTGCAAACTATGAATGCTTTTGATTTTCCTTACTGATGCAAACTGAGCACTCTGTTCCCTTTCACAGGAATAACTCCTTCACAATGCAGCATGTCAGCTGAACCCTGGTACCAACATTCTGCAGTTACACAGAACATGGCTGGAAAACTAATGGTGAAAAGACTGTTTACATGTGAGCACCTTATAAGCCCAGTTAGATCCCCAGTCCACTTGCATTAAACTCACTAAATTAGCACTCTAGGGCTATATTATAACCATAATAAACAACAGAGGCATTGATGAATAAAATTCTTTCCAACATGACAGAGAACCTCTACGAGCTTAATCACCTAGCTAATGACAGTAATGGAGCCTATTCGCTTCAGAACAGTATTGCTGTCATGACATCTTCTTATGGCATATCTGCAAACTCAGTACAGCCTTGTCCAGTGTCGCCACATGTAAACCAAAAGCATGTATTATCTCCTGCCACTCCACAACATGAGCTTTCTCCCCTGCTTGACGTGCCTCATGGCGGAGGATCTTGGGACTATAATCCACTTGAGAAGTCCACATCTTCTCTGTGGGGTTCTTCAACTATAGACGATATGACAGAGACTATGAGCTCCCGCGTTGTTTACCCCTACAGTGTTGTTCCTCACAGCAATGCTACATTGTCTAACAAATTCAATGCCAGTGCTCTGCAAAGGCTGGATTCCTTCTCCAAGGCCTTTCCAATGAAAAACCCAAGCACTGCTTTTGGTAACAGTGTGGGCGATAGGAGTTCAGAGGATAGTCAAGTGCAAGAGATGTTACTTTCACCTCAGAGCGGAGCACCGTCAGATGGGTCAGACCGAGACCCCTTTAGCCCAGTGACCATGCAGAGTCAGACCCAGCATCACCATAATCAGCCAACTTATCGCCCAGTGGATGGCCATCACAATCTTTACCAAAACCACCAGCAATATCATTATGGATATCAACAGCACAAACAACAGCCGGGAGAAAGCCACTCAGAGCAGGTGTACAAATTACCCCTCTATAAGTCACAGAGCCAGTATCTCCAGCAGCAAGGGATTCAAATCGGTCAAAACCAGCCCAGTCCTTATTCCCTGCAAAAGCAACACCAGAGAGGGACGTTCATTCCTCAAAGTCCGCTAGAAGGCCCTGAGTCTGTTGGATCACCGACCTATAGCTACGCTGAGGACTATAAAGCGCATGAACAGTCAGCTTTCCAGAGTGGTCAAGGTTTGCCTCTACACTCACCCCACTTTAAAGAACCACAGCATTTTCATCTATTCTCCCACCAGAGTGACATCTACCAGCACCAGCAGCCTCATGAGCAAGCACATGCATTCTCTTTTAAGCAAAATGCCTCTTTTGGAGACAATAACTTGGCACCAGTGGACACTTTGCCGGGATTTATCAGTATGAAAGAGGAGGTCTGTGTGGATTTAAACCACCCCCATAAAAGGAAAGATCTCTGCAACTCCCATTATCAAAGTGTAGTGTCTGGAGTCAATCAAAATGTTCAGCCAACAGCTCTGAGGGGAGGAGCGGTTCATCACCTCAATTCCTACAGGCAGCAGTGGGCACAGGTATTGTACTGAATCATTTTCAGCAAAGTCATGAACATAGTTTATAGAGGTTTATACACTTTTTACCCAATGTCCTCCCCCTCTCTCTTTCTCTTACTCTCTCTCTTTTAGGTGCACTCATCTGATACTCAAGGCAACCAGATTTTACCTGTTTACAGGTTGGACATGTGTTATGTATACTTATTTACTTATTTTTTACTTCTTTGTGTACTCAGTTTTTATAATGGATTGATCTTAATAATATTGAATTTAAAAAGTGTTTCGTGTTGTTTTGGTTATGTTTGATAGAAAGGAAACAGAGGCAGTGAGAGGTCAAGGGCCCAGCACAAAGCTGAAATGCATTGTCTGCTTCAGGGAGTTTAAAAGTTTGCCAGCCCTTAATGGCCACATGCGTTCCCATGGGGGATTTAGGACACATCCATCAGCATTCAAAACAGTAAGATTACCAAAACAAGTGCTGCTACAAGTTGAATTGTGTATGAACTGTGTTCAAATGAAGATCTTTAAGGTTATGGTTATGGCATTATGGGAGCTCACTGGCCAAAAAATAGTCACCTTGTGTGTTTAAGGTGGTAGGAACTTCAGGCTCCTGCAGATGGCGTTGGAAGATTGGGCTATAAATACCTACGTGGTGTGTGGCGGGATTCATAGATTGAGATGAGGCGGTGCAGTGCAGTAAATGTGTTGTTCAGGATGTGGAAAATGGGTCCAAAGCAGATGTTAATGATTCGCAAAAAGGAGTGACTGAATTTGACCATAGTCAAAGACCATAGTGTGAAGGAAGTAGCTGAATCTGCAAATGTATGGAAGTGTATTGACATTCGGATTTACTAGCAGTGGCAAAAATCCCAGTCTACAGGAAACTCTCCTCAGAATTCCATCTAATCTGGCTGACCTGTGCAATTCTTCCATGCAAGAGTAGCTGAACAGGAGCTCCCCTACATCCAGAAACTTGTCCAGTCCATGCCAAATCAAATCACAGCTGTTATTTGTGCTTGTGGAGGTATTACACCCTATTAGGTATGTTTCAGTCACAGATGACTATTTTATTGTCCGGTGAGCTTATATGTATATTTTCTAGTTCCCAGTGTTACACCTTTATAGCCTAACAGCAACTGTCCTTCATGGTCTTTATATTAAGGAGTAAACAGGACCCTACTACTTTAAAGACCTACTACTTTTTAATAAAGAATATTCCTAAGTGATGTAGTATGTAAACAACATTAAAGTTTCAAAATGTGCCCTTCACTCCCCAAACTACACAGATCATATTATTTTACAAATATTACAAATTGTTTTTGTGATGTCACACTGCTCGGCCTACAACCGTTTAGACCCGCCCATTCACACTGAAGTCATAGATAATTTACATTTATCAGGCATAGTAGATCACACTGTGCAACGTGTCTGGTGTGCAGTGGTTTTGACAGATAGTGGTTGGAAATTGGTAAAGTAAAAATTATCTATGACTGGTTTTGGTACACAAAAACACATAACTCTCATAAGTGGACATAAAATCTGAAATAAATTTAGGGGCTGTTTGATCCACCTAACCTCAAAATTGTTCTACCTAAAAGTCCTCTATGCAGAAGAGATCACCTGCTTTGAGTAATATTTGGAACACTGAATAGAGTCTGGATCATATCCTCAGTTGTTTCTTTCATCTTGGGTTTTCTTTCACAGAGTGAAGGACAAATTCAGGTGTCCAGCGAAGTAACTCAAATTGACCCCATGGTGCTACCCGTGTCCGTTCCTGTAAAGGACTACCAAATTCCTTCCAAGCTCCCAAATGCCCTTCATTATCAGCCGAGACGAAATGATCTAAGTGACTCAGTTGAGGTTTGTCCACAGCTACCAGTTCCCACACATAAGGACCAGTCATCACGTGTGAGTTTCATTTCCATATCAAACCATTCAATACCCTTTCAAATCTCTTCAGCGTATGACTCATCAAGGATTGTATGCCCTTTTAAAGGTACATTGTTCACTAAATTAAATTCTGTGAATACCCTCTAGGTGAAGAGTGCTGTAGCAGTGGGGGAATGTGTGGAAAAGCGGGAGAAAAAGCGGTACCGTCACTGCCTGGTGCCGCTTATGATCTCCCAATGTAAGGCAGGCCTTGAGTCCAGAGGGCCGGTGCTTTTCCAGAGCAAGCTACGTTCCCCGAGCAGCTGCGGAGATGATGTCCCCTATACTCCCCCGCCAATGCTCAGCCCTGTCCGTCGCGGTTCAGGTCTCTTCAGCAGTTTCAATGGAGGGCACCACTGCACTGGAGCACAGAGTGTCCAACGAGTGCGTCTATGCAAGGACAGTAAGTTTACCTAGATATGAGCACTTAAGGCCCGTAAAGGGGACAAAATAAGTAAGAAAAATTCAATTTTCTACTTCAGAATCAGTTCATGTATATGTCTTATGTATTTCTTCAATTTACAGGTGAGGTGGATGGCTGTAATATGAGATTAGGTCCAGAGGATAAATCCAGCAGCATGAAACCGTAAGAAATAATATATTATATTATAAATGAATAATACATTATTAATGTTACTCGTTACTGTTACTGGAAGCCCAGATTTAATTGTAGTAATTATCCAACACCAGGTTCAGCATCAAAGCTGAGCACTGTTTTGATAAAAATGGGTAACACATTTTCTACAAAGAACATCATTCTGCACATTTTAATGTACAAATACCGTTATTTACTGAATTTTGGCATACTGGGACACATAAAACATGAGCTGCCCAAGAGTAATGGCAGATTCTATATTATGTTTTTTTTTCCCAGTATGTTAAACTAAATAAACGGATTCAAATATTTAAGTGTGTTCGCTGTAGAGGATGTGTTATATGCAACTTATTTCTACTTAGAAAGTCAAAACATGTCATTTGAGGTGTTCAAACTTTTACATACAGCTATATGTACAGTATGTGTATAGTATAGGTGATACTGGGCCAGCAGTAAATGCTGGGTCAGCAGTAAACCCTTTTTGAAAAATGATGGGATCAGTATTGGCTCACTGAACAAGAAAACCTGAGCCATAGCCGTCATTTACTTGCGGCCCACATACCGCATGGAAAGGCGGCAGAGGAGAAGGCCAAATGTGGTAGCCAGAATCCAGTCGATTTCCTGCCAATAAAGGGCCTCATCTCAGCCACCTTTAAACCACCACTGCCAGAACTGACCCACCATGCAAAACCACAAGTACAAAACCAAAAGCTTCCCTGTTAGGTGGGACTACTGCTATTGCACTGTGTCTCCTGGCTCAGGGAGTGTTGGCCAGCTTGTATTTCCCCTCTGCAACTACCAACTGCAGATGGCTGTGGTGTTGATGGGATTGTGAACTCATGATGCCCTGATGATAAGGCAACGACTGAGCCACTGAGATACTCCTGTTTATAAGTCTGCATTTCCAAAATAAGCCTACATGTAAAAATGTTTTCTGCATTGGGAAAAAAAAATGTTTTAACTTATAGTATGTGACTGACTTAAAAATGCATGTTCAGTGAACATCAGAAAAGTTTTACTGTCCTGTTAATTTGCTATTTGATGTTTATTAATGAACACAAAGTTTAACATAAACTAATTTAAACAGCAAACTAGGATATGCAATACTGTTCTTAGTACTGGGTACTAAAATTAACACATATCTTCCCCAGAAGTGGCCCGCATCCGCATGCTATCTGGTCAGGGTTTCGATATCAGCAAAAAGGAAGCAATGTTATCATTTTTGTAGCAAAATTAAACTCTACATTTATAATCTGTTCTAACTGTGTTGCAGTCGGATTAATATTGGTGCAGATTTTCAAGCAGAGATCCCAGATATTCAGAGTCACTTCAAAGTAGCAGAAGACATCCACAAGGCTACTCTGCTATGGACGCCATGCCATCTGGACACCCCTGGCAACCAGCAAAGAGGTAAACCATGTTAAATACTAGAACAAGTCTGTTAATGCAGATTCTTTCTTAGCATTTTTTGTGATTGAAAGTAAACTGTTAACTATAACTGTTGTGATGGCCATCTGACCTTCTCTGTGATCTAAGTGGATGATCTCCTGAAAATGGCATGCTCCAGTGTGCTCCCAGGAGGAGGGACAAACACAGAATATGCCCTTCATTGTCTTTCTGAATGCAGAGGAGATGTTATGGTGAGCTTTACTTCTATATATGTAGCTTTCTTATTACAACTGATAAATTCATGGAACACGGGCTTCATTAACCTTTGCTGTGTTGCACGTGGTCCTCTTTTTTCCAGGTAACCCTTGAGAAACTGCTCTCACTGGAGCCTTTGAAACACATATCCAGCCAGCAAACAGACTACCACTATGCAGGTGTGTGCATGTCTTTGTCTCTTTTGAAACATGCACCCCCCCAACCCCCCGCTGTGGTTGATCATGTTCTTCAAAATGTTCAACAGCTCATTTCTTAGAATACATAGTGATGTTGCATGCATGCTGTGTGGTCATATATATATATATATATATATATATATATATATATATATATATAAAATATGTTTTGTCTTTTTGGCCTCTTTTGCCAACCCAGGATCAGATAAATGGACCCTGCAAGAAAAGAGGCAACTGAACAAAGCCCTAGTAGCTTACAACAAGGACTTTCACCTTATTCAAAAGATGGTAAATACGCCACAATAAACAAAATCAGTGAAATCATTCTGATTTCACTTTCAGATACCATATGGTGAGACACAACTATATACTTTGACCTAAATAGTATATTTTGATGCTAGGTGAAGACAAAGTCAGTATCTCAGTGCGTTGAGTATTACTACACTTGGAAGGAGAGACTCCGACTGGGCAGGAGACTCAGCACAGGTCCTGCAACACCAGGCCAGGAGAGGGAGGTGAGATGTCTTCTCCAGTCAGTTTTAGCCTTTTGTCTCCACTAACATTGTTTATTCCACTAACAGTGTTTCATAGATCTATTTCTTTTACAGTCAAAGGTACAAGCAAGTACAAGTTACAAACAGGTCTTATAAGGAGGTGAAAAATCAAATTAAATATAAAATATAAATATAAAATAAGTGGAAAAAAACAGAATTTCAAAACTGGAAACCAATAAAAAATTAAAAAACACAAAGAAAATGGGACACCTAGAAACAATTCAAGACCTGGCAGACCACCAAAACCGTCCCCTCTAAAGCTTTCAGGGGAGAAAAACAAGCTTCACTCCAAGCTTCAGATTCTTCAGATCTGACATGTATCTCTGCCCATCCTTACAATGTGAGAAGACAACTCAACACTATGGGTCTGAAAGGATGTGTAGCTATCAAGAGGCTCTTACTAAGAAATAAAAGCTGTTTTGTCTGGAAACTTGGGTGGTCTCGGACTTGTGGGCAGTAATGTTTACTTACTATCTCCTAAACTCAAGATTAGACAAAAGGTGAAACCTACATGAGTTCGTAAATGTCTGATTATGATTCAGAATAGTGGGAAAATGGGAAAAATGCACACAGAATTACAAGGAAATGAGCCCTGTCTTCATATGGTGTTCCTGGACCTTCAGTGGAACTACTTGTTCCGTTGTTGTGAAATCACTGGTTGTGGCTTTAATTATTCTTAACGTATGTCCCTGTTCTCTTAAATCAGGGTGTCTTGGAGGAAGGCAATACAGCGCAACAAAGACAAGGGGCCAAGAACCAGACCAGAGGTCCACAGATCTCTGACCTTTCTGCCAAAACCTCTGCGGTGATTGTTTGCGAAGCACCCAGTAGTGGGCCTGTGAGTGCATATGTCCTGTAAACAAGCCTCTACTGTCATGAAAGGTCAGACAGAGACCTTGTGTGCCTTTATGATTCAACTTTCACACACCTGCCTTACTTTCTGTCAGAAGCTAAAATAGCCCTGTTAAGTCTGCTGCTTGGAGACTGCGTTGTTTTGCATTTGCTATTAAAGCTGTATTAGTTGATGTGAGCGTAGTGCTCATCCCCTATAAAAATAAGTGCACATTCTCTACAGGGAACAAACACAAACTTACTAATGGCAATTTTCTGCCATTATTTTAGTGCATTACTACATAATTATGTATTTATTTCTTTTTTACATAGTGGAACAAAAACTAACATCTAAAATGTGCCATTTTACACATGTCATTTTACTAAGGATGGCCACACTCACACATATAGCTGTACATCTCATGTGGTGTTTTGTTTCCAATTCAGATGTTTAATGGAGACGAATGGAACCAGAGTAGTCTGGTTGGGCTGTACAATTTGCCGACTGAATACAGCAGACCCAAATCAGCTCAGCAGTTAGTTGCAGGTTCGGTAAAAAGCTCTCCTTCAAACAGTACCACCAGTGGAGAAACTGACTCAACTCTCGTTTTCCCCTGCACTGAATGCGGAAAGTAAGATGCAGTTGAAACACAGTCATATGCATCAACAGTTATCACACTTGGTAATGTGGTTTGTGTTATCTAACTATCCATCAAGGTGCCTATTTATTGTTAAACCAAACTATCCCTTCATCTCGTTCTCGCAGGGTGTTTTTTAAGGTGAAGAGTCGCAATGCCCACATGAAGACCCATCGTCAACAAGACGACCCACAGTTTTGGCAGCTTCATAGACTTCCTGAACAGGAAAACCAGACTGTGACACCTGCCAACCATTCTGTTACACCACTTCAGCTGCCCACAACTCATTCTTTACCGTGCAGCAGCGGTGGAGACGTGAACGCATTACTCGTTAATAATCCAGCTGCACTGCAACAAGCGGACTGCCTCTTGCAGAACCAGAATCTTAAAGAGTGATTTCACAAACTTTGGAGGTCACAAATAAACTGGGTGGAACTGCCATTTGATAAAACCACTGTTGTAATGAATTTGCCACAGAACACCTGGTCTACATATACACCTACAAATACATAGCTTAAATAGGACACTGGAATTCAGCATGGAGTGAATATGTACTCTGACTGATAAAATGTATGATAAATGATGAAATATAAGTTATGATATGATGTTATGATGCCATACCTAGCATGTTTCTCTGACGTGTCACAGAAGCCTCGGTGTGTTTTGTAAGCCGATGTTTGAAAAGTGCTGTATAATAAAAAGGAAATAAGTAATATAAATTAGTACGTGTCTTACAATGAAACAACAGAAATTTTAAAAGTGGCTCCCAGGTCGAAAAATAAAATGCAACAAAAAAGCGAGCCTTTTAATGTCCTCACATGGTAATATCTCCAAAAAAGATCACTGTCAGTGTGTCAAAATGTTGGATTTTGGAATGTTGGAGTTATGTACGTGGTGATCGAGTCTACAGGAGGCATGGCACCAACCAAGGCCGTCAGCCTACACTCAGGGATGGAGTTGCAGTTGGCTTTCAAGAATAATGATGCAAACAATCTGGAAAAAATATTCTGTACATGATATAGGCCATGATATAGGTAGAGTTACATCACCTATTATACCTTGTTGTCTCCATCTCCCAATTATATTAGCGCTATATAGCTTTAGGAAGCTAGATATGTTCAGTGGAATGTAACCAGACTGCAAAGTTTAGAATACAGAACTTACATGTATTCATGAAGTTATATTTTGTAAAAGCAGTGTTTCTATATATAGCTAGCTTGGATTTTTTTGAGGACAATACATTTGGAATACTTACCACCAAAATAAAAAAAATCCTTAAAGTAAATACCATAAATACTTTTTTTATTATTTAAAAAAAAAGTAGATGCTGTATAAAGACTGTATAGATGACCTATCCTGTCATAAAAGACTGATTAACTAAACTGATGGGGCAGTTACTCCAAAACACATTCATTATTTGTGTCAAATGCAATACCCTAGGTTCTTCTAATAAAACTGGACACACAAAGGCCCAGATAGAAAGCATTAGGGAAGGAATTAGCTGTCAGAGTATCAGATCAAGTTAACATGTGTCCACTCATACACTGGTATTCAGTAATCAGCCATCACTACCCTGCTGGCTTGTAACCCATTCACTGACTCACACATTCACTCACACAATATCAACAATACTGACCACAAGCGCCACATTGGCACTCTAGGGAGAATTCCCGGTGCGTGAGTGAGTTGAAAAAGAGAGAAAAGCACAGTTGGTTTGTAACCGTTATTGTTAATTCTGACATAA
>CM067483.1:23566938-23599248 GCA_034552555.1 Semaprochilodus insignis | reverse complement strand
AATTGTAAACCTTTTTACGGTCGATTCTTTGTTTAGTAGGGCAACGTTTGGGGTTAAAAGGTCAAATTTTTGAACCTTCTTAACACAACCGGGTTGAAGGAGAGTAATAAACTAAAACGTAACACTAAATGACAGAGGGGACTTCCACTTTGAGTTGACACATGTTGAAAATGATGGTGCATTATTATACGCTGCCTTCAGGTTGGGTCAGAAATATCATATTCACAAGATTCACACACGAACATCAACGCAATGTCGTATTTACTAGACGGAAATTCAAGTTTTTTGATAAGGCCCGATTTTCCGAGGTGGGGGGAGTGGATGCTGCTCCTACAGGAGACAGTAAACATTTTGCAGTAGTTTTATATGTTAACTGTACAGTCCAAGCTTGTATAGATTTGTATACATTTAGCCTGTGATTCAATGATTATAATTGGACAAAAACATTACTCGCCTAATGTGTGTCCATGGAGTTTTCTCATGGCGTCCATCTTCACCCGACCAAAAACCACTTCAACGTGTGTCATGTCATAATTATGACCTCCGAACTCATAAGTAGGAACTTCCTAGAAGGACTTAAAGGCTGCAATAGTGTACGGGAGGGAATGTACACCAAATTGTTGTGGAATTCAGTAGGAATTAAGGAACTGGATCAAAAAAGCTCTACAACTGTGGTTGAAGTGAGCTGGTCTACACAAATGTCCAAGGCTGCTTTAAAGGTCATGTCAAGTTGATTTACCAAACTTTGTTTAGTCTTTAACTTACTGTTAAAACCTCAGATTTCTTTTGAAGATTCTCCGCATCCACTTACACCACTGTTCGTGAGCTCTCCGGAAGGATTTAACTCCCCTTCATGTGCAAATGGATGCTGCAGACTACACTCAGCATTTCAGTTGGTATTATGTGTAAATAACAGCATTTATTTGATTTTCCTTCACAGCAAACAGCACAACAGGAGCTAAAACCAAAGACAGTTTCTCACAGTGATCGTTTAGTTTAGCTAAAGTTTCATTTAACTAAAGACTTTAGTTGTTGTCGTAGCACTTTTAATTCTCAGGTCTGGAGTAATAACATACTTGCTCTAACCAAGTTCACCTCTGATGATGTAACATCGCAATTTAACTTTTTTCCCCTCATATTGACTGGACAACAGGAGTTTCACTTCCCTTTTAATAACAATAATAATGTATCTTTTAATAATAATTTCTTCTAATTTGTCTCCAATTAGCTACATGATCTGGACAAATCTAGAGTGCTTAATAAATTAACTTTCAAAAAGCCACACACTCTGCTGGATAAACTCACTCCTCTTCAAAACCGCTTTATTCTTCTGGGTCGCAGGGGGCACTGGAGCCTATCCCAGCATTCAGTGGGTGAAAGGCAAGAAATACACTAACCAGCAGGGCGTACTGGATAAAATAAAGTTGACTATTGCGATTAAGAGTAATTTTTTAAATTATTTGCCTGCATATTTTACATGGTCAGGGGAGGATTTAAAACCTGCCAGGCCTAATCTAGTGCATTATTCTGGTGTGTAGGTTATGGCATTTAAAGCATGTGTCTCTGTGTTCAGCTGGCAAGATTAGAATTTTTGCCGATGCTATTTAGACATTTCCCAAAGTTCTGTATACAACAGAACACTAGAAGTGTAGACAACTTGAAGTTCTTGCCCATAATGAAGCTTTGTTTACAATTAGTTTAACAAGTCAGAATACAAGGGGAAAATCGTTCCAGCCCTAGTCGCCTTACAGCTCTCCAGGGATACCACACCTGTTGAACACTTTCTTCAATGAGCTGGTCTGTGACAGTGCACAGCTCCTGGCTGCGGAATGCATACACCTCTGGCCATTTGGTAAAATAATCCTTTGCCACCAGCACGTAGCTGTTACACCTCACTGTTGTTTGGGTTATGGTGAATTTGTAGGTCTGCAGACTTCTCCAGCCAATGGAGCACATGCCCACGATCAGTCCACGAGGGCTGTCACGCTCGCTAACTTGTCTGCTGCTCCGGATTTAAAATCACTCATGGACTCCACTTCCCATACTGCCCCTACCGGTCATATGACACCACCCACCAATTAGAACTCTCGCGCCCGTTCTCAGTCAGCTGATTACAAATTCGGTTCACCTGCGATTCCCTCAATTTAAGCAGGTCTGTTTAGGTCATTCATTGCGAAGTGTTAGTAGGATTAGTACGGCTCCGACAGAGCAAAGAGCTAAGCACTGCCCCCAAGGCAGCTTGTCTTGATAAGTGCTCTAGTGCCCTCATGTGGACAAAAACTGAGCAGCACACGGCACATAGCTAGTCCTTCGGCAGCACACTACCTGATCAAGCACCAAGAATTTTCCCAACATCATTTTATATAACATAGCACCACTGCAATAACTTTACTAATGCAAACTTCATCTAATAAACATATCTGACAGAGAATACATTCAGAAAATATTGTGATATTGAACATTGAGCGTTACCCAGCATTATCTGGGGTCACGGCAGTTGACACCAAAATGAAACATAATTGAGCACCTTTATTCTGTGAAATCATCTGAGCTTCTCTACTATAGTAACAGTTATATAATGCAAGAAAGTCAGTACAACCATCATATGATGTGCATATAACCGATATTTGTATTTTAAAAACCCAGTTTTAGAAAAAGCAGTTTTAGGCTTTAAGTTATTGTTTTTAACTTTTTTTCCATATATATTAACAAGTCTGATTCAGGGCCTGTCCAAGAGGTCTTGGGGGACAGGTGGCTGCGGAGACCACGAGGCATATTCAGTGTACAGCTTAACAGAACTTCAACTTGTCAGTGTACACTTCTGGACAGGTAAAACTATTAGTTTCTATACACAGCAATTTATATTTTCTCCGGCATATAAAAGTCAAAGGTGGGATTACTTTCAGATCAGACTTTAATAAGTACTGTAGAACATGAAAAGTGTTGTCAGAAGTGGGATTCGAACCCACGCCTCCAGGGGAGACTGCGACCTGAACGCAGCGCCTTAGACCGCTCGGCCATCCTGACATATACAACACACCCAGAATCATAACAAGTTAAAAGTCCAGGTGATAGCTATGTTAACAAATCATTTTACATCATATTAAATGGTCTAAAACGCCAAAGGGCTCTGTTAATTATTGCTTCAACTATGATTCATAATTAAGCCAGCAAGCCAGTTCTTACCCAGGCTTAAACTTGCTGAATTTGCGTTTCTAGCCCAACATGCTAGCCAGTAATGTTAGTCACATGCTAGGTAGCTAACTACCATAGCGGGCTAGAAAGGGTGTTCTTACTGTCCACAAATAGACGACGCGGCTGCTCAGCCGCATAATTTAGCTGTTTTCGGCTTATAGCACGTGTCTATACCATTAAACATGTAGCAAAATAGCATTAGGCTTAACAGCGCAACTTCTGGAACTGATTCGGGTAAGTTAACTAGCTAGCTGCTAGCTAACTTAGCAAGTTTAAAATCTAGGCTCATTGAGATTCGAATACTTCCCAGTCATGCAGTAGTTAGCTTATAGCCTGTATTAAGGTAGATCTGTATAGCCAGGCGAAAAAAGCACAGCCCAGAACAGCATTCTACACTGGCTTAAACTGGCATCTACTGGTTGCTGGGGCTGGTTTAATGGGTCATCTAGCATTGCCGTGCGGGTTCATCAGCATACCAACATCCAAACCGTAGCCTGTGCTGGTTTTGCTGGTCTGTGCCGAGTTTTTATTTTTTAGCAGGGTAGTTTCACAGCTCACCCGACTCCAGTCCTATGCCGTTCATATTCTAACCTAGCGGAACTTCAACATTTAGCTAAAGGAATTATGAGCTGTAAAAATTTTAAATATTTTTCCACCAGTGGCTTTGTCATGCAATACAAATGATCTTACAGCGCAGTTTTAATGGTTAACGCTAGTTATTACTCTGGTTCGCCAGGTCAGTGACGAATCCACGACTGCGATGGCATCAGCTCCACCACACAACTTCTCTTGGGTTGAACCTCGAAAATTAGCTGGACTCGCGATGCCACGAATGCCCGGTCACTACGAGTACCTGGTGAATAACGGTATCAAACACTTAGTCACTCTGTCCGAGAGAAAGCCTCCTTATCACGACACCTGTCCAGAGTTGACTTTGCATCACATCAGGATACACGACTTCTGCGCTCCAACGTTTGATCAAATCAACCGCTTTTTGACTATAGTGGAAGATGCCAATTCAAAAGGAGAGGTAAAAGTAAAAAATCTAGAGCCCGTCTTTTACACAGTGAAACCAGTATTATTTACGCTTTTGTCTCTAATCTTCTGGTCTTGTCTGATTTAGGGTGTCGCAGTGCACTGTTTGCATGGCTTTGGAAGAACCGGGACCATGCTGGCCTGCTACCTGGTAAAGTCCAGGAAAATCAGTGGGATTGAGGCCATTAATGAAATTAGAAGGATACGACGTGGTTCTATTGAAACACAAGAACAAGAGCAAATGGTAGTGCAGTTTTACCAGCAAAATAAGTACTGAAACGTAAATACATATTTAAATATGGGGAAAAAATATGAAATAAAGTCAAACTACTTAATGAGCTGTGCAGTTCCTTTATTTCTTACTTATAATGGTACACTGAATGAATAAACTAGGTACAAATGTAAAATTAGCTCAGATTTGATTTACGTTTCAGGCAGGATGTCCTACACTTAACTAAAACCTGGGATCTTCTATTTTTATTACAATACAGCTATACACATTTCTATGAAATCTCTCCATTTCCACATTGGTACTATGAGTGTTAAAGCATTGTTAAAAATGAAGTTCTACATTTATTCTGGAATACATCTAGCCCCTGAATTTAGTTGACTTAATAAGATCACAATAGGTAAGAATAAGAGAAAAGGCAAATTTGGAATGTGCAATACAGTGGCACAGTCATGATACTTTGACTTTGTATGGTTCGTTCATGGTCAAGGAAAACAGCTGCTGTCGCTCCCTGAAGGTCAGATTCTCTGGCGCTCTTACATTCTTGAAGCTCTTGCTTTCTTGATTGAGTTGGCTGTAGTGGGTTAAAACACAACATATATAAATAAACAGTATGCATGAGTGGATTTCTAAATTTGAATTCTACATTTCAAATATTATACAGTTACAGTAAAATACACTGGTCCTCATTCACCAACTGTTTGTTAAAAAGTTTCTTAAAAATTTTCATGAAGATTCTGATGTTCACCAGTGTTTTCTTAATTGGGATTTGTTCTTAGATAAGAAGAGGGTCTATGCTTACTCAAGAACACAATGCTCCAAACAGTTCTGAGTGGGCTTTTTCCTGATGTAGGCTTTCTCAAGCACAATTTAAAAAAAAGACTTAGAAGAAATTGATGAATGGGGTCCATTGTGTTGTAAGAAATATCACAAAATATTGGTAGGTAATTGTAAAATTGAAAACCATCATTAAAATTTAAAAACAAATCTTTGCATTCTGATTCCTACATTCAGCATATAGTTGATGCCTTGTCACTGAAGTCAACTTAAACCTAGGCAATTATGCTTCATACTGATGTAGTGAAATGCAAAAATATGAACATCTCAGATATATTTTGTTCTAAATGAAAATACTTCAATACTTGAAATCCTTCACATGGAGCAAACTGCCAATTTTAGTGCACAACTTACATTTATTTCCTGTTTATTTTGTGTAAAATATTTGACATAACATGAATCTGACATAATATGTACAGGCTATGTTTTTCAGTATGTCAAATTAAGCAAATAAACTTTAGCAATCTGAAGTAAGAGGTGTGAATTAACTTAGCTTTACTTACAAGCTCAACAAAACATGATTTGACTGGGGGCACCCAATCTTTTATATATGACTACACTGTAAATGAAGAAAACTTACCCAAAGGAAACTCTGACATATTCGGTCTTGTTAGTACCGGAAGAACTTCTCAGGATGCCAGCTGCAATTACAGGTAAAGACTTTACAGTTACAGAAATCAGTAGGCTATTCTTGTCACTGCATTTGGTTTTCACACGTTCAGTGAAGCACCTTTGAAGCTGTTGTCTTCAGCAGGATGTCCTTTCTGTTGCAGTGCTAGTTGAGCATGAGTCTCACACAGCTTCTGTCTGTTACATAACTCCATTGTCTTGAACTGGAAGAACCACTTAGATCAGAACTGTTGCATAACAATCCACCATATAATACTAAGTATAGTTCATTCATATCCAGTATAGTGTATACAAATAGCAGAGACATTCATTTCCCTTATAGGAGCCAGTTTTGCCCTGTTAAATCTTGCCATGATAAGTGCTGTGAATATAAAACACATAATTTGGCACTACTCAGTACTGAACCCACCTACCTGCTCATTGCTTTTCAATTCAAACTGCTGCATTATGGTCTCGCCTATGTTATCTTCAGCTTCCTCCTCATCATTGTCTTCCCCATTCTGTTGGAACTCCTGTAGCCTCTTCTGGAACTGCCATTCGAGGGAGAGCCGCTTCAGGCGCTCACTCTCCTCTAGGGTGCATTCCACTTTGGACCGCAACTGCAGTACTTCCTTTTCCAAAATGTTCACTGCCTGATGGTTCTGCTGCTTGTCCAACCTTTCCTGGGCCTCTCTCTTCCATGGGTCTGGACAAAGGCCATCTCCAGCACACTGCACATCACTCTTCTTGACAGTCTTATACCCTTGCGTCCCAAAAGTGTCACTTGGATGTGAGGGGCTCATTTTGCTTGTGTTGTCCTGAGGGAAAGACCGGCACTCTACACCTTGCATTGTTTCACAGGCCTTACCGGGTTTAGGTTTCTGAGTTGAAATGTACGACTGAAGTAGCTGCTTGGATGCCAGCGTTGACCCTTTGTGTTGTTGCACATGGTAGCTATGTAATGGAGAGGAATGCAGTGAGTTTCTGATTTGGCCGTAAGCAGCGGTCATACGGGTCGAGTTGAGATTAATACTGTCTGCTGCTGGAACAGGGTGGCGGAAAGTGCCAAATGATAGAGTGTTGGTTGAATGAGATACAGGGACATCTATCCGCTTTGGCTGTGACACGGGCATAGAATGAGTTGCCGTGGAAATCATCCACCCTCCATCATTCTTTCTCCTCTCTGATCCAGAAATGTTAGAGTTTGCAGATTGTTGGGCACTCCATTTGCCGAAACTCTGTGGTGTATCCACTAGGAGGCCTTCTCTGTCCATGTAGGACAGATTCTCTTGAGAACGTGCCTGTTTCTGTGTATGAGTACAGAGATACACTTGAGTTCTTACACTGATATTGTTCAATTTGTATTTGTATGTATATTTTTTAATTAAAGTGTCTTTTCATGCCCTTGGTCTGCAGTAAAATGGCCCAGAGTGTTGTTAGATTGTTGTTGTTGAGAGTTGCTAAACCCAAACAAACAGCTTTAAAACAGTAAAAACATGAATTAACAACAAAATGTTTTAGACATAAAACATGCATACCACAGAGGTTATATTGTCTTGACCATGGGAGAATGCGGAGAGGATATGGGGTTGTTCACTTCTTGGTGCTTTACAGCCCTGAAGTCTAGATGCTGGCATGGTTAGATATTCACTGTAAGTCTGATTAGGACATAGTTTTGAAAGGTCAGATTCAGGCTCCTGCTGGAAGTAAAAGGGACATCGGGTACATGCACTGTTTTAATTTATTAACCAACATTTATTAATTAAAAGTAAAAAGTAAATATAAAAGTAAAAATAAAAGTACTACAACAATATTTTATGGTTACTGTAATACATTTTGTTATTGAGATCAACACTGTGCTTTTCTGAGTATACTGTAAATACAAGTACCTAAAGAATAATGATCAAGTCCATGTTGCCATTAAGAGAGTGTAATTATGGCTCAGTAATAGGATTTAGTGCAGTACGGGATGTGAAATATTATATAAACAGTGTATGCATAGTTTTTGATAGCAGCTTCTCAATGTGTCATTATGTAATAATAATAATGTGTGTTGTGAAACTGTCTTAATGTATGGTGATATAGGATTTTATTCCATTTTGCCATCCCTAGTTATAAGGACTATTATTTTTTGCTCCTTTCAAAGTTCTGATCTAGGATCAAGGTGCTCAGTCCATGCAGCGGTTTTCTCTGTGATATAAAAGACAAAACTGATTCTAATCTAAAACATTACAAAATATTAATAAATATGAACCATTTCCTTTAAATGAACAACATGTTAAAATGATAACTCACGCCTGTAATCATATTGTCAGTGGAGACTGATGAGATCTGCTCATGAATGACTGAATCAATAGACATTTCCCCAGAATTCTGAAGAGCACCTATAAAAAGAAAGAGAAAACGTTCAAATAAAAAGTCAGAACTACTGAAGGTATGCAGGCTAGTTTTCTGGGATACTTGCATGCCAAGTTGGGGTTTGAGCGAAACTCCAGCCTGTGCTTAAGCCATTTCTGGTCTTGCTTCCGGATTGCTTTCTTGACTGTGTGGTGATTTCCCCTCTTGCCCGGCAGTGTTGAAGCAGAACGTACAATGTGCTCTGAAATATCATTTACATCAAGGCCACTCAATGTCTACATGGCCTGTTCACCTCCAGCAACATCTGGTAAATGCAAAACAAGAATGCGAGCTAGTTTACACATGCCCAAAACTCCTGGTGTTAAACAAAAGAACATTTCAAATGCCGATCATACTATGGCACCTGCTGATGGCTGAGAAGCTTCAGTGTACTGTACTACAGGGGACACCATTCATAGACTCCAAGGGCTGGTGTGTCTGCCGGTTTCATTTTAACCAAGTAGGAACACGCCTTATATAATCCATCAACTGTTTGACAGTTAAGACCAACTGATTACACAAGTGCTTAACTGGAATGGCAACTTGTTCATTGTTTTGAACATATTACTGATGTGCTGTTATTTGCTACAGGTTTTGATTTTTGTAGATAAAGTCATTGCATTAATTCACCTCCAGATGTTGCTTGGGATGGCTGGTTAAGCACCTCTTCCAGACCATAATAAACAGCTGCTAACTTTGCAATCCCCAGGGTTACAGATGGTCCAGTGCACATCATTATCTCAGCTGCCCTGTTACAAACATTTATCTGTCAATTACCTGATTGTATTAATGTAAGATGATAGCATGCCATATATTATTTAATTAAATCACCGTTCTTGTGATACTCCAATAAGACTCCTGCCATCCACACTAAGTAACTGGTCCCCAGGAGCCAGCCTGCCATCCTAAACCACATGCACACAAACAACACCATCAACAAGATTAAAATTGTCACCCGTATTTAACGTTTCTTTGTTCATGTCATTTCTTTAACAAGACTCACCACATCTGCTGCTCCCCCACGAACAACAGATTTGATGAAAATTCCCAGCTTCTCTTGTCCAACTCCCTGTATAACCAACATTTTTAAAATTACCTGATGGATTTGTCTCTATCATCTGTCTGCACAATATCTACATGATGTTAAATATTGAAAAGAGAAACGGTGACAGATAAATCACAAAGAAAATTAACAAACAAACTACAACGAAGAGTATGCACTTAAGATTCACCTTTGCTGCAACAATGCTGATGCCCATTCCACCTTGCAATGGTTTCTTCAGTATGATTTTCACAATATCTGGTGTCTAATATTAACAATACAAACACAAATGTGTAGGTTTTTACACAGTAAAGCTGTTCATCTATTATGGATGTCACATATTTTGTGAATGGAAGAACTTACACAGTTTGACCTGTTTGTAGGGACACTGTCTGATGTCTGGAAGTAAACCGTCCAAGACCCAAGAGAGAGGCAGTGAGGGATTAGGGTACAAAGACCTGCAGGGTGTGCAAGCATAAAGACCAGTAAGAGAGGGACAGAAAATGAAACCACATGTTCATACACTGATAAGAGAAAACATTATGAAAGTCTGTACCATATGTTAGTCAGCATTATAAAGCATGCTTCAGCAGTTACTTTTATATTGATATACTAGCTTGTTAAAGTGAAACAATGCTGATTTAGATTATGTTATTCTGTGACTGTATGTGTGGCAAACAATGCATTGTAATATCTTTTTACGTAGTGTTATATCATGGTTATCACCAGTACCTCAAAATCACAAACTGCATGTGTTATTAAAAAGTGAGCCTAATTAGTATGCTTTAACTGGATTTAAGGCAGCACAGAATGTGAAAAGTTACTTTTTTGACAGTATTTTTAAAAGCCTTTCTTTGTTGTGTTCCAATGTATCAAATCTCAGAAAAAAAATTAAATATCATGGTGCATGTATGGTAAAAATGTTTTTAATGTAATGTACAAACTCCCAGTGAATCAAACATACAGTATAAACACTACAGGAAGAAATTAGCCACCTTGAGTTGTTTTGGTTCTCCCTGCTGCAGAGCCAGTGATACTGGTAATGTTGCCTTTATGCCACCGCGGGGTGGGGCGAGGTTTTAAGGAGTTAAGCTATTATTAAACTATTGGCTAAGTGGTGACATACAAGTTGTTAGATTAGGCAAAAGAAATAATGGTTGGTGCCATTACCTTTACGGCAGACTGGCTCCAGAAACTCTTGAAAACCCTGTGGAATACCTTGCAGTATCTCACATGAGTAACCCTCCTCGGGGAGCAGGAAAGGCAGATGAAGGTGTAGGTCTTCCTCTATTCTGATGTCCCTGTCTTCTTTCTTCAGCATCTCATTTTCTGCACTCTCTGCCATTGCCACCACACTCTCAATCAGAGCCTAGAATTACATAAAAATGTTTCTAGAAAAGTTTTCCATAGTATCTTATAGCAACACTTAACATATTTGGATTGTGAAAAGATAAAGCTTTTGCACTTACCTGTGGAATGTGAGGTTGTTTAGGCGCATAGTGATATTTAGTCATTAATGCCCGTAGCTGCTGGGAGTTCAGCTTGAAGCAAGTGGAATGTATTTTCTGAGCATCTTTAATAGCATAGCTGTTCAGGGTCAATAAAGTTGTTGCCTGAGGAAAATCAAATGTTTAACATGCCTTGGTAGCCAGTGAAAATGCTGTAGGAAATAAAAAGGAAATGCATGATCCCTGGCACAATTCTTTCATACCTGGATTATGCAGCTCAGGTGGCAGTCAGCAGCCAGTTCCAGTCCTTGTCTCTCTGCCCAGGCCTCCACATGATTTAGCCGCTGGCGCAAGGTCATGCCCCAGTAGTGCGAGCACAGATTGGAGCCTGAGGCAGTCATAGTGAGTCTGTTCAGGAGCCATGCTCCCATAAAGTGGAAGAGCTGAGAAAAGAGCTGGATGCTGAGAGCAGGGTTGACCCGGAATCTGCGCAGTAAACTCATGGCCTTTGTGAAAATGCCTAATACACCATCTAAACAATAGGAGGAAAGAAAGACAAAAACTGGTACTAAACCAACTTTTTACAATATGTTGACTTATGTCATTTTAATTTCTGTGATTCATTTTGGAAGAAAGTGAGAATTAAAGTGAAAGTAAATTGGAATTAGTGTTTGTGTGAAATGCATATAGATCGTAATAAACAAGCACCGTGTATAGAAAAGTTTTACCTGTTCCTGCCGTTTGGTTGCTCTGTTCTTCAGTGTCAGTCACAAAAGTGGGCAGATGACTCTCAAGGTCAGCAAGAAGACGACGAGAAAGGTAGCTATAAAAGCATCAATGCATAATTAAGACTCTATAGAAGTCATTGAGCTGGTTTCCTAGGCCTGTCACAAATGTTTGACCATATAAATAATTGTGATTAACAATTTAAGACTTTTTTTTGTTAATTGTATGCGAATATTAAATATTATAGTCTTTTAAAAATGTCTTTTTCAGATTTCTAGGTATTTACCATTATCAAAATTACAAATAAAAGCCTATATATGCTTACTGGTCATGTTGGAGAGTTAACAAAATAGCTACATTTGTTCTGTAGACATCACAGCTCTTGGTTCCTGTCATTTCTACTCTGAAGAAATCCAAGTTTGGATGACTTTATTTACATCTCAACAATCAAATTATGCAGAAATTTCTGCATGAAAAATCTGTTGAGGCCATCTTTTAATATGTGATTGTGAAAGCTAACAAAAGTGCATAATGATTGCGCTTGACTCAGATAATTGTGGTCAGCAATTATGCAATAAAAGCACAGCCCAAAAAATCCTTTTTAATTGTAAATCATCATTGGCATTTGAAATTTAATCCAATATTAGGGTAAATCCAAGTCCAGGATGACACAGAAGACATATGCCTCAAGTTTTAGTGTATCATACCTGAAAGTCTTCTGGACCAGCTGAGCCAGAGCAGTCTGAGAATGGAGTGTGAGGGTGGACAGATCCCTGTCCTGCCTGATGAAATTCAGGAACTCGGAGGCATTTGCCATCCAGAACGTAAGAGCCACAGTGATGGTCCTCTGTTTCTGAAGTGAAGAAATGGAAGTCAGATACACTGCCTCTTTAGAGTTTGAGAATGTCAACTTGTGAATTACACTGTAAGTTCTCACAGCCTACCTGAATGACATCATCTATCAAATGTACAATCTTGCTGACAAACGTAGAGACCCTTTGTGTCTTCTTTTTGGGATTTTTATTCCTTTCTTCACTCTGGCTGAACACAAAGTGGCTAGCCAAATAGAAGGTATAGGCCGGAGAGAGCTTGAAGTGTATCGTGGAGCAGTTGGTGTAGTTCACTACAGCACGCAAGAAGGCTTCTTCTTCTGTAACCACATGAATGGAAAATATCATTTGCTAAGCATAAAAAATATTCATAGAGAGCTTCTGGATTATGGTCAGTTCATATTTGCATTGTTTAGTTGGAGAGAAAACAAGCCTACTTACTTTTTTCTGTTAGCTTTATACTTAGTGGAAGATTCCATTTAAGCCTGGAATTGTCTGGCACAACACTGTCAGAGTGAAAAATTACTTTAGCCATTCAAAATAATTTGATGTTTATTATTGTATGACTATTCATTATTTTTTGGGAAAGCAAAATGATATGTAAATTAACCTGCAAGCTGGATAAAAATCCTGTCCAAAAAAGTGTCCAATTTAAAAACTGTCAAAGAACACTGTGATTTTACCTTCCATTTTGGTGTTCAATAGTCTGATGCTGTTTTTGAGTAACAGACTTGAATATTCCCTTCTTACTGGGTTGCTCTCCGCACTCTGTTCTGCCCTGTAAACAAAGGGGGAATGGCTGAAGTTAAATGAGGAGCATGTGAAAGTCAATGCTATATATATGGGACTTATTTAAATTCATTTAACATTCCACCTCATTCACTTCTCAGCAAAGTCACCAGAGACCTAACACTGCCATTACACCAGGTAAAATTGTTGCTTCACCTTGTGGCTGCCAGGGTCCCTAAACTAGCAACCCTAAAGAGTCCATCTCCCACATATTTCTTGTATTTTATGTTTGTTCCTGACATCCACTGATGATATTTGTGTGGGTTTATACCCAAAATAGTTGCAATTTATATGGCCATTTTCCAACCTCTCTTAATCCTTTACAGTTAAACATGCTGGTTTTGTTATAGTGCCTTTAAGACATAAATAACAGCCTCTGTTCTTATTGGCTGACCTCTTACTTTATCTCATAGACCATTTTTGTGTTTGAACAGAGATCATGTGGTTTTGTAAGCAGAGTCTGATTTGTGCCTCAAAGGCGTCCACTCCAAATTGGTCTATTCAAAAGGTCCACACTGAAACGTCATTCAGCATAAATGGGCAGGGTTAAATAGCTGCAGGTTGAATAGGTGGATATACTGTATGAATTTCTTTTCCTAGAATCGATCCTCACATGTCAATATCGATATTAGGTGATAAAATGAATATACACCAGCATTATTAAACTGGTGATAAAAATATAAACCGAATGATGGTGGTAAGTAAATATGTACAGTAGGAATTACTTTTGTTCCACTCTCTCCTTGGAATCTTGGAATCTTTAAAAGCATTGATAGTGGTATAGAGATACTAAGCTTGCCATAACCTTGCCTTGGTATCTGAATGAAAAGGAAAATGTGTGCTATTGCCCATCCCTACTGAGTGTGCAGAGGTGCTCAACAATATAGTTCTAAATTCAGAGACACCTCATCTGGCTTTACATCTGCTGGGTGGTTCTTGAAGTGGGGAGAACTACACTGGGAACAGGACAGCAGGTCATGAACAATGTTTACTGTATTACTGGATAGGCCTGCAGGTCGGTGTACAGGTCAGACACAACTTACCGCTGTTTTAACAGGGCTGGTCAAGGATTTGCGACTGCTGTGCTCTGTAAGATATGAATGATCATCAGGATTACTGGATCCTACTATATTGTCGAGACCTATGTTTTGGTCTGTGTTATTCACTTCTACCTGACATCATTCCTTCATTCCTCAGGACACAACATTCCACTTTCACTGCTGCTGGATTCCTCTCTGCCTTAGGAGCGTCACGCATTGTTCCCTCCTTTTGTTCATGACTATTCTTGCTTGAAGATAAATTTAATGAACCATGAAAATTAGACTAACATGGCATAATCAAAGCATGCTCTGCTTAATTTGAATGTCTTACCAGTTCATAATTCCAGTAGATGGGTCATATATCTCTGATGATGTGGTGTTGAGACTGTCAATTTTCTTATGTTTATTTGTCTTCTGTTTCTTTGACAATGTCCTCTTAAAGTTTTGTATCACTCCAAGTTTCTCCTTGCCTTCCAAGTCATTATGCTAAACAGAAACAAGCAATCTCAACAAATGACCACCAGGCAGTATCAGAGGAAGAAAAAAACAGGTAAATAGAAAACCAAGCTCACCTGCAAGGTCACGTTACTGTCATTCTTCAAGATAAAACGACCTCCTGTAGTATTCCAGCTAAGCTGGACCACCAAGGGTTTCTCACTGAGATCCAACTGCCGTCCCTCCAAATCTTCAGAGGATCAGGAAGAACATTTAACACAGACACAGGCAGGACATAGGGCATACTCTTTCACTGACTATTAATTAAATATTCAGAATCAACACAAAGAAATAATGTGCTATGATGAGGTGCTATGTTGAACTCACCTTCCTCTCCACAGACCTCATACATGGAGTATGCATGAGTCACAATGCTGACATCGGGCCTAAATTTCTCAAGCAGAGTTTCAATGACCTCTTGTGTGGTAGAGGTGCTGGAGACACGAATGCAAGTGGTTGCAAAGTTCCCTGCAGTGTGATCCTGAAGATAAAACCGCATTATTCCACTGAACACCAGTTCCTGAAATGGAATGAAAAGCTAATGTAAAAAATGAAAAGCTATTATATTAACTTTACACAAATTCGGTTAACGTGGCCTCTCTTTCCAAAGTTGTGTTAGTTTAGGCCATGTGGTAGCTCTATGAATAAAGATTATTAAGTAATACTTTACATTAAGTATTGAGTAACTAACATGAAGTAATGACTTAGTTAACATGATGGAATACATTAAATACATTAACTAATCGTGAGCAAACATATAACGGCTACATGCTTTCATTAGTTAAGCATTGTTTATGTATTACTTCATGTTAACTAAGTCATTACTTCATGTTAGTTAGTCAATATTCAATGTAAAGTGTTACCGATTATTTTTATTGTTGTTATTATGCAGTTGTATGCAAAAGTTCAGACATTTTGTTGATTTTCTCAGTGAAAATAGTTATATATATATAGCTACATTTCTCTGCATTTTAATTTTAAATTACTGTTAATTTGCTCAAATTAACATATTGGAAAAAAATATAAAACATAAAAAGTGGCTTGTGTAAAAGATCTTTTAAACAAATAAAAGGAAATTATGTGCTAAAATTATGCAGTATGCAGAAAAAAAACACTATTAAGGTCCCTGTAGTGGATGTGTAATCTTGTTAATAATAAAACCTATAATTTAACTGGGATGGTTTTTTTGTATATGACTGTATTCATTTTTAAAATAGTTAAGCCTATATTAAAAATAGTGCTTCTTAGTCTACTACAGGAATGACCCCGCCCTGCACATTTTAGAGTTTTCTGGGCTTCTATTACATGTGACTGATCTATACATCTTTCAGTGCATTCAATAAGCCCTTCAGAATTGGTTTTACAGTACATTACAGCTATAGTATAATGGGAGGTGTTTTTAGGAATGTAACAGTAAATGATTCATTAGTTAAAATCTATTTATCTACCATGATAGTTAACATTGCATAGTCCCCATTGAAAAGAAATGTGATGCACACAGCTCCAGTGTAAAACCCCCTTTTGCATTCAGCTGCAGAACTATTTCTATTTTCTTATTCTTTGCAGTTCTACATTGTATTTGATTGTATAATCAAATCTTAGCATCTCCTTTATTTGCAGGTGCCTAAAGCCTGTCCTTTTACAATCTAACTGGGTATGTGTTTACCTCATCAGGCTGGCTGATCTCAAACAGGTCCAGTTGTTCTGAGTTCCAATGCCGGATTACTGTCTGAAGTCTCTCTCGCTCCATTCTCAGACGAGCTCGGGTTAAAACGCTTTCATCATCCAAGGAGACAAAACTCCCAACATGAGCCATTTCAGTTTGCTCTATGAACCTTGCTGCTCTGTACTGACAGAGTATCTCCGCAGTGGTTGTCTGGCTTTTGAACACAGGCTCCAGCTATTCCACAATACCCAGTGTCTAACTAGTTTATGGCTCTTGGCAGTATAACACTAAAGCGCTCATCCCCTCTTCTCCCACACTAAAACTACAATCAGCCTCTGCCCCTGTTCTGTGTCTTCTATCATATAGTAATCTGGAGCCCCACTCTACCATTAATAAGATTACAGCAGACAAGAGGACATTGTACTTATCCAAACAGCCATTCATAACCCTAACAACCTATGTATACCTTCTTATTCAAACTCTATTTATAATGGGCATAATTGCATCAAATTATCTGCTTCTCACAGCCACATACATAACTGTATCTGTACATATGTTGCATATATAACATGCGAAAAATACAATTCACAAAACAATTTATTGTTAAAAAAAAAAGTAACAGAAAATAATTTGCAGCCTATAATAATGCAAAATGATGGGTGATGCGATGAATGTACTCATTAACAAAACCTATTGTCTGTCTTTAAGAGCACAATGGTGTTGAACAGTGAACTATAAACTCTGCAGTTCAATCATTTCATGGATGGCTGGATGTGAACGTGCCCTTTTAAACAGGCTACAGTATAATATATAACAAATCAAGTGAGTTTCCTCCATTACTAGCTATTTATTTTAACACTGATTTTTGATGTGAATCATGATAACATTGCAGCAGCAGTTATAACAATAACAATAACAATAGCTTTATTATTTGTTATGCAAAATATGAATCAACAATAACCATGAACAGTCCCTCCCATTAAAGTAAACTACTTTAAAAAAAAAGCATGACTTCATCATAACAAATCCCAGAAATACTTGATTTAAAGTTTAAAATATGATATTAAATTTTACTTTTTCACCATTCATAATTTTTGGTTTTGGGGTCTGTTAGAACAGATGTACATGCTTCAGTTTTTCAAAAGCGCAATATTTTTCTCATACTGTACATATGTATGTGAGGTTGTGCCAGGTTGCCTGTAGGCGAGCAATAAGGATTGTGTCACGAGATTTGTTTTGTTACTAATACTCCTTTTAGAACACATCACTGCTCCCTTTACACTCTGGTTTATAGGTCCTCTTTACACACTCCACGTAATATTCACTGCTTTGTCTTCATTTATAAGACTCTTCTAGGACAAACACCACCTTATTTACAGGCCCTAATACAACGATCATCTGCTAAATATAACACCAGGTACTCCCTCTATATTCAACTTAAAGCTTCTAAAACAAACACCTCCCGTGGCTCCTGTNATCAAACTCCACTGATTTCTTAATATGTCTGCATTATAAAATCATTAAGATTTTATAAAGATCGCCAGGCCGCCATTGCAAATAAGAATTTGTTCTTAATGACCTGCCTGGTTAAACTAAAGGTTAATAAAAAAAAACACCAGAAAACAGAGAAAAGGACTGGAATTCCAATGAGGCTTTTGAGACACCTGAGAAAAGTGGTTTCTGTGGGAGGGAGTTTTTCTGTCTAGCGTGTACTTTGGCTTTACATATATATACAAAAAGCTACATAACACTCTAAAGAAAAGGGAAAAAACAGAAAAGCAGAATAGGTCCCCTTTAAATGCATGTTTCTCTAAAGTCCATCATATATCTATAGGCTACATTTACTGTTTAAAACAGCAGTGTCATCATCTCATGCAGTGCCAGCTTTCATGGATTCATGTATGTCATCCCCAGGGTCATATAATGTTGTTAGGCTTCCCGACCTTCTGCATGTCTTTCTTCCTACAAATGTAAAATGAAGCTTTATTTAAAAGCATTTTCAAATGTGTTCTGTTGAAACAATAAAGTATATGTAACTTCACTCAAGCTAAGTTAATAAAACACAGTATTGCTGATGGCCTACCCTCTGTTCTCCACATCATCTATGGTCTCAGGCAAATCAACACCTTTCATTTCTGGCAACATCATTACCAAACCACTATATACAAGAGACATGACCCCTGCAGGAGGCATAAACCAGATCCTTCAGAATAGCATGATAGCATAGCATGATATTTATTGTTATGCCTGCAATATTATGAAACATTCTCTCACCATATAGTAAGAGGGGAAGCTCCTGCCAGAGATTAGCTAATCTGTAGAGAAGAAACGGTGCTGCAACTGCTCCAATATCACTGGCAGAGGAGCAGACAGATACACCCAAATTTCTGTAAAATACAAAGAACATGTTTAATAACATGGATACACAGCGCCCTGTTATTCCTTAAAAACATTTATTCATACTACATTAGTGTATTACCTTAAGGGAGTGGGATACAGCTCTGAGTTGGTAAAATTTACTGTCTCAAAGCCAATGGCAACAGCCAGTCTTCCGATAATTGCAATGCCTCTCTTCAGCCACGACAGGTCTTGAAAGGGAGAGGAATTTGTGACAATATCATAAATCAATAATTATTTCGTCATGCAATATTGACCATGGTGTAATTCAAAAAGATGAACATACTCGATGTAATAAAGGGCACCACCAGGCAAGCAACTCCCGCAACTAAGTTCGCAGCGGCCATAAGAGGACGTCTGCCTACTCTGTCTACCAAGAGGTAAAATATTAGTCCAGTAGGCAGTTCAACCACAGCTGAGATGAAGAAGTCCAAAAAGAGATTATCCCCTGTGATCCCCAGACGTAGTAGTAAACCCTGGAATACCACTGTGCTTGTAAACCTTAAAGAAAGATAAAGGACAATATGATGAAATTTTATCAATATTGTGATAAGTTATGTTACAACACACTTTTCTGGGTACATCATGGATATTGCCAGCAGTTTAAGAACACTGACTAACTACATCCTTCATTAATTGAGGGCCTGTTTGATTGGGTTAGCAGTACATTTGTAAAACACTGAATAAAAGTTGTTCATTGTAAATGAATGATGATGATGTTGATGATGATTCTTCGTCTTCTTCTTCTTCTTCTTCTTATTATTATTATTATTATTATTACACATCAGGTTTGTCAATTCCAACTTATTCAGTGTCAGAAAACTGAAACACTGTGATGTATATCTTAATGCGTAGACATCTTAAAGTATTGTCAGCCATAAAGGAGAAATATTGTTAAGCTTTTTAATTTGTGAAATCATGGCATGTAATACTGTAAAATTAAAGTTCAAGGTGCATGTGTAAACAGCTACAATACACAAATTTCTATTAATGTAAATGTTAAATATGCATGTACAAAATTAAATTTTACATGTGACCAGAATGATGAACAGAGCCAGAGACGACTTATTATTATTATAGTTATTATAAATAGATCATTGTGTTATACAGTTTATCGTTTAAGTTCTTGTTGTTGATTTTAAAACACCTTCTAGCATTTCCATCTAAACATTGCATTATTGAATAAAATAGCATAAATTATGAATGTAAAATATGAATCCAAATGCTTAAATGGTAGTATACAATGATGCAAGCACGATCCTTTCCCATTTNCGTAGACATCTTAAAGTATTGTCAGCCATAAAGGAGAAATATTGTTAAGCTTTTTAATTTGTGAAATCATGGCATGTAATACTGTAAAATTAAAGTTCAAGGTGCATGTGTAAACAGCTACAATACACACATTTCTATTAATGTAAATGTTAAATATGCATGTACAAAATAAAATTTTACATGTGACCAGAATGATGAACAGAGCCAGAGACGACTCTAAAATGACAGAATTATTATAAATAGATCATTGTGTTATACAGTTTATCGTTTAAGTTCTTGTTGTTGATTTTAAAACACCTTCTAGCATTTCCATCTAAACATTGCATTATTGAATAAAATAGCATAAATTATGAATGTAAAATATGAATCCAAAGGCTTAAATGGTAGTATACAATGATGCAAGCACGATCCTTTCCCATTTCAGTGGAATCTGTGGTAATAAACTGGTTGACTATATCTTAACAATAAACTGGCACACTATATGATAAAGAGTGGAATGGTGATCATTAGTGTACAAATACTTCACAGTTAGTAAATACCACAGCTGTACATTTTAGGACATGGAGGAAAAATGTCTTTTACCATGCATAAATAAAGATGATGGTGTGTTTTCTCATTTTTGGTGTTCTGAACAAATCTTTAAAGGAAGGAGGAACAATTTCGTGCTGTTGTTCCACCAAAAGATCCATCTGTGATACAAATATAGTGGGCATTAAAAATAATAACAGTGACTTAATATAGATAATTAAAATATATTATACACATTTTTGTTGATTTAATAAACTAAAGAAGGTATTAAAATGAGAAGCAATTAGCATTGCACTGTTCTTGCTATTGCTAGATTAAAATTGTGATAATATCAAAGAGTCTAAAGGTTACAACTACATATTTAAAGTGATTTCTATAATCATTTGTTCAAATTCTCTACGTATAATATAAGTATAATTTAATAATGTGAGCTGATAATTGATAATTCTCTTTTAGGTACTTTATAAAAACAATATAATTCAAGTTGTATTTTGCTTACATTTATATAATGTAATTCAATAAACCATATGATACTATGATAGACAGCCATCTTCTCTAGAAGACAGATATTATGTAAAATGTGCAAATCACCTCTTGTACATTTGCAGGGATTGATCTCTTATTGCTCCTGGCAACATTCATGATAATGTTCATGGCCTCTCTTGTCTTCCTTTGTGACAGCAACCATCTGGGTGATTCAGGTATAAACCTAAAAAAGAATTCCTATTCAGTCAGGTGCTTGTAGTACTTTTCAGTACTTTTGCAGCATAGCTGTAAATTTCAATGAAATAAAAAAATCCCATAAAACTAGCAGACATCTGTAAAGCAAGACATTAGAGATGAATATTAAAATTGTCTTAAAACAATAGATATCTCAGTGGATCTTTTCCAGTTGATTATTTATCCTAAGAGTTTTGTTTAGTTTTATTTTAAGTGTTTTGGTTTTTGTGTGTGTTTTTGCATATTAAAAAGAAAAATCTAGCCTTTGGATGATGTCAGATTTTAAATTCCACATTCCAGCAGAGAAAGAATTTTACTTTAAAGAATATTAAATCCCATTTTTTATTGTTTAATCAAGAAAAAAAGTCTTACACTTCTTCTATGTACTGTCATTAAGAATTTCCCAGCCCATGTACAACATTGGCTGTAAATCCATCAGTGAGTAAAACACAGTATTAGGAAATCCTACTATAATATCTTTCAAAATATAACTAGGATATTATCATAGTTATTGAACATGCAACACTTATGAATGTATGTGCTATAGAGACTCAGAACTGTATCACACAGTGAGATCTCAATTTTTGTGTGAATGTTATCATCAGTACCAAGGACCCAGTATTGGAATTTCATTATTACAGTTCAAAAGAAGACATGTTATATATGCCAATTATGCAAGCATCTGACAAATGGCTGACGGGACCACTGTACTGTCTCCCCATATAATGTGAATAATGTAAGTATAAAGTGAAAACCTGTTTCAACACATACTTTCAGTTGTACCAACTATGTTTTGTACTTACCAGTAATAAAGCAGAAAGATAAAGATTGGCAGTGTCATGGCCAGTTGCAGGTTTTTCCAAGAATGGATGTAATAAGCTAGACCAGGAATGAAAATCATACCAGTGGAGTACAGGGTACGAGACATAACGGAAACAAATTTCCTGTTGTTTGATCCAAAGAATTCAATAACTGTTTTGAAAAGAGAACAATGAAAAAAAACAAGAATTTTATCTTAAATCAAAAAACATCTAATCAGTGTCATCCCATAAACTCAACAAGAGGTCAACAGTGTACTCTCTTCAGCTTTCCCCAAAAGCAAAAAATATCAAGAA
Source organism: Semaprochilodus insignis (assembly GCA_034552555.1). Classification (NCBI taxonomy): domain Eukaryota; kingdom Metazoa; phylum Chordata; class Actinopteri; order Characiformes; family Prochilodontidae; genus Semaprochilodus; species Semaprochilodus insignis. Next base: position 23,576,878 of record CM067483.1, on the reverse strand, counting down.
TAAGAAAAGACGTTCTAAAAGACAAACTAAATTGACATAGTTGCATGCTCACATGTACCCACCCAACACATATGAGGCTGTCCATGCCCCTTTTGCAAAAAAACCCTGGAAACATCTGAAGATCAGGAACAATGGGTAATAAGGTGAAACTATAATGCATATCCCTGACACTCCAAGGCCAAGCACTGAGCCGATGAAACATAACTTCCTTCCAAACCTGTGAAAAAAAATCTCAAGAAAAAAGATCACCTATTGCAAAATTTCACCATTAAGTTTGTCATGATTCAAAAAAAGCAAAAACAAGTAACAACATGGCAACTTAACAGTAAAAGGCAAAAACATTCTTTATGTTTAATGTAAGTTCATGTAAAGGCATTTAATAACAAGTCATTTTGAAGTATTTCTATTGGTCAATTCATCATGAAATGTTGGCATACTGTAAAGGACAGCTGCTGCATTCAAATCATGTAGAAACGTTAAAGCCGACATGTTTTTTGGAATGGCGACAATTTGTTCTTTTTTAATCATATGATATATCATACATGAATCTTTCATATTTTCAAATGAACAAGAACAAATGAAAAGTAGATCAAACCTGTCAGCAAGATATCCAGTGATTAGGGCTCCTATGAAAAACCCTGCAGCTAAAGATGCCTGGTTCAAGTCACCAAGCCAAGCATGGTCACAGACCAATGCAAACTTGAAAGAGAATGAAAAAAGAGATTCAATTTTGGTGTCATTACAACTCATCCCATCTCCCATAGTTGATTCTAAGGTGCTGTAACTTGGAAAGGTATACATTTAAAATGTCCCAGAGCCAAAGCTGAATGAGCCTGTAATAGCTTTACCTTGAAATGGTGCCTCTCTGCACCCATGTTTGGGGGCGTATGCATTTTCTGCATTTACAGATCTCTCAGGTCACATATCCTGTTTCCTACGCTACATCTATCATTCATATTTTGTAAGCTTATAAACTTGCCATCGTTACATTACACTACAGTGAAGTAAGTACGGAATAATAAGCTTAATAAGCCTTTAACTGCAAGAAACTGTCGACTGAGCCGACTGATCTTAACATGTCTTTCAGATTAATTTCATAGTAATTAATGAATAATTCATAGTATATAATCATAATGCATACTTCAGTTGATATGAAACAAAACATTTCAGAGTCATTTGATGTGAAATGCACGGTTCTAGAGAAACATGCAGAGTCAGAATTTTCACAGAAGTGGTGAGAGTAACCAGATGTCTGATTCGTCTAAAAGCTACCTCACAGATAGTTATTATATTGAAAGGTTACAAATATGCTGCCTATTGCCTGAGACGCTGTTTTATACTATTTTGAGATGAGGCTTTGACTTACCTCTAGTGTTGTAGACATAGTGACTGGTAATGAAACGGTTACTGGTTTCACTACAAGCATGCTAAAATTCTCAATGGTTTGGATTACTGTTTCAAATCATAATCAGTAAACCGTGGTTGATTACCGTGCTTTGAAAATCCCATGTTAAGTACTGTCCAGTGTTAGAAGCAGCCGTTGCAAGTAGCATGCAACCTGGGTATGTTTTGTGTCAGAGGAAACATGACCGGTGAAAGCCGGTAACTCTATTGTGTGGTCATATTTTGAGTGTAGAAGGGCACTATCTCTGCAGAACATGCAGAAAGAACATGCAGAAAGGAAATCGCTGTGAAAGAGGGCAACACTTCAAATCATATGAGTCCTCTTTATGAGCGGCACCCACTACTTTTTAGCAAATGTGTTCTGAGAAATTGTGCTACCTTGTCGAAATGTCCACACTGTAGCTCTGTACACATAACTCTAGGTAGGATATTTTGATAGTTTGAATCACCTGAATCAAAAAGCCGGTCAGCATTAAAAATACGATGAAGTCAGTTTCTTACTCGCCAGCTTCTTGTCTCCTGTTCCACTCTAAAAGGCGCAGCAGTTATTATAACACCTCAGGGACCAGAATATAACTACTGCAGCATTTAAGGTGTAATGGGAAAATTCAAACAAGAAGCTGGCGAAAGGAAAGCTGGCTTTAGCCTCATATTAAAACTACAATTAGAGTAATTTAATGGTCTGGAAGTTCTTATCAGAAAATGTTGACAGTATTAAAATAATAACCAGGATATTTTGATAGCATAAATCAGCTTATCAGGGGGCAGTAGTGATATTAAGCAGAGTTTGTACTGATTCATTAAAAACACTCGTTTGAACCGTTTGAACACTCTCATGGTGCCACCTTTAACATTAATGCATTCTGGTATGGTTTTCATATGTTTGTATAAAGTACTGGTAATGTTTTTATTATCTGTTTATGTATATGCAAACTAAAAGTGCAAAGCACTACTAATCTTATTGGTGGTTTTCAACATCTGTCTGGAAAAAATTTAATTGAATTTTTTAAACACTTTTAGCTTTCAATTTTAGTCACTATAATCGAGATATATGCTTAATATTTGTTTACATGTAAATGACTAAATAATGCAGAACAATTATGGAATTTCCTTTAAACATTTGAGAAAAGTTATGATGTAACATCATGGATAAAATTTGGGAATCACTTTGAGGAATTATGGGTTTGGTAACAACAACTTGCCCAACCACAGGAGCACCTTCGCTGCACTGCATGCAGTTTTAGCTCTGGAATAGGGTATGAAAAGAATTACCTCTGTTACAACGGTAGTCCACGTTGGATCGAACACCCATCCCTTATCACAGGAAGACACTGGTGTGGTATTGCTGAGTATAGACCAGTGACTCAGGTCACTGCAGCTGACTGCACTCAAGTTCCAGTCCATATCAAACTTAACACATCTACTGTGAGACCCATGTGGACCAGCATGAGGAATAGTGAGACTCCGCACCTCTTCTGCAGAGATGCCACAATTCTCTTGCACATGAGCTGCACCTGCAATTTTACACCAGTGATCTGGTGTATTTCCAATGAACACCACTCCGACTAGCACAAATGCAAATAACGAAATAGGTAAAGATCCTAAAACAGCGATTCTTTTCTGGAAGGGTCCAAAGGCCCCAGCGTGCTGTAGAAGCTCATCAAAGCTTGTCATGGTGTGCTGTAGATTGCTTTAGCTACCAAGGCAGTGGATGCCTGTAGACATGCACATCCAGCATGCAAAAGACTGTACACGCTTAAGTTAGTGATTGATTCAAAGTCCACCAATGTCACGGAAGGACAGAGGCTTTTATGTGTGAAGATCATGGCAGGGTTCCATGCTGAGCGCCCTGTAGATTAAAATGGAAAGATCACATTATGTATTGGTTTATCTGTCGGGTGAAAATGTCATTGATAAGTCATAAAGACCTAATTACTCATAAAGCTGTGACTGTGTTGGTTTGTCACTGTTAAAGGCAAGTTGGAAACACAATGAGAGCTCACTTGACATGCATGCGTTACCACACAGTCTATAACTTCATATAATATCTTCACATTTTTACAGCAGTATAAAATAATAATTCTCATTTGTAAAAGGCAAGTGCAGGAAAACTTTTCTATGATGTCCCAGCGAAGAAAGTCTTACAAAGGTTGCTGGGGCTCATTGACCCATTGCATTAACTTAGACTTAGATAAGATTTAGTTTCATTTTTATCTGTTTATTTTTTAGGTTTGTATTTATTTGGTTAGGTCAGAGGTGCACAAATCTGGTCCTGGAGGGCGTCCAACACAGTTTGATGATATACCTGCTCAAACCCAACTGTATGCACACACTGTATGCTAAGTGCCAAGCTTAGACTCCAAACTCTGCTGGACACCGGCCCTCTAGGACCGGAGTTGTGCACCCCTGGGTTAGTGCTTATTTGAAAACAACATCATTCAGGTGGGCAGATGTTCCCCATGAGTCTGAACACATCACACACATTCGCATCACACATGATGCAGCGAGACAAAAACACTAGCCAGACCAGCACTAGAATACAGTCATGCAACTTTATGAGAGTCCACTCAAATCCCCAACATTTTACGGCAAGCTTTACAGGGTGACATTAGCAAAAGTACAAACATTACAGTCAGTCATTATCATGCTGTGAAAAGACGTTCAGTGCTCCTACCAGGACTCAGAGTTTGTTTGGGTTCAGTAAAGAAGAGAGTCTTCCCAGGAAAGCCTGCTCAGACAAGTGTGGATCTCTGAACATTGGAGTGGGCGTGAGTGGGTTATAACAAGTGGGCGTGTCGAGGTAAGGTAAAGGAAGCTCACTGTTATAAAAAGCCTATTGGTGGAAAAAGGCAGGGGGCTGGGCCTTCTAGTCATCCAGGCTGGATCCAAAATAGTGAGTCTCTGTGAAATATAATAATTAGAAAGGAATTGAGCCCATCTCTATACCAGTGTTTCTCAACCCTAGTCCTGGAGGCACCTTGCCCTGCACATTTTAGTGGGTTCCTTGCTTTAACACACCCCGGTAACTCTGAAAGGGTTTGTTAATGAGCTGATAAGTTGAATCAGGTGTGGAGCGGGGCAGCACTAAAATGTGCAGGGCAGGGTGCTTCCAGGACCAGGGTTGAGAAACACTGCTCTATACATTATCACATAAATCTAAACACATTAAACCTGTCGGACACTTTGAGAGCTTTTAGCCTGCTTGTATACAATGAATGCTTTTTTACATTTAAAAAGAAAGCATGCCCACAAATAAAGGAGAACGAGTGAACAAAGTGTTAATTGTGAGAACGAATTAAGAAATCATGTCCATCAATGAAAGAAAATGTGCACACGATTAGAAGAAAATGAGTCAACAAATTATTAATTGTAAGAACAAATGAAAGAAAAGCTGGTGACGAATTGCAAATTAATATTTATTTTTACATGTGTTTCCATCCACAGTAGAGTACATTTCAGTTCCAGCACCTTGTGTTTATATAATTTGCTAGTTTGTGGTAGAGATGGGCAAATCGATACCTAAATATCAATACTTCTGATCCTGGTGTTTACTTTTAAGAAGCGATTCTGACACAAAATTATGGATATCATTTGTTTATTTATTCAGTAAGATGGATGTGTATCCTGTCACTCAGTGAAAATAATAATTCTGCTGCTGTAAGTGATGCTGAAGTATAGGAACTACGTTTCCCTCTGCCTTCTTCCTCTGCTCCCAAAAAAGCTGGTGAGTAAGAAGCTCCTTCAAACGTAATGTACTACAGTGATTGAACTGTGCTTTTGTAAATGGTAGACTTCTCTGAGTGAATTATCAAAAGACTTAGAAGCAGAAGTTTAAATTTCATTAGATATATCATGAATTTTTAAATGTAGCCATTCAGATATTAATCTAATAAATACACATTTAGGGACGTTTTTTTAATGGACAGTGCTGGATTAGGTGAGCATATAATTTGAATATTATCAAACACTGAACCGATATTTGTTATTACTGAACTGAATTATGTTATTAAAAAAGACATACATAGAGAACTCTGATTTCTGAAGGTTTATTAATATTAATGCCAGACTTTCTGTTATAATTTTGTTGACATTTACCATTTATCATTGTTAAAAATCACAAGCTTTAAAGTATTAGTATCAAAATCGGGATATTAGCCTTGGTATCGGATCGAATGAAAAATCAGTGGGATTGTCCATCCAGTGGTTTAATCATATAGTGCTTGGGTAAATGAACTGTAATCAACTGAAATGCTTTTTGTATTGTTTTTTGTTTTGTCAGGTTCAAAGTGATAGTATTAGTTATAATAACAGTTATTATACGATATATGTATTTAGATACATCCAAAGACACAAACTATTAGTGAAGTCTTTCATCAATCAAGTACAGATTATGATATTGGAAACTTATCAGTTAGGGTGCACAAGTATTCAACGAATTTTCAATTCAGACAAAAACGGTCTGTTAAACTTAATTTTCTCCAGCTTTAAGAAAAAACAGTTTAAGGGGACAGCACAGATGTATTCTTCACTGCCTTACACATCAAACAATACTCTGTGTCAGCTCTGATGTGGTTTGAATATAAATAACAGAAAACTTGACGCACTTACACAGTGGACAGTACTGCTTCCTAAGGCATCAACGTATGAAACTGCATAGGGAGCAGGGTATCAACACAGCTGCCTTCAGTTTCAGACACCGCCACTGTGCCAGTGCTCGTGGTTTCTGCTGACTAACTGCCTTGCTGCCTAGTACCATACTGTATACATGGGCAACGTTTATGAGATTTCAGGCACAGCTGTTGTCACAGTTTCGTATAATCCTCCATAAGTTTCATAATGTTCATTATGTTCTACAAGCAACTCATGACATTGTTACTGACGTTGTGACAGACCTTTATACAACATTGTAGCAACACTGTAAGAAAGTAGACATCACTGTGATGAAGCTGTGTGTTTGCTGGGATGTTGTATAAAATAAGACTCATTATTAAAAATAGACAAAATCCTTTCATTAGTAGGCCACCAATTTGGTCACCACATCAGATGGTTGCACTCTGGTTCACTGAGCAACAAAGAGAGAGCTATATATTTTATTTAAATTGTGTTGGATCAAATCATTCATTTTCCTGAATTATATTGTCTTAAGTAGTAGTCACCCATTCATTCATTCTATGACTCTACATCACTTCAGTTTCATTAACCAGTCTTTCATTGGAGCTATGAATAGGGTTTTCATACGTGATCAGTTCACAGATCTCTGATTCGTTCATTTACACACCAACCTTAAATACATTTTCATTGCAAACTGCTGCGGCTCACTTTACCAGCATCTAAGTTAAAATGAGTCAGCTTTTACCACTGATGTGACCAAAATGTGTATTTCTTAAAAACTTACCATTTCAAGACAACCTGCTGCTTGTATGTATGACAGATGATACTGTTGACAAGTGAGAATAACAAATGGCAAACCTACTCCATTTAACATGCCCGCTTACCAGTATGCCCCATGTTCCATCCTGCAGGCCATGCCTAGCTAAAATATGGTGGTTCAGAAATTTGAGAGTGGACAGATAACTGCGTAATTAGCCTACTATTCAAATATGTTTCAATAAGACAACTTCTTTGTGTACAATACTTAGTATGCGGTGTCATTCCTGAGCAGCCGTTGTGAATTCACTCCAGATGAATTAAGATGAGTTATACTTCATGCAGGCTTACTTTGTAGTTCAGCTGATACCAAGAAAATTCAACTCAAGGCATTCAAGTAGCTGAAGCAACTTGGACATCATGTTTATTTGTTAAGTTGTGACATGTTCAACATGTTGTGTAAAACAAATTTTATGAAAAATTGTATAACAATTTACTGGCATACAATATTTTCAGTCAACTGTCTCCATGTCTTTGTCTCTAACCTCTTGAGTTTCATCAGACCATGTTTCTGTGGAAGGGATCTCTTGATTGAGGTAAAACTCCAGATCACTGCTGATTTCTGTAAGGTCTTGGGGCTCCTGTGTAGAGTCTGTGCTCTCCGAGTGTTCTGAAAGCTTGCTGGCCTCCACGGAGAGAGTAGGCTGCTCAGGGACGTGTGAGATTTCAATACTTGCTGCTACCTCTTGAAGTCTGGCCTTTTCAGCCTTCAGATTAGCTAGCTCTTTAGTAAGAAGCGTTGCAACAACAGTGGGCTTGCTAAGTGTTTCTTCAGAGGTCACTGGTTCCTGCAGGACAGCTTTGGTTTGCTCTGCTACCACCTCTTTGGTTTCTGGGTCTTCTGCAGCTCTAGGTTGTTGGGTCTCTAGGCTGCTTGTCTGGCCACCAGTCTGTTGGGACTCTAGGGTGTCATCCTCGAGCCCAAGCTCCTGGGGTTCCAGGTCATCAACATCAGCTCCAGGCTGCCGGTTCTCCTGAAGCTTCTGATAGAGGCTCTTTCTCTCGTCCTGCAATGCCCTGCAGAGCTTCTCCAGTTTTTGGGTCTTCAGAGTAAAGAGCTCAAACTCTTTCTCCTTCAGCACTTTCTACAAAGGGTGAGGAAATAGAAGGTGAGCAGAATTTACCAGCCTGGGTTGATAAGATGGTAGTGTTACTCTTTTTCTCCATGAAATAATGATCTACGAAGCTACTGCTAAACTAGAAATGAGACTCCAGACTAGGTTTGCACATTCCAACCATTTCAGAAACTTTCATCTGGGTGAAGCTGTATACCCTTTTACATTTCAGTAGTGCTGTTGTAGATGTTTGAAATGTGAAATGAGTTTCTTACATCTGCAACCATTTCAACAAGAGCTTTATTGCAGCCTTCAAAGCGTGATTTCCATGAATTGGACTCCTTCTCAAGCTTCTTCATCTTCTTTGACATCTGCAAAGATGAATCCATGGTTTTAAATATTCAGACTGTACTGTACACTGTACTGTAATAGCAAACTAGTCCTGTTGAATGATTTCTATTACATGGTGTAGCACTACATTAGAAGAAGGTAGGCTAGTTTACTTTACGGTGTATCTTCTCTGCTGAGCACTGTACCTACTTTTTCTATGTCTTGCTTGAAGCTGGCATACACAGTACTGCTTTGTGACACAGTTCCCTTGAATTCATCAAACTTCTCTGAGTACAGTGCAAGCTGTAGAGAGAGGTATAGCTTGTTAATTTCAAAAGACATGGTGTATAAAACAACTGGAAAACCATCATGTTTCATGGTACTTTACCTGGGTCTTCATGTCATTCTCCTGCTCTTTCATAAGCGTCACTTGTAGTTTAGCCTCAGCAGCTTGTTTCAGCAACTGTCCATGACGGAATACAGGAATAGGTCTGTATTAGACTGGTTAATGCAACACAGGAAAATAGAGAATGTTGGGGTCTTTCAGAAGCTGTGTGTTCTGAAACCACAGAACTCACATGCGCTCTCTCCAGCTTGTGCTTCTCTTCAGCATCTTTCAGCATTGCATTTGCCTGAGCAAGTTTCGTCTCCAGCAACTTCTGCTGTAAGTCTCTGTGCTTGAACACCTTTTCAAGGTTCTGTAAAAGACAGGGCCAAAGGTAGAGCCAATTCATATGAATTGAAATCTACACCTTCTATATGGGCTTCTGCCCAAAGTTTAGTGTTCATGTAATGTTTAAGACATTTATAGTTAGTGTCACCATCAAGTATAATTACCATATTTAAATGCAAACAGTTTAAGGGAAATAAACAAAGACACTTTCCAACAGTAACTGTCACCATGCTTTAATGGTCCCATACCGCCTCTCGCTGGTCATATTTAGAAATGAGATCCTTGAGTTTCTCAGCTAGGTCACTGTTCTCCTGGCATAGCTTGTTGTTGCGATTGCTGTGCTCTTCAATCTGGGCCTGGATGTCTGTTAGAGTGTTCTGGAAGTGAGTGGTGATCTCCTTCCTCTTCAGGTCATCTTCACGGCATCGCTGAAGTGTCTCCTCCTGAAAAAGGTGTTTAACAGGTCGATCTTCATCACTACAGTTTCACTCCCAACATACAACTTTATTGAAAAGGTCATATATGTAAATGGTTTTAATATACATTTCTGCACAGTGACCGGCCTCAGTGGTCTACTGGGACAGAGGTGGGCAGTATGTAGTTACATTTACTATGTATTTAAGAAACGTTCTGATAGATTTATGCTTCTCTGAGTAGAGAGTTCTTTCAGTTTCTATTGCATTTAACAGTACTCAAGAACTCTAGCATTCCAAAGTTTGAGGTCAGTTTTAATGAAATGAAATAAATATTTTCCTTGTAAATGTATTTTTATTGTCTGCTACTTTCAGAAGGGGCTTTAGGGGGTGTGATTTGTAAAGCTTCATGTATGCCCCCCTCCTTTCCCCCACTTGTTAAAAGGACAAATGTTGTTGCAGTTGGTGTTTATGTTGTCGCTGTTGTCTCTGTTGGTTTAACATGTGTTTATGTGCTTGACTGGGTTTGTTAGCGTGGTTTCATGTGCGTACTACAGAGAGAAGCTGTATGGATTGAAGTGACCTTCCCGACTATTCCAGGTGTTTTTCAGTGACCTTTCATGCTTTGTCCAATAAAA
>CM067483.1:23541922-23566538 GCA_034552555.1 Semaprochilodus insignis | reverse complement strand
AAGTTGAGTCTGTTAAAGGGATGTATTGTTGTAAGGTGTTGTTGTTCCTTAAAGAAACTCTTGTAATAGCACAAAAAACTGGCCTACAACTAGCAGTAACTTCCGTTTAAGGTATATAAGTTACAGTCCTGCTCTGTGAGGTTGTTTACCCTTGGAGCCATGCTGCTTATTTCCACTGTTCATCTGGTTAAATTTAGCCTCTGTCCAGGCTGATCACCCCCCTTCACACACATGGCACATGGCACCTGTTCTAGGCCACCGGTCTATTTTAGTAGCTTCTTAATATGGTCAACTTATTCATTAATCTCAAGCATATTTCTCTTAACATCAGTGACTAGTTTTCTGATGCATTGCAGCAAAAAACAAATGCTGTTTTTAGTTTTTGGCATGCAATTTTATTGACTCTTTTCACGTAAAGCTGTGACTTTTTTAATGATTTGTGCTCATCAGATGATCTGATATGGATTTGCCATCAGACACAGATTTGGAAGATGCTGCTCCGTTCTGGAGTTCTGCTTGAGTCTTATTTCTTAGTAATGTAAAAGGTTAAGTAGACAAGCATGGGATAAAATCCTGCACACAAGCATGGTTTTCACTCTGTCCATGCTGGGATTGGTGGCAACATGAACCATATGTTAAAGACAGACAACCATAACCAGGAAAACTAATGCACACCAAGAAAACATGTATAATAGACAATGTTACTGAGTATCTTGAGTTGAGAAGACAAATGAGCCAGCACTTACCGACAGCTACAGTGAAGGAGACAGAAGAGGAGTGGAGAGGGGCTCTGTGCGGCTGCTCCTGCAAAGACAGCAGCTGTGATGGGCAGACCTCAAAATAATCTGGTAGACCTACTATAGAAAACACATGAGTGAGGCCACTCCAACAATTGAAGCTCTTGTTACGTGTAAATTCAGGAAATTGTGTAAGTGTTTCTTGTTTTAAAGAGAACATAATTTAATGAGAACGTAATTTATTCATGTTCCCGCAAAGGTTTTTTATTTTTTATTTTTTTTTAACAGGCCATTTATTAGTACTGATAACAGTGATGGTGAGGGATTTATTAGTACTGATAACAGTGATGGTGAGGCTGTTTACCCAGGCATAATAAGAGGCACCAACATGATCTGTATGTTTCTCAACCCTGGTTCTGGAGGCCTATGATTCTGCACCACATTTTAAAGCTTCCCCTGCCATAACTCAGCCATGCTAACTCAATAATGGGCTGTTAATAAACACATCAGTTAAATCAGGTATGTTAGAAGCAAGGAAGAAACCTAAAAATGGAGGGCAGTGGGCCTCTACGTCTCCTGGTCTAGAGTACTATTCTTGTAAAAGTAGTGTGTTTTGAGCCTTTAAAGTCAACATGGACCTTTTTTTTAGTTAGTTCATGCCACATTAAGCTCAGTTCATTACCACCTATAATTTAAAAGACTAGCATTTTTGCTAGTCTTGGCCCCTATGTTCATCACCATGTTCCAGCAGGCAGGGAAAATAGTGTTAACCAATAATATCATGTTTCACCTCCTCCTCCCACCACCCCACTCCATCATTGAGTGAAATGCTTAGCTAGCTCAGAGACCCTCCCTCATGTCATGTGTCATTTGGAAATACGTCAACAGTGCAAAAAGAAAATGGATTATGATTTTTATGACATATATTCTGTTCTTCAGCCACTGTAAATCCTTATTCACAAACACAACTAACACCCTCCCTTAACATGACTTATTACACTGACCACATTTTTATAGATTCACGTCATTTTAATAAAACTATAATTAACCTGATAATGGTCCCAAATAGATCTGTGCAGGAGGTCTTGCCATGACTTTAAATTTTGATACTATTATGAAAACAAATATGAAGTACAATATATAAAAGTGATATCTGTAATTATTAATATAAAGTGATATCTGTAATTATTTGTAACATTTAACGTATGTGTGAAATGCTATATGCGCATTCTTGATCACCCTGAAGTGCTGACATTGAGACCGGTCACTGAAGTGCCATCATTGTTAGCGTTTTCACTAACACAGCATTAGCTTCTGTGTGAAAAGACCTTTTGATGAAGCGTATCTCACCCCTCTGTCAGAGAGGGATGCTTTCACAGTGTGGACCTGTGCTTGTATGGATGTGCCTGTGGCCTGTGAAACCCATGTTGATACAGAATATTTTAACACCAGACAATAGACTCCATCACTTCGATATCAGATCACGGACCAGCACGGCAACATCACTCATGGAACCTTGAGCTGACATCGGCGTGTAGGAAAATGAACAAACGGTGACTTATTATTGGCTCCCACATTTTCTCGGATGTATTATGGGGATTAACGGCTGAATGGGAAGGCCAAATAACTCTCCACCTGGACTCGGGCTGGTATGTGTACTTGGGTGAAAAAAAACACTTGGGATATAAAAAAAGGCTGCTGATTTTCTGACTGATGGATTTATGTCCTGGTATTGATAGCCATTTGGTTCTATCTTTAAAGAGTAAAAGATACACAGTTTATTGCATAACAACGGCAATTTTCATACGTGAGTGGATAACACATTTTATTCCCAGACTAAGAAATAAAAAAATTTAGTTTACGGATTTTGCCGTTCAAACATCTGTTACATCAGTCATCAGCTTTATCCCTTCAATTCTACTGTGGTGCTACTAATGCATTGTATTTTTTGTGGTCTGTTTCCCCTCATCATGCATGGTGTAGTGCAAAGGGGCTGTTTTTTTGCTGACGGCGTTGAATGGGGATTATGTGTGGACCACATGTCCAGCCCTTTTGTTTATGCCTTTTTGTTGTCTTTTTTTGTACCTCGTGAGTAAATCGATGTAGGAACTACAGATGAAAGGGAAATATGCATTGACAGGGGCTTTTCTCCAATGCAAAGGTCACCAGGAGCAACAGAGTTTTAGCTGGGTCTGTACAGAAGCCACAGCTGGGCAATGAGGGCCAAGCACCACAGTGTAGTTGAACTTATAGAGCAAAGACAAAGTCATGTCATTAAACTACATAAAGAACTTCTATGAGGGATTTGTAAGTAAGCCTAAGTTAGTGTGTTTGTGTTGTTTTTTATATCTGGTGTTTTTTTATGAGTTGTTTGTTGTTTATTACCCTATTTATTTTATACTTTTTGTGACAGCTGGCTTGCAAGTCATCAGGATGCTATAGCATCAAACTGACTGGGTTTCACACACATATGTATTTTATTATTGTGAATTCTCTTCGATTCCTGTTCTTTTTTTTTGGTATTTGATGACTAGAAGTTTTCAGCATGAAACACAAAATTTGATTCTTTAATTTTGTTCTTTAATACCCGGGCCGGTCAAATAATTCGTTTTTCCGCCATTACACATATGTACCAAGCTGATTTGTTTGTGTGTTTGTACGTTTGTGTTAGCTCCGGCCACCAACTGTGATTGGTCAATTCCACACCCTGTTCTTTGGCTCTGTGCGTATGTTTTTCCTGGGGGTTCTGGGATTTGCAGTTTATGGCAATGAGGCTCTCCACTTCAGCTGTGACCCTGACAGGAGGGAACTGAACCTATTTTGTTACAACCAGTTTCGACCGATAACACCTCAGGTAAGGATGTTATGTTAGAAATAAACATTAATAATCACATTTTAGAGTACACAATACATTTTCCAGCAGTTCATTTTTTGCATGGCTCCTTTGCAGGTATTCTGGGCCTTACAGCTAGTGACAGTTCTCGTTCCAGGGGCTGTGTTCCATCTCTATGCAGCATGTAAAAACATAGACCAGGAGGACATTCTTGAGAAACCCATCTACACTGTCTTTTACATCATTTCTGTTCTGTTGCGAATCGTCCTGGAGGTGGCAGCATTTTGGCTGCAGAGCCATCTCTTTGGGTTTCTGGTGCATCCTCTGTACTTCTGTGATGCCAGCCCCCTGGAAAAGGCCTTTAACCTCACCAAATGTATGGTCCCGGAGCATTTTGAAAAGACTATCTTCCTCAGCGCAATGTACTTGTTCACCATCATCACTGTGGTTTTGTGTATTGCTGAGATTTTCGAAATCCTCTGCAGACGGTTTGGCTATTTGGGCAACCAATGACAGCTCTTAACCATCTTGTAAACTTTCATGTTAAATGTTCTTTTATTTTTCATATTTTAATGACTGTTAAACATCCATCCAACTGTTGCTCTATTACTTCTTACGAAGCATATTAAGCATTTAATCTCAGGTAGAATGGAATGTGACTGTGAAATGTACTCTTACTTTGGTTACACACTACTAACAAGCTTTTAATTATGTTCAGCTTTTAAGTCTATTCTGTTGTACTGACAGAAATCTCCTGAAGTGTATTCCTGTCATTCCTGACCTACAGTGTCAGGGAATTTGGTTTTTCTGTACTGTTGCTGGAGCGTGTCTTAATATTAAACATTTTTAAACTAGTGTCAGAAATGGCTTCTAAGTGTTTGTGAATACTGTACCTTGTGCCAATAAGTCAAGAAATCAGTGCTATTGTTGTCTGTGTATTGGCAACATGGCTTTATAAAAACATCAGTGTTATTTTATGCATATTTTAAGTAGTAAACTTTACAAGCTCTAAATGTGTTTGTTGCGATATATCAAATAAAAGAAGTGTTGCTCGGCTTTCCTTATTAAACTTTTATTTGTAAGTAATTTGAGGTAAGAGCATTGCTGACAAATGCTTATAATAGAACTTTAATATACCTTTTTCCCATTTCTAATGGACATCTTGTAATCAGAAGAGAAACAACAACAAAAAACTCAATATCACAGAGAGATCAGCTGCCTTTATGGGCAATAAATAAACATTTGTGTATTTGTGACATATCAATATATCACAAATACACAAATATATTGTGATATATGAGATATATCAAATGCAATAAATACATTCAAACTAACTGAAACAAAAGAATCTATCAGTTATAATGTAAACATGACATGAAACGTCCGTCTTGTAATCTAAACTTTTTCATGATCTCAGTGTTGTTAACACGCCGACAACAATTCCACCTATAGCCTATTGTAAGTGAACACTGAAAAAAAAAAAAACATTACTTTGATCTTGTCCCAAAATTTTTTATCATGCTACTAGATTTCCTCTGTGGGTCTAATGCAAGATACTGATAATACTTCCCTTTGAGACATTTAATAACAATTCCACCTTAAAACTGTATATAGTCTAACATAATCCAACAGACACACAGTTCATTTGATGGCAAGAGAAACCTGTAAAGACATCAACCCTCTTGCCCATATGTTTTCACACTGGACACACTAGAAAAAAGTAATTACAGTACAGGATTGCGTGTGTGTGTGTGTTTGTGTGTGTGTGTGTGTGTATGTGTGTGCATGTATGTGTGTAGTGTTGGACAGATTACTTAGAAAACATAATCAGGCACTCAATATAAATATGATTTTTTTGCCAAAATTACACAAAAAGTGGATTTGGTTACAACTGATTTCAATTGATTATGTTTACAAGCCCAATTTCAAAAAAATGGGATGGTGGGTAAAATATCAAATAAAATGGAAAGCAGCAATTTATAAATCTACTTCAACCTGCATTCGAGTGAAAACAGTACAAAGACAAAATATTAAATGTATGTTTTTCACAAATATACTTTAAAATTGAAATTGATTCTTGCAACACATTCCAAACAAGTTGGGAAAGGGTCCATGTAAGACTATAAACGAGAAGAGAATCCAGGAAAGGCCTAGTCCTTTATGGGCAAGAATGGGCTCACCAAAAATGCAAAAATAATGTCAGAGATTGTAAGGATTTTATGTATTTTGTCAGTGCAGAATGCCATCAAAAGATTCTGGGAATCTAGAGAAATGTGAAAAAAGGTCAAAATCCACAAATGAATGAAACTGTCAATAAACACTGTCCGTCACCGCACCGTCAGAAACTCAAGACTGTACTGTGCACAGCAGAAGTCATTCGTCAACAACACCCAAAAACGCTGCAGACTTCTCTGGACTTGAGCTCGACTATAATGCAGTTATGCAAAGTGTATTGTGTCTGACAAATCAACCGTTCAAATTGTCTGTTATTGCATAGGAGCATTAGTGGGTAACATGCACATCTGTAAAGGCGCCATTATCGCTGAACACATTTTGGAGCAACATAAGCTGCCCTTTTGACAATGTCTTTTTCAGGGGTGTCCGTGTTTATTTCAACATCACAACGCCAAGAAATGTTCAGCAAAGCATGGCTGAGTAATCAGGAAGTGCAGGTGCTAGACTGGCCTGCCTGCAGTCCAGAATTGTCTCCCATTGAAAATGTGGGTCTTAATGATTTCACAACAACAAAGGCCTTGTGTGGTTACACAACTGAAGACTTTCATCACAAAGGAATGGCTAAAAAAACTTTCACAACTGGATCAGTTTGTGTCTTAAGTCCCCAAACAATTATTAAGTGCACTGAAGTACGACGTTCATAAGCTAAAAAATAAAGGTAAAACATATTGTGTTTTTGTACCGTTTTCATTTTAATACAGAATGTCACATACTGTCCCAACCTTTTTGGAACTGTGGTTGTAGTTTCATTATGTAGGTTTAGTTTTGCACTGGTTAATATTTTCAAAATGGTGTGTCTTAATTAATTAACGGCAATGTAAACACAAAAATATGAGTCAGCTACATTATCAGTATATCTGATTTCAGTGCAAAAAAATGAATGTAAACTGTATTTATAGTTTTTGAATGACGCCTGATTATTATGTCACTATATGCCGACATAATTCGAAATGTAATCATGTAATGATTGGAAAAAAATGTTTGAAATTGCACCCTGGGCTGATTTCAAGTAAAGTCGTTACCTGAATGCATAATCTAGATGCATACTTTCTATGTGGTTATGTAAGCCGTCATTTTCGTAACCTGAATACATAATCTAACTCGTATGTAATCCATTACTATCCAACACTGTGTGTATAATAATGTATTTATGTGCACGTAATTGACTTTACAGTGGCTGGAATGTTGTGCCATTTGATAAAATCAATCATACGTTGACTCCAAATAGCCCAAATATCAACTGCACAGCATCAGTCAATTAGTTCATAAGAAAGTGCTTTAAATAGTCATCTAAATGCATAACATTTACTAATTACTTTAGGTTATCATAGCAATAATATGCTGTCATAAGATAAACTACATGAACAACATCTATAGATGTCACATTGTTGCATAAGTGCTGAAAAGTATAAAGATTGAACAAGGTGTACAACTTTCAGAAAAGCTAAAGCTTTAAATAAAAGGAAATATTCAGAGTGCACATTCCAATTGAAAATTTCATTTACACAAAATGTAACTACATTTTTATGCTGCACTAGCAAACATAACATGTACAGCTATATACCAAGCAATATCATAGCACTGCTGAGCGCAATACTCAAACTGTAAAATGCTAATTAAGTGCAATTTCAAAAGCATCAACAGTACCTCAGATCAGTTTGACTTAACACCATATTCACTGCATTAACAATACATCCAACGATTCTGTCTCACTGAGGCATAGGCAAAAACTTCTAAAAAGGCACAAGCCGATCACATGGGGTGACTTCAATGATGCAGGACGTTTGGAAAGTAAAGGTACTTTTTTAGAGTTGCTGAAAAAATAGAAACAATTTACAAAATGCAGTTTCTGCTGTTCAAATAAGTCTTTTGAAACACAGGTCTTGTGTATGATCTCGTTTGTGAACTGCATATGTATGTTTTGTATGGCCTTATATGCATGAATCAACAAAATGAAGTTTTCAGAAATGTGAGACCAGTATGGCAGTCTGACCTAAATATGGTGTTGTGCATCTGTATGCAAAATTGTGTGCATATACTCATCATTCGTGTACGACATATATTGCACCTTACCAAAACCATAGCTTCTCAGTCATCCTCTGAGCTGTATTTTAAGCTTGACATAACAAAATTGTTTTGTACAAAGCTGTGTGATTCAGCTTTTTGGAGGAGTTTCAATTAAATCCTCTGAAGTGATCCTGAGGGAGGCAATAGCCTCTGCACAGAAATGAACACACTCCTCTTGCTTCTTGTCCTTGCTGGCAAGACCAGTATGGGAGGGTAGTTCCTCCTTCTTCTGGGATGATGGGATGTTCATTCCAGGTCCTGGAACAGGAACTGAAATCTGGCTGGAATTAGCCCTCTCTGATATGCCCCCCTGTGGTAGTGACTGAGAGGGTCTGTCCACAGCAGCACCAGATGGAGATACATAGGGCATTCTTAACCCTCCAATGGGAACCATTGGGATGGGTGTTGGTACCTGCCGTTGAGAGTGCAAAGGCAAATGGCTGAAGATGTCTTGCTGAGGCAGAGTGGATGCATCATTATTACTGCGGAGGCAGTCGCTGACACAAAGGTTTTGAAGAATGCCCTCTCGCTGGTCCTGCAATAAATATTATTGCACATTCATTGGCAAACTGCGATTAAATGACTACTGATATCAACAGTTAACAACTTTAAGACCTAAACAGCACAATTATCACCAATCCAACCCACTATTAGAGTGTTTAAATCTAATACAATCTAAATGGCGTACCATTTCTGAGTGCATTCCAATGGGTTGTCTTAGGGGAGAAGCCTCAAATCTCATTCCCCTGCCTTGATCCAAGTAGGCTCTGTGCTGGTAGGCCCCCCTCCGTGGGGATGTAGCCCTAAGCATGCCTCTGTGCCGACCACGTGGGGAGGGTGCTCGATGCCTAGACACGTCTGTCCCTGGTGACATGGGTCTTACAGGTGAGAGCTGACGAATGGGTGAGAGATCTCCTCTGATGTTTAGATCCCTCCTTGGTGAGATGGCCCTCAAAGGGGATGCATCTTTTCCTGGGGACAGGTGACCTAGTGGTGACAGATCCCCCCTTGGACATATATACCTTTGATAAGGTGAATCCCAACAAGGAGAAAGCAGATAAGGTGGGCAGGGATCAAAGGAGCTACTTGCTTGTTCCAAAGCGAGATCATCCTCATTACAGACAGAGGAGGTCTCAAGCCTCTCCTTAGGATTGTTTCCTGTGTCCAAGCTCTTGGTGGAAGAACTAGAAGAAAAGGTCTTGTTAACTGCACAAGGCTGAGGACTTGTGCTCCTGGAGATGGTTCTAGGTGTGGAGTCGCCATCATATTCATCATCCTCCTCATCATCTGGTTCGTCTCCATCTTCATCACCACCATCAGAGTCATCTGCATCCGAGAACTGATGTTTAATTGTTGTCTGTACTGCCAGTCTGATGTCTGAGGATTTCTGTACATCATCTTCATGATCTGGAAGAAATACAGCATCAAATGATTTGAACTTTCTCTTTCTGGAAATTAGTTGCAATGATTATAGGGGACCTATTACGCTTTTCCAATTGTTTCCAGCATTTATATTGTTTTTGTGCATGTAAGCGGTCTGTAGAGCTACAAAGCCCAGTCAGTGCACTCTTGACTTAGTGGGAGGTGGGCTAAGACACTGAAGCTCTAACAAAGCATTTCAGACAGAGGATGAATATTGATGTACAGTAAAATAAAGTTTTGGGAAAACTGTCAATTTGTCAAAAAGTCAATCTGTTCTGTAATGTTCAAGTTCTGAACATTAACAAGTAACATAATAGGTCCCCTTTAATTGTTTGCATGTATATCCTTTAGACACGTTACAATGCTATAACACACTATATAAAAAGGCCATAAGGGATATGGGATGTACCTGCATCATCTGTACTGTCCATGGCCATGGGCGACACCCCAAGTTCAAGGCATTTTTTCATGTGAGCTTTTGACTTCATATGCTTAGTGAGATTCCCTTTAAAAGACAAGATGTAGTTTAACCTCAAATTAACTTTAAATACTGTAGAGCAGCTGTTAGTTAGTGGTTATCTATTGATATTAAAATGCAGTAAAACTGAACCTTTAGTTTTGAAGGCAAAGTTGCAGGACTTGCAAACATAAGGCCTCACATCTGTGTGAGTGCGAATGTGTTTCTTCAGCATGCTAGGTTTTTTACAACGAATACCACACTCTTCACAAATGTACTTCCCTCGCCCACGGCCCCTTACATACACATAGTCTTCATTTGATTTGTACCTGGGTAATACAAAAACATAAAGAGAACACCTTCAATAGCAATAATTTACATAAACCAATGTGTGACTTGCTTCCGTGGGGGCACAGAGGCATGACTGATCATAGTGTGTAACTGTTTTTTTAATGTCTGAATCTTTTTAATGGGGGTACAATAAACCGTTACATGTTAGCAATGGTGCAAAGTAGCAAAGTATGACTGGATCCACGTTTTGAAGATGTGCAGTGCAAAACAACCTCATTTCAGCCATAAATACAATGATAAGGCTTGTATTTCTTGCCAAATATCTGCAATTGTTTGAACTTTATTGTTATCATTCTACAACAAAAACACAAACTGACGGAGCAGTCTAGTGACAAATACATGTGGCACACACCTGGTCTAATACAGCTGAAGTGTAGGTTTTTTATCTGCTCAACAGAATAAAGGTGAAAGGAATTTTCATTATATTGATGCTATTTCAACAAAGGTAAATTTGGCCTGATATGTTGCCATTTTGTTGAGATGGGGGGCATCAGAATGTTTCTTTATCCAAAGGGGGGCATGGCAGAAAAAGGTTGAGAAACTCTGATATAAACACTTAATAAAAAATAATGATTCAGCAAATGATTTTAGCAAGGATGCTACTCACCCCCCTTCAAAAATCTTTACTCGAACAGGCTCCATCTGCTTTACAGAGGCTTCATTGTCTTTGCTGTCCTCACGCAAACATTTGCTTTTTTGTCTGACATCTTTCACTCTTGTTTCATACTGTATGTCATCTCTTCTACTCTCCACGGTTGCCTGTGAAATAAAATAACAGTATTAAGGCCTTGAACATTTGGCACTGTACATGTATGTTTGACACATTTACTGATTAGTTTAATGATGACACAATAACCAACCTGTTCCAGCTTCTGATTCCACAAAGTTGAGGTAACAAGTATTCCAGGCTGGTACATAGCTGCAATTGTATATGTGTTATTTTGGCTCTTCTGTTTGGATCGGAGAAGAGCAAGAACAATTCCAGTGCTGAGATTGGGTGGATTTGGATTATGGCATCTTACAAACCAAGAGGCATACACTGAGAAATGAGGGGATGTTTCAGTGCTGTTTGGCTTAGCAGAATTGAGATAACACCAGCTCACACAGGTTGTAGTGTGAAGACTTGGAAACTGCGACAGTATCCAAGCACTGGCGATATCTCTGGGCAATGCAGCCACAGCATAACCTTGACTAGTCTGCACTGGCAGTGGCAAATTATTCATTGCTTCTTGAGAATCACTGCTGGGCAATGCTAACAATGCCTTGTGGTGAAGATCTATATTGGGGTCTTCCATATCCATCTCCTCAATAGTCACTGATGGGTCCTGAAAGTTTGTTGACTGGCTCTCTTTCTTGAACTTCTCATTTCCACCATCAGGATGTCCCAATTCTACAGCACTCAGTTCTTCCACAATCTGGCCATACATTTTCTCTTCTTTGACTCGTTTTTGCTGCTTTGCTTCAATGAAGAGCTCAATGCTACTTGCAGGAGAGAGCATTCGCTTGTTTGCTCCACCACTGGGGGCCTCTGTGGTTGAAATGGTTCTAGAGGTCAAGGACAGGGGTATGCCTGTATTAAGCTTTGCAGGTGATAATTGTGGGTTGTGCAGCAGTCCTCTGAAGTGTCCTGATATTTGAGATGGATCAAAACCTCCCCTATGCTGTGTTGTGATGTTTACAAGTTGACTATGGGATGTGACATTGCTGTGTCCCAGGTTTGTGGTATTCTGAGAATCCAGAATATGTGATATGCTTGTGTATGTGATATTCCCATAGCATGGTACGTGCATCTGAATTCTGACAGGAACCAACAAACCACATGACCTCTGATTGGCTAAAGCAGGCTGAGCTTGTGAAAGAACTGCAATTGTTGTCAAGACATTGGTGATGCTTTGTGGATGACCTTTTGGTAGATCTGTCAGGGCAATTCTGGGATCCTCAGCTGGTTTTGAATCTTCAGGATCTTTCTTTATTTTCTGCTTTAGACCACAAAGTTCATGCTCCTGTAAAGTCTGGGAAAGAATTTGTTTATGACATGGGATTTGTAGTGGTTTGCAAGGCAAATCTGTTGAAATTAACTGTGGAGAGAAACGTCCTTGCAGCAAGGAATGCTTCATGCCAACAGAGCATCCTTCCATGAGAAACTGCTTGTCTGGTGAAGATGCTCTCCTTCCCGTTTCAGCTGTGTCTGACCTGCCTTGAGTAACACTGACATCCAAAGATTTGTCATGTGTTATGATGTCTGGATCGCCACTCAAAGATGCTTGTCTAACCAAATAGCCTCTTCTTCGCTCTTGATATCTGCATGCACTGGCATAGATGTCACTTTGCATAGAACTGGATGAAGAAGAAAGGTTGCCATAGTCAAAGGACTGGCTTCTAAATTCTGATAACTCTAAGGGTAAATTGCAGGGTGCCTGTTCAGATGCAGAGCGCCTCATCTCTCTGTGATGACTAAGTGAGCCCCCTGGCACTGCTAAGAACTCCAAGGGCTTACTAAATTCATCCGATTTAGCTGGAGATGCAACGTTAACACTCTCCTCTCTGTCGAGCGATTGAGAGAAACTTGAGCTGTGAGACAAATTACTGTCTTGACTTGGGCTTCTGGAAAGACTGGTACAAGCAGATTCGAAGCTGGATTCACCTGATGAGCATTCCATCTCAGCTAATCGCAAGCGTTTCTTCTTCGGAGGTAGCTTTTCAACTGGGAATTTTGATAAGGTTTCACTCCTCTGAGGCCACTGGAATTCCTCCCCATGTTTTTCTTTTGGTTTCACCTGTACATCCGGTAGCTTTTCTGGCTTATCAGGCTCCTCAGTAACTCTTATCTCTGGAACTTGGATGCCAGACTGAGATGCAAGTTGTTTAGATGCGTGAGACCTCTGGTATAACAAATTACTGCCACCCCATTGCTTCTCTATTTTTCCAGACTTAACGAGGAGATCAGTTTTGAGTCTTTCTTTAATTTGCTCCTTTTCCGATAATTGGTAGAGTGCACTTTTATCGAATTGATGAAACTCAAAGTCAGTGGATTTTTCTGCAGAGCTTAGCCTGCTTAATGAGTTTGTGTGCTGAATTACAGAGATAACGTTGCTGCCAGCCCTTCTCTCTGTGTCAGTATATGTAGCGTCATGAATATCTTGCTTTGTATCAAGGTCCCCTGAGAGCTCAGGCAGGCCTGATGGCTCATTTTGCATCAGAAAATCTTCCTCTTCCATGGCATTCTTACCTTTTCTGCGCTTTCGCGTGGCACTTTCAGCCATGTGACTTTGAGCTACAAGGGATCTCTCGAATTCTGGGTAATTCTGGTCTTCCGCTCTATGAAGTTTCAGCCCACAAACCAGAGAAGTGTGGTTCTCTGATTCAGCGTGCCCTTCATGAACAGAGTGCTCAAAAGCAGCCTGTCTCATAAGCCTTCTCATGCCTACTGAGCCACGATAGGAGACATCATCATTTGTCATCCTCTCATCAAAAGAATTACTGCTCCTTAGTCCTTGTGGTGCATTCAAGTTGGAATCCGACGGGGTGGGAAGAGAGTTGCTTCGTAGAAGTAGACCACTTTCTGGTGGGGTTTCCAAAAGTTCTGCACTACACTGAAACATTTCAGGGATTTCCTGATAGGTATCTTCCAGAAAAGAGTCCGACTCGATTTTGATTGATCTGACTAGGTCTTTTTTGCGTCTGTGCAAATTGGATGCAGCTTCCCCAGGCACCATGCCTTTGGTCAATTTAATCATGAAACTTGATGAGGGCTCATTTATGTCTGTCATGCACGTCTGTACAGTGATTGATTGCCTTGGCTTGGAGGTTGGTCTATAACACTTTCCAAACATTATTTCTTGGTAGGACTTGGCACTTGAACTTGGTTGATTAACCTGCTGCTCTGCACTCTCTGAGCGTGAAAAGTATCCCGAGTCAGTGCTGCCTTTGCTGTATGAACTGGGAAGGGAGAGAGACTGGTCTGATTCCTGACTCCTTTTCTCTGAGAGCCTAAGGGCAAGTCTTTGCTTGATGGTGGAAGACTCGACTTCTTGGTCCACCTGAGTGACAATTGCAGGTGGCATCATTTCTCTGAACTGCCATAAAGATATTTTTCCAGATTGTGGCATGGCCTCCTTTTTTGAGGAACTGTGAGAGCAGGTCATCACATTTTTGTGTTGTGTGAGTTTACCAGACTCTTCTTGTGTAGTATCCTCTCTGTCTTTTATCAGGATAGAGCTCTCTTTGTCCAATTCTTCAATCCCCTCTTCATCCGTGTCAGTGCTCTGATCAGCATCAGAGTGCATCTCCCCTTCTCCGACTCCCAGTTCTTCATCCATGCCAATATGTTTACTGTCCTGTTCGGAAAATGGAATCAAACCTGCTTTGACAGCATGCGTATGAGACTTTCTGTGTTTGTACAAATTACTTTTAGTCTTAAATGAGAAACCACAAGGGATACAAGGATACGGTCGCTCACCAGTGTGAGAACGTATGTGTTTCTTCAGCACACTGGGTTTGGCACAAGCTCTCCCACAGAAATGGCAAACATATTTTCCTGTCTTCTTTGGTTTCTGCTCTTTTTTGTGCAGACCTTCCGACAACAAGTCAGCCCCTGACTGAAACCCTCGTTTACCAGGAGGAGGAACACTGGCTGTCTTCCTCCAGGTGTGGATTGGACACTGCTCACTGGGTTGTAAGGAGAGACTAACCTCAGACCCCACTGTCATTGTCTCCATATATGACCTTATATCTCCTGTCTGGGCTCTCTCTGTCAGTCGTATTTCATCCTCAGCACCAGGAATACGGCATTTTTGAGTCGTTTTAGGATCAGGATGTTTTTGTTCTCTCAGAGTGTCTCCTTGTTGAGAACATCCTGCTCCAGCAGAGGGTTCTGAAGTCTCCATGATCCAAATGTTAATGTTTTTATCATCAGTAATTATGCTTGCTACATTTTTGCTAGTTCATTTTATAACATTAGGCATCAGGTATAAGAATCAAAAGTCCTGCTTAATGTGGTTTAATGGGGGTATCTTTTTAAGTGCCATTAATGCATTAAGTTCCTTTGCATGGATGCAGTCTTTGGGCTGATTGCATAATTTTCAGAAAAAAAATGTGGATAATTTTCTTTCCATATTCAGGCCTGCATTTCTTTTTCAGAAAGTGTTTAAAAGCAGTCTTCAATGCACTGAGCAATTAGACATGCATGCCAGCTCCAAGTTATCTATGGGAAACAATATAAACAATACAATATTATTTCCCTAAACATTTTGATGATCAATAAATATGTATGTAATACAGTATGTTTCAGTGAACAGTTTAAATCATTCAAGAGCATCAGACAGAGCACAAAAACTCACCCTTGCCATATCAGTGAGTTGTTGAGAATTAACTGCAGGAATTGGCTCATTTTTTCACACTTGAGAATATGATGAGATGTTCCATCTGAACTGCAAAACCAAGACGTTTTTATTAAGCAAGCTTAATTGATTAAATTCGTACTATTAATCAGTTTACCGAGGCTCATACAGAACATTAAAAAGAAATTATCCAAACAAAACATGACTGACAACTATGAACGTCTGTGTCGGGTTTCTCAGATAGACTGGGTTATGCGTTGGCTTCATTGGGTGAGATTGCCCCATAAACCATTAAGAACAACCCAATCACTAAAGAATAGGCCCAGTGCTGGTGATGCCTATTTACAGAGTGAATAGCAAGCTCAATGACTATTATATGCAGTGCTGTGAAAAAGTATTCCCACACTTCTTCTACATTGCATATTCGTTATGCTTCATTCCATTTTCTGAAGGTAAAAAAGTTGTCCCTGTTTGAAAAAGTTACTCAAATGGCCAAATTTAGTTGATACTTGGGGTCAATTATCTAAACACACCCAGGCTTGATTAGTACCAGTGTGGTTTGTCCTAAACATCTTTTAAATAGAACTTGTGATGTGTAGTAGACTATGCTGTGATCAAAATAAAATGTGAAAGAGATGAGAACAAAAGCTGTTAAAATATTTCAGTCTGGAAAGAGTTACACAGCCATTTTTAAGGCTCTGGAACTCCAGTGAGCCACAGTGAGAGTCGTTATATCCAGAATGACTTTGAATACTGGTGAATCTTCCCAGAAGTGGCTGGCCTACCAAAATTTCTCCAACGCCGACAAACTTCTAAGGAACTGCTGGCCTTGCTTACCTCCAAAAATGGGTATCCATGGGAGTGTTGCAAGGTGAAACCACTGCTAACCTAGAATAACCTAATGGTTCCTCTTGTGTTTGCCAAAAAAGGCATCGATGACCCTCAAGCCTTTAGGAATAATTTCAAAGGTGTAAGCTAACAAAGCATTCCACAATAACATGTCAAAATTCAAACATGGTGGTGGTAGTGTGCTGCTCCAGGGTTGTAATGCAGCCTCCCTGTGTGGCTGAAATAAAGCATATGAAAGATGATACTGGTGTTGCAAAACTTTTCTCTTTCAATATATGAAATGCTCATTTAAAAAACTGTGTTTTGTGTTTCCTTGTGTTCTTCTCCTTATAGCATTTTGTGTTTAGTGTGTCAAATATTCAAAAACAGAGGAAATCTAAAGTATGTTTTATGGCATATACCTATGACATTTTCTGACTGACTGACTGAATATTAACCTCAATAGTGTGTTAGTTGTCGCAGCATAGCATGCCTTAAAAATGCCTGGAAACTAAGATTTACTGGTTACACTATCAGACCATTGTTACTTTCACGACCCATATGTACTGATGTGTTAACACCTCTTACCTAGGGCTACAGCTGATAGCTGGTAGTGCTACTGTTTAACATCCATGCATTTCAGTGGAGGAGCAGAAGGCAGAGACTGAAAGGTAACAGTAATATCCAACCTGTGTAATGCTTTTGTATAGCTGTATAACTGTGCAACCTAAACAGTGCCTTTTTCTGCATTACATTACGCCAGTAAATGAAACCTGGTTGGTCTATCAGAAGAGCAGTTCAATGTTCACACATAATTCATCTCCTCACATATCACAGTGTGATTTTAATGAGGTTATATAAGATTATCTGGTTCAGACCTCTGAGCTCATCTTAATTAGGACATCCGAAGACTTCCATTGTATCAGAAAACACATCCTTCAGTCTACAGTTCATTGTCACTGTATCACTTCACTTGAAAGAAGTACTTTTCAAATATCCCACCAGAACATACACAAGCAAAATGGGGGTGGTGTGACCATTTATGAGAGGTGACAGGAGTCACTCTCAAGGTCACTCTGACCTCATTCTTGGGTTTCCCTCTGTACTGGAAGATGAATGAGTGAGTGGATACATGAGTGAAAATGATGAAAAAAGGTCCATCAGTGTCTTCTCCGAAATAATGAATCACAGAAAGACATGCAAGATGTTCTAAATCACGGACTATAGAAGGAATCTTCACAGTCCAGTATACATAACTTTGGTTGTTCATTAATTTTGTCACCATCCAAACACATTCTAAAAGTGTTCTGTGAGTTGATGAGTGTAAAAGTTTGCCCAACAGTTATGGCTTCTCACATGTACACCATTCCCACATGTACGCATGGACACCATCAGTGACAATATGAAGAGTCAAACAACACGCAATAGCAAGTCACAGGAAAATATTTCCAGACTCAGGGGAATGTCATTACGTCATGTATCAGCCCCCCACCGTATCAGTAGTCACAAGAGCCAAAGCATGGCAACTCGTAATATAGAGCAGCCGTGCAGCTGAAAACTACAGCGGCATCTCACCCAGAAGAAGACCGCATGATGGGTCATTACACAAGCAGTCAAGGGCAGACTCAAGCCGGCGAGTCACCCTCCAGCAAGCATGCTTAAAACATCAAACATAACGATTGCCATCAAGCTACAGACCTGGTGCTCAAATACAGCCTTGTCCAATATCTCCAGTCACATCCAGCTCCCCTCATAATTCCTGTCTGTCATATTCCAGTACATCACCCACGAGGGCAGCCTTTACAAAGCAGAATAAGCCAAATACACATCCCATTAATGATCCACTTCTTGCTTATTGAGAGTACACTATAAGACCTACTGATGTAAGCGAGTCACCACAGAAAATACCTCACTGAGACGTGTATCCAGGAACAAAAATAGCAAAGGGGCCCTGTGAAGGGTTTTGCAACAGCCAACACCGGAGGCCACTTTCGAAGCAGCAGAAAGCAGTGCACCCAGAGCCCTCACCCCAATCTTCCCCATATAGATAAGTACTTATCCTGGATCTTGGATCTAGTTTGTCTCAGTTGCTTGGGTTTTGTTTTTGAGAAAACGTGCGGAAGGTTTACAGAAGGACTGAGTGTAAGACTTTAAATGGTCTGGTATGTGACAGGACCAACTGTGTTTTGTCACAGTGCTCAACTAGTAAGGACAAGTTGCCAACAGCGTACATTCTAACTGAATACTTCTCTGTGTGGTCATTGCCCCTCACTGACCCATGACGTGTTGGCATTTTCTTGAGACAGCGTTCAAAGAGAACCACTTAATCTGCTCATCATTAGAATGTGCACCTCGTCTCCAACCTTGACTTTTATTCACAATACAATTTACACTACTAAAAATATTTGACCTCCTGTGACCAGCTTAAGTTACGAAGAGGAAAAGCAACAGCTATAATATAAAAAGCTTGGCTTTTTTCACTGCCATTTTCTAACAGTTTCTTGGAATTTGATTTTGTCACGTCTGTGTAGCAGAAAGGAAGGCATTTTTGTTTTAGCTACATACATTTTATTTGCAAAGTTCATTTGCAAAGTTAACTTTTATTACAAGCAAACTGTACATGATCTTGATGTGGGCATGACAAAAGTATGGGACATATATTCAACATAAATCCAGGTTGTTTGAACCAAATGAGCTTTCCAGCCTTAATATGCTAAGCTAGTGTCAAATACTGGCAAATTCATTCAGTACAACAGTAAATCTCAGCACGATAAAAATCAAGTTATTTCATTAAAATATCATGTTTTGATTAAACTATGAATGAAAAATTTTATATGATCTGCTCTCGTTGTTTATTTTGGTCAGTTTAGTTACACTGTGTAAAAGCTAAGCACACCATGTGGAGGCTGTACCCAAAAAAATGCATTTGGCACAAAATGACACAATTTTACATTTACCCTAAATGTAGTAAATCAGTCAAGCCATGTTGAGTCCAGAATTAGTTTTGGGTTAGTGCTGGAGCTACAAGTTTCTAACAAACACTAGGAGCTCTCCTACAGTATATTATGACAAATATATTTTATTTATTATTTATTATATTTATTTACCTGCCAGTAGTTAAGAAAGCCTTATGTGGTACAAAACTGACCAGTGAGAAACCACTGTCTGGAGACCAAGATCAAGTAAAACATACATGAACTGAACTATCGAATCAAAGCACAGCACTCAACAGATCTGACGCTGCAGTTCGATGCTTTTTTGGCTCTGTAGTACTGAGTATAAGGTGGGATTGCCCTGAAATGGCTGATCCTCAATGAGCAGTGAAGGTCAAGCCTCTCGTCTCTCTCTATAAATATGATGGTCTGTCCCACTGGGTCTGCCTCACCGCCTGGCTTTTCCACTGTCTCAGGCACACCACACTGCTGCTGACCATCTACATGTGATTTGATACCACACACTTTATCTCTCTCTCTCTCTCTCTCTCTCTCACACACACACACACACACACACAGACTTGAATGTCCTTACTGTAGTAGGCTGTGTACGGACAAAGCCTGATCTCCATGTCTATGAGAGCCAGAATGCTCATATAAAATATGTTGTATACATATGGTGACTGATTTTAATGCTCATTTTTATAATTCAAATGCGCTCCTACTTCAGCTCCAATCTACTTGGAAGTGCTTGCACCGAGCAAAGCAAGAGTTAAACTGCTTCTCATCATGCTATGAGAAGGTGTAGAGATGGTGAACAGAAATTTACATCAGGTGTGGATGCCCATGGAACTGTAACTGACTGGAATGGAAAATTCGCTAAACAAACTGGTGAAATGGCCATTTTGGCTCCTACATCTTTAATAAGAACAATTTTAATTCCAAGATTTCGCTCTAGACAGTTTCTTGATTCATAGATAGCAAATTCACACAGCAAAGACAGGGGAAGAAACAAGCAACTTAACCTTTTATTAGCATCTCAACATCAAATTAAATGAAACTTGTAAGTAGCAGCCATGCTGTGTGATGTAATCCACTTTTTGATGGTTAAAGTAAGATCATCTTACACTGCAAGTTTTGTGATGATGTCGCATCTGATACCAAGCCTTAAGTAACTAATGTTAGCATAGCTAACTAAATAGTATGACAGCCTAACTTATTGCACTTTTTCTGAGGCTAATTTTATTTTTCCTGTTTCCTGCCTCTGTCTATTTCGACTGTGTGGACTATAATGGTGACTTGTTGTAAACCAGCAAATCATAGAATTCACCAAATTACAATTCACAGTGTTCTAAATGGACATGTAAATCTGCATCTGGGCATTTTTCACCCCGGCCAAAGCCATATACCTTTTATGCACTCAATTCAAATGCTGAGTCAATTCTATGGCACCTTCAAGAATAAGTTTCCTAGTTTTCACAAAGATTCTGACATTCGCAAATGTTTTCTTATTTGGTTTTGTCTCTTGGTGAGAACAGAACCTACACACTCAAGAGCCCAAAATGTGCAAACAGTACTGAGGTGTCATTAATCTGACATAGACTTTTCTTGAGAACTTTCTCAAAAAAACTTACTGGTGAATGAGGCCCAGTGTTCTTCAGTTCTAATGAAATAATTTGGAACCATGTGGCTCTTTTACAAACATAAAATGAAAATAATATAAATGAAACAAAGGCTTGATTCGCACCACAAATAGCATGCCCTGGCGTTCAGAAGTTTGGAATCACTTAGTAATTGCTTCTATTTAATTCAATAATGACATATACAGTGCAGACTAAAGAACTAGATGATGGACACCTAAGATTTGACCAACATATTGCAAATATGAAGCATTATGAGTGTTATTTTTACACTCATCATCAAAAGAATAGTTGCACCCAGAAGGAAGTGTCGAATTGCAATGCTATTTGGAAGGAAGATAAGGATGAGCAGGAACAATAAATGACGATCAATATTTAGATTGATATGTGTAATATTTATTGAGCTACACATACAGTAGCAGTGTCTCTCAGTATGTAGATGTTCCTAATGGTGTCCTGTGATAATCCATCCCATGCAGCTTGAATATTCTCACACAGTTCCTGCAGATTTTGTGGTAGGGGTGGAGTGACTCCAGACCTTCCGGACATGTGATGCGTGACAACAAACCATTCATCTTGGCACTGACCAGGGTGCCCCCACACACAAATTTGTTGGCTGTCTCCACCAAGACAAAAGCGAGACTCGCCACTGAAGATGACCTGCTGCCATTCTGAGTCACTCCATGACAGTCTGGCACGACACCACTGCAGTGTTTGGTGACGTTGACGTCGTGTTAGGGGCAGTGGTCGTAACGGTCTGTGTGCATGTACTCCTGCATCATGTGTCCGTCTGCCAATGGTTCTGGCACTAACAAGATGACTCATGGAGGGCACTGCCAACTGAATGTCCGCAATCATGGCTGTTGGGTCAGTCAGGTACAGTGATAAGGCCCGTCCTTGCTTATGTCACGGCTGAGTTTGAAACTTCAGTCATTCGCATGTCTCATTCAATGTCAAACCTACCCACCAGCTTTCATTCCTGTTGGTTGATTCCTTCTGGGTGCAGCTATTTGTGCAGCTGTTTGTTTGACGATGAGTGTATTATAACCTTATCATCAACGTTACACATCTTTCATCTGTGTCTCCTGTTCATCACTGCGGATTTGACATGTGTGAAGCTGTAGAGTGGCAGTGCCATCCTCACAGAATCATTCTACACCTGTATCTGCAAGAAAAGTAGGGTTATTTAATGTAACCCAGCAGTTCCACACTTTGGAACCCCAGTCTGTATAGCCTACACATTTTCATCCTATGTGCTACTGTACATAATGACTTCACAAATTACATATCGCCTTTGAAAGAGGTTAATTTGCATCTAAATGTAGACTGAGCAGATAAACCTCCTTAATCTCTTACGATACTGTAAATGTCATTCATCCTGTGGAGCGAAGAAATGAATGTTCCCATGGCAACTAAATGCCTATTTCTGCTGTATTTCATATGCTTTTGTCTCACCCAGTGCATACGCACAGATCAAACCGTGCTACTGATCTACTGAATGAAGCACACTCAAGTAGGTGCTTTGAGAAACGCTCCATTTAGTAGGACACGCTCAGAAACGTTTGGCCAGCATATATAAGATGGAAGCAGGATGTGCATGACTGGGACAATGGATCTTCTTCATTCTCTGTAGGTATTTCACACCATGAGAAGGTCAAGGAAACAAATATGAAAATGCCTTCAGGTGCTGGACGTCATCTGGCACCTCAGTTCACGCATTGCCATGGCAACACACAATGCTCTTACCATGGAGCTAGAGTTGTACATCAGAGAAAAACTGCACTGCCTGATATTCTGAATGGGCTGATTTTCACCAAAGCATGCAGCACTGTAGTTTCACAGGATAAATATATAATTAGAGGCTAAAAAGGAATAAACAACTTATAGCATGTAAGAAACATTAGTGCTGTGGGCCTTCAGGTCATGAGATTTCAGTTAAACATACATCTTGGCACCCTCATCCCTGTATTACATTGTACTTCCTGTTTCGAGGAAAGAAGTAAATCACTGATGCCGAAATAGCTTTAGGTACCCATTGATAAACCCATTTGTGTGCGTCTTTCAGCTGGTGCCCGAGCGAGGCCTCAGATATGCCTCTAAAACCGTTAACCCAAAACAAGCCAAATGCATCTTAATTAGCTTCTACACAGCACATAAGAACATATCCCAACTCATCTGACAAGGCTCCTTCTCCACCAGCATGCCTAGAAACCCAGTTTACCTTCCTCCTCACCTTGATGGTCCATTCAGTTAGTTCAGTTCCCTCCTCCAGGGCTCAACACTGCATTTCCCATCATCAGAGTGCCACTGCCAAGGGTCCTATTTTTCCATGTGTGCTCTTCACTAGGCTCTGCTACTAATCCCTTACTCTCATACAAGAGGAGTGGGAAGGAAATGGAAAATGATCATGTTTCTTGGCATAAACACCTGGTGTGTTGATTGGCTGAGGGAGGCTGGTGGAGATGTCTATCACCGTGACAACGCTATGCTAGCTGGCAGCAGCCGGAGGAGAATATACAGGGACAGAAATAGATTTCAGCTTGCTCTGGAGCTGCACAATCCCGTCACAGAAGGAAGGGAGGGAAGGCCAGAGGGGAATGCGAGATGAAAGCTGAATACAGCTATGAGAAAAGATGAATACAGCCATGAGAAAAGATGAATGCAGCTATGGCAAAGCAAGGACATTGGCTTAGAATATCACAGCCGCATCTCTGCTGTCGAGTGGCTGTAGCTATGGGTTACATGCCCCACATGTACAGTCTGTCTTTTCCTATAGCCGTTAACTGTGTACTAGCCAAACATCATTTAGGCTCCGACATAAAGAAACACGACTGTTAAAGCATGAAGCCATGGTGTGATTTTTGTAGACGGGGTCTTTAAGATGGACTAGCTGCAGCGCCTGCATTTCCAGCATCCTGATTATTCCTGTCAAAAAGATGAACGCAGCTGTGGTTTAATAGCCAGCATCATAATTCTCTGTTTGCAGACAGCCACCCTGAAGCTGGCAAAACTGATAGTGGCCCAAATGACCCTGAAACTCATTTATTACCCCCCAACTGTGTCATGCTGGGACTGCACCAGGGCAACACTGTTACTAGCACAGAAGGTGAGTTTTTGTGCATGTTCTTATCAAACTGAGTCAGTAATTCCAAAGGTCTTGGACACATGCCTTCCAAGACATTCCAAATGGACCTGACTCTTGGTGTCACTGAGGACACACATCATCATGTTCTGATAACGTGTTCCTTTGTCAAGGAACACGTATACTACCCCTGACCAGTGCTCCATCACACTAGTCAGACTCCACATTCAGAAGTTCAGAAACCTCACCCTAACCTACTAGAATAAAGGAGAACTCAGAGAGAAGCATTTCTGCCTACTGAGCTAGAAATGCAATACAGGTAGGAGCTAGACCTTATTGTTCATTCAAACACTTTAAGCCCAGCACAAGTTGAGGGGGTCTGTGATCTGCATAAACAGTGTAGTGCTATTCTTGGCATGGCTGTCCTGAATAACTCCGAGAGGGAGTTTCTGGGGGGAGGGAGGTAAGCACGTGTGTCTCAGTGTGGCATGTGATGCTCTCGGATTCCCAGGCCTTTCGTAAGTCGACTATGGCAGGTATTTCAAACTCCCACATATAGGTCTATTCAAATGAGCTTGTTTATGTTGTTCTTCTGTATTTCTACTACACCATGAAAATGAGTGATAAGATAATACTGTAGTTCTGGAATATCTTTAACTGACCAAAACACTAAAAAAACAAAAAGCAAATAA
>CM067483.1:23529787-23541097 GCA_034552555.1 Semaprochilodus insignis | reverse complement strand
CCATGGCAACACACAATGCTCTTACCATGGAGCTAGAGTTGTACATCAGAGAAAAACTGCACTGCCTGATATTCTGAATGGGCTGATTTTCACCAAAGCATGCAGCACTGTAGTTTCACAGGATAAATATATAATTAGAGGCTAAAAAGGAATAAACAACTTATAGCATGTAAGAAACATTAGTGCTGTGGGCCTTCAGGTCATGAGATTTCAGTTAAACATACATCTTGGCACCCTCATCCCTGTATTACATTGTACTTCCTGTTTCGAGGAAAGAAGTAAATCACTGATGCCGAAATAGCTTTAGGTACCCATTGATAAACCCATTTGTGTGCGTCTTTCAGCTGGTGCCCGAGCGAGGCCTCAGATATGCCTCTAAAACCGTTAACCCAAAACAAGCCAAATGCATCTTAATTAGCTTCTACACAGCACATAAGAACATATCCCAACTCATCTGACAAGGCTCCTTCTCCACCAGCATGCCTAGAAACCCAGTTTACCTTCCTCCTCACCTTGATGGTCCATTCAGTTAGTTCAGTTCCCTCCTCCAGGGCTCAACACTGCATTTCCCATCATCAGAGTGCCACTGCCAAGGGTCCTATTTTTCCATGTGTGCTCTTCACTAGGCTCTGCTACTAATCCCTTACTCTCATACAAGAGGAGTGGGAAGGAAATGGAAAATGATCATGTTTCTTGGCATAAACACCTGGTGTGTTGATTGGCTGAGGGAGGCTGGTGGAGATGTCTATCACCGTGACAACGCTATGCTAGCTGGCAGCAGCCGGAGGAGAATATACAGGGACAGAAATAGATTTCAGCTTGCTCTGGAGCTGCACAATCCCGTCACAGAAGGAAGGGAGGGAAGGCCAGAGGGGAATGCGAGATGAAAGCTGAATACAGCTATGAGAAAAGATGAATACAGCCATGAGAAAAGATGAATGCAGCTATGGCAAAGCAAGGACATTGGCTTAGAATATCACAGCCGCATCTCTGCTGTCGAGTGGCTGTAGCTATGGGTTACATGCCCCACATGTACAGTCTGTCTTTTCCTATAGCCGTTAACTGTGTACTAGCCAAACATCATTTAGGCTCCGACATAAAGAAACACGACTGTTAAAGCATGAAGCCATGGTGTGATTTTTGTAGACGGGGTCTTTAAGATGGACTAGCTGCAGCGCCTGCATTTCCAGCATCCTGATTATTCCTGTCAAAAAGATGAACGCAGCTGTGGTTTAATAGCCAGCATCATAATTCTCTGTTTGCAGACAGCCACCCTGAAGCTGGCAAAACTGATAGTGGCCCAAATGACCCTGAAACTCATTTATTACCCCCCAACTGTGTCATGCTGGGACTGCACCAGGGCAACACTGTTACTAGCACAGAAGGTGAGTTTTTGTGCATGTTCTTATCAAACTGAGTCAGTAATTCCAAAGGTCTTGGACACATGCCTTCCAAGACATTCCAAATGGACCTGACTCTTGGTGTCACTGAGGACACACATCATCATGTTCTGATAACGTGTTCCTTTGTCAAGGAACACGTATACTACCCCTGACCAGTGCTCCATCACACTAGTCAGACTCCACATTCAGAAGTTCAGAAACCTCACCCTAACCTACTAGAATAAAGGAGAACTCACAGAGAAGCATTTCTGCCTACTGAGCTAGAAATGCAATACAGGTAGGAGCTAGACCTTATTGTTCATTCAAACACTTTAAGCCCAGCACAAGTTGAGGGGGTCTGTGATCTGCATAAACAGTGTAGTGCTATTCTTGGCATGGCTGTCCTGAATAACTCCGAGAGGGAGTTTCTGGGGGGAGGGAGGTAAGCACGTGTGTCTCAGTGTGGCATGTGATGCTCTCGGATTCCCAGGCCTTTCGTAAGTCGACTATGGCAGGTATTTCAAACTCCCACATATAGGTCTATTCAAATGAGCTTGTTTATGTTGTTCTTCTGTATTTCTACTACACCATGAAAATGAGTGATAAGATAATACTGTAGTTCTGGAATATCTTTAACTGACCAAAACACTAAAAAAACAAAAAGCAAATAATTTTTTTTACATATTTTACATATTTATATATTTATATATATTTTACATATTTATATATTTTACATGTTTTTCTCTTTGTAAACATTTACGTTTCTTTTCAGAAGATTGGATATAAGGCAATTGATGTGCATATAGAAGAGGAAAGGGAAAAACAGGGAAATAACTGAAAAAATAGTCCCCAAAACTCAAGTTAAAAAAACAAACTTATGTAGAGAAAATGTAACTCCTAACAACTGGGTAAGACCACAAGCAGTGCTCACAGGGCCCATATCAATGTTTTTGTATTTTGTTTTCCTTGAGGATCATTTATGTAGGTATTCTGTACATGACCATGTTCTAACTTTCATTTACCCCTTAGAATGAAACAGGCTGTTTTTGTTAGTGCCTTTAAGACTGACCCAATATACATGATCTCGATTCTGTTGTGTGCTGTGACATCACAGAAATTGAATTTTTAAAAAAGGCTGTTTTTTGCAGCATAGTTTTCATATATGGACTGCAGGGACCGGAGAGTAAAATGGTAAATGATGGAACTTTATAACATTTTACATTTTACTTTGTACTTATTTATTAACAAAAAGTGAGGCATATTTGTTTTTCCAACATACATGCCCTTTAAAGCTTTCATCTTTCCAAAACGAACTGTGCATCTTGGCACTGGCCACGGTGCCTCCACACATGGATTCATTGGTTGTCTCCACCAAGAAAAAAGCGGGACTCGTCACT
Source organism: Semaprochilodus insignis (assembly GCA_034552555.1). NCBI lineage: Eukaryota > Metazoa > Chordata > Actinopteri > Characiformes > Prochilodontidae > Semaprochilodus > Semaprochilodus insignis. The sequence goes on along the minus strand of CM067483.1, from coordinate 23,538,318 downwards.
GAAGATGACCCACTACCTTTCAGTCACTCCATGAGAAACTGGCACGACACCATTGCAGTCCTTTGTGATGTTGACGTTGTGTTAAGAGCAGTCATTGTAACGGTCTGCGTGCATGCAGTCCTGCGTTGTGCAGCAGACTGCCAATGCCGCTGGCACTAACAGAATGACTCACGAAGGGCATCACTGCTCACTGAAAGGTTCTCTCTCCATTGTTTGTGTAGGTCTCCCAAACCTTCAAGTCGCTGGTGCCTGCCTTCTTCTATGCACTGCTGCCAATAACGTGCTATGGTTGTATCCACATGATCGGTATGGCGCGCAATACGTGGATAAGACCAACCCGCTTTCCGTAGCCCTATGAAGGCATACTTCGCTTGCAAAAGATGCTACTCACATAACAGCATGAGTCAAAATGGAAAGCACGCGCAACAGGACAACCTTACATAGTTAGTCAGGTACAGCAATAAGGCCTGTCCTTGCTTACATCACATGCGCAGCAGACCTTAAAACTTCATTGCTTGAATCATTTGCATATCTCACAATGTCAAACCTACCCTCCAAGTTGTTGGTTGATTCCTTCTGAGTGCTACATTTTTTTCTAATGATGAGCGTATATTTAGCTGTTTGACATTTAACCTGTATTTTAATGGCTGTTCTGACTAGAAATTAATAGAATATAGTCTAGATTGTAACCAAAACAGTTTTAAAGCTGTATTTCAAAAGAGCTGGGACTGGTCTTCCCTCCAAGCGTTATAACATTACATCATCTGAACCATTACGGTGTACAGAGTGATACTGCTGTAACATATGACTGCAGTGCTTTTAAAAGTTTAGGCATGATAGCATAGAGTGCCGTATCCATAATGATGAACCAATAGTTTCAAAATGTATCAAAAGTTTATTTGCATATTTGCTTTAAAAATCAATTCTCAGATAAAAGTTTGGTTTTAAAAAGAAACTATAGTGAGTTTTTCCTTTCTGATTCACTGACATATTGATCACTTCAGCAAAAGTTTAAAACAGACATACATGCTTCCCTTACATCATCCTTAAACAGAAACAGAAAATAATTTTAAAAATCTACTAATATGCACACATTTACACACAAGCATCATTCAGGATTCATTCATACATCAAAGATTACAGCATTACAATATAGAACATTAAGGTAGTAAGAAAAGAAAATCACCCTGAAGAGAAGTACACTCATAAAAACACTGCGCAAACTAAAAAAAAAAAATCAAAATAGGATTCTTATTCATTAAATGGCAATGTGGACGTCTGCCATGCCCTTATTATCATTCCAAAAAGCACTCCAATTAACTGGCCTCTTCGGAGAGCAACTGTCAAAGGCAACTGCCTCTCTCCTGATCAAGATGCATTGGTCAGTTGCAGAGTCCAGGCCCAGGAACAAGGCATCTCTACAGGAGAGAGAGGAGGCAGGTAAACCTGTAGACCACCCTGCTTTAACGGGACCCACTTCAGTGGCTGATAGCCCAGCAACACAACCTGGTTTGGATAAGAAGCAAAACGTTGAGCTCAGAAGCAGGATTACTGTTAAAGTGTTCTGTATAAACAACAACAACAACAACAACAACAACAACACACACACACACACACAATACATACATTACCTGTGTGCTAGGTGACACAATAGGGTCACTGAGAACAACAGAACCGCTATTTGGCCATGACAGCAGAAACGCATAGATTGCCTTCTCCTGTGGCCTCCATGTGTACCTTTTAAATAAATCACAGACACGTTTGACCTTTAATTCAAAACTGTTACATGTCCAGAAGGCCTGGTGTCACTTCACCCCTACCGCAAAATCTGCAGGAACTGTATAAGCATATTTAAAATGCATGGGATGGATTATTGCAGGACACCATCAGGAGACTCTACAACTCCATGCCAAGATGCATGCATGTTGCGTTAGCAAACGTGGCGGCCCGACACCATACTGAGAGACACTACTTCTGTGTGTATAGTCAATAAATATCGCACAAATCAGTCTAAATTTATCGTCCTGATAACTTTTATCTTCCGTCCCAATAGCATTGCAGTCTGATACTTCCTTCTGGGTGCAACTATTCTTTTGATAAGGAGTAAAAGTTGAAGTATCACAATGTTACAGTTTTGCCATATTATACACCCCTAAGCACTGTGATCGTTGTTGTCTGAACAGGACATATTCCATAAAAGATTTGGGATCAGTCAGGGCAGTGGTTCCTAACCCTGAAGGACCCCTTGCCCTGCACATTATGGTCTTTGCCCCACTCTCAACACATCTGATAAAGTGGTAAAGTGGGTGTGTTAAGGCAGGAAAACACAAACATGTGCAGGGCATGGGGTCTTTCATAACCAGGCCTGGGAACTACTGAGCTAATAATGATTCAGACTGGGACTATACCTTACTCAAGATCATCATTACATCTTACATTGTTTGAATCAGTGGCAGAATTATTGCAGTGACGTTAAATGCAGTTTTTATAATCTTTTACTTCTTTTAAATGACATCCGTATTTATTTTAACAGATTTTTTTTCCTATCAGACTGAGATCTCACAGTATCACTATTAGTTTCATAATTTAAACCCTTAATAACATGATCAGTTGTGTACTACTCACTATGAAACTGCACTGATGAAGGTACTCACCAAATTCCAGGGGTAACTGTGTCATTCTGAACTCTCCATGCAGTAGTGTTGTAGATTCCTTCCCCATTAACTTTCAGCCACTCTCCCATCTGTCGAAGCCTCTCTTCAAATATAGGAACGATGCGACCATCATGTGTCGGCCCCACATTCATCAATAAATTGCCTCCACATGACACGGTCTCCACAAGGGTCTACAAAGAAACCAGACTTGAAATTTATTTGCCTTAAACTTTCGTATATATGTCACTGACATTTCATTGTGTTCACTTTAAAGCCTGCATTTTAATTGCTCTAGGTTAATTTCATTGCCGCTCATACCACTTATTACTAAACTCACCTTAACCAGCTGCTCAATGGTGAGGTAGTCACTCAATTTAGCCTCTCTTCTATAGCCCCAAGAGCGCTGGTCAATGCTTATACAGCTTTCCCATTTGTGCTTCAGCAGGTGTCCAGGGCTGTACCGGTCAGAGCAGGTGTAGTATCCACCATGCTTACAAATGCTCCCTTTTCCCCAGCGATCGTTTGTCACAATAGTATCACGAACAGGGCTGTACATATACAAACATCATAGGATTTATATGGTTATATTGTGACACTGACATGTAAATATGACAAATTGCTGCACAAAAACTCATTATACAATATATGGTAACAATGACTGCTACAAATGAGGAAAATCCTCACCTCTCATTGTATAGCCAGGCTAGAAACCCTGTGCTGTTCCAGTACTGGTCTGGGGCATCTCCATCTCCATCAGACCACAGCAATTCAGGTTTGTACTTGTTCACAATCTCATACAGCTCTGGAAGGCTCTTCTCTTGGGGAAATATAGTGGTGTTAAAGTTGTTGGCAGCATCTGCTCTGAAAAGAGGGTTAAACCATTCAAACTGAGAGTGGTAGAGCCCAAGGCGCAGGTCAGTGTTCTTCCTTAAAGCAGTGGCTAAGTCATCCACAAGGTCTCGCTTTGGCCCGACATCCACTGCATTCCAGTTCCACGAGTACTTTGAGCCCCACAGTGTGAAACCTGAGAAATTATAAAAAAGTCTATTTAACTTCACTTCTTTATATTTATAATTTAAATATATTTGCTTTCTAAGGTTCTCACTTACTATACAGAACAAAGTATAGACCCACCTTGTATCTACTCTCATTGTCCATTCTATCAGCTCCACTTATTATACATATGCACTACAGACTGCAGTCTACAGACAACAGCTCATTTGCAGCTGCAGAGCTGTGTTGGTCATCCTCTAGTCCTTCATCGGTGGTTCAAATTATACTGTCCATAAGACACTGAGGGGTTTAAAACTCCAGCCAGTGTCTGATCCACTCGCACCAGCACAACACGCACTAACACAACGCACACTAACACACCACAACCACGTCAGTGTGACTGCAGTTCTGAGAATGATTCACCACCCACATAATACCTGCTCTGTAGTGAGCATGCAGTGGTACTGACCATTAAGAATCAGATGGGCTACAATTTGTAAACGTTGAACTACACAGTGCATCTACAGGTTAAGTGGAGCTGATTAAATGGACAATGAGTGTTGACACAAGGAGGTGTACCTAATTAAGTGGCGTATATAGCAAGTCAGTTTGTCTTTAATGTGTTTGAATTGTAAGCGTAAAAAGCTTCAAGCTAAAGGAAGTACACTATACTCAAACAGCAGTACTCTAACTTCAGCTGCCTTAAACCAAATTATAGATGACAATTGTGGAACAAAGGCACTGGAGAGGTTAAAATTTTAAACATACGACTGGACAATATAGTAGTACAATTTAGCAGTTAAAACTACAGAGCATTAAACTACAGTTAGATAAGACTAAAACTGCGTTTTTACGATTCTGTTTATAAACCAATTCTACAGCTGAGCTTTATGACTATCAGGTTTAACATTAGCTATTTGTTGATCTCAAAACATATAGAGAACAAAACTATTTGAAAGATGAACATCTGGTGAAAAAAAGTGTCTGGTAAAAAAAATAACCTCTGAAAATTGCTTATTTACATGTTTAAATAATAATAATAATAATAATAAATAATAATACAGCAGTTGTTTGTATTTATTGGCCTGGAATTTGCCACTTAACTTCCTTTATTGGGGCTTTTGAAAATGGTTTATTGAGTAACAGCGCCATCTGCTGGACCCAAGATTGGTCAGCACAACTCCTGAAGTGTACAAAGTTGGCTTCTTTCTACCACATACATCATATACAGCCACACTAACCTTCATGATGTTTAGTTGTCAGGACAATATACTTTGCTCCCGATGCTGCAAAGATGTCCGTCCACTGCTTGGGATCAAAGAACTCAGCAGTAAAGTGTGAAACAAAGTCTTGATACTGGAATCCAGGGGGGTAGTTTTTGTTCATGAATAACACATAGTCTGGTATTTTCTGGCCTTGCCAATACCACCTGCAGACAGATTTATTTTCAAAGCTGTGTTAACTAAATCCTGCATATGCCCCACAAAATGAAGTGTAGTAATACTACAACAACAAACAAAAAGATTTTCTAGTTCTGTATAACATTGCTATAGGAACAGATCAAAGTAATATAATACTGTGGCATCCTGATATTGGCTTGTGCAACTGTGGACATGGGAAAACTTATGGGATGCATCTGTAAGAAATACTTTGTTGTGGTTAAGTTGCTGTAGTTCACTTCAAGATATGTATATTTGAGTGTTATTGTGCTTTTCTAGGCATGTTTAATTAGATTTCCTGCAGTAGCATCTGTAAAACATTAGGGGTGTAAGAAAATATTGATACACTTGAGAATCAAAATATTATATTGTGTGATACCATGTAGATTCTTAAAAACATAGTATTAATTTAATTCACCGTTTACAGTACAGTCACTTGCTTTATGTATTTTCTAGCTGAGTGGGGGACATGCTTTTTCATCCACTCATGTTGCAGACGCAACACCACAGCGACCCACCATCGCTTCTTCAAGTACAAAGTTGTATTAAAGGTGCACTGGGGCTAGCTAGTAAGCATGTTAGGTAGATATCCCTGTCAATTTTTCACATTCAGTTAATAATTATAGTTTATTTTGGAATGTTTAAAACTAAAATTCTTACATTTTGATTATGTCATCTTACACACTGCTCTAAAAATGAATATTGCCAACAGCACCGGCCCACAGTTCTCGTCCCGATGCACACTTACCTTTTTCCACCTCTGACATTAACATTTTATCAATTAATCAAAATATTGATCAGTGAAAGTGCTTTCCACAGAAGATGACAATAACCCTTGAATATTATCCCAAAAGTATGTAGATGTTTTGGGTAAAACTGAAGAGTCTTTGTGGGTTTTTTTTTTTTTTGGTCAGCAGTGTTTTGCACCTTGCAACTCTCAGTGGGATGCCATGTTTGCCCAGTGTGTTTCTTATTGTGGTATTGTGTACCATGACCTTAACTGAGGTAGTTGTGTCTTCCTGGGTGAGTCATTGATGCTCTCTCAATTAAAATTTAGTAGACTGGCCACTCCTGGGAAGGTGCGCCACTGTTCCAAGTGTTGTCCATTTGTGGTTAATGGCTCTCACTGTGGTTTGTCTCTGAATCTCTTCAGAACATGGTATCATGTGCTGCTTTTGAGACCTTCTTGCTGCTTCACCTTGCTAGTCACGCTCTATTAAGGTGATGTTTAGATTCAACAGGTCTGGCAGTAATCATGACATAGTGAAACCAAACCCAACATACAACTGAATTTGGTTAACTGGTTAATTTAGCAGTTAAGGGAGCAATTACATTGGGCAATTCTCCTTCAATAAATGAAATCATCAGTTAAAAACAGAATTTCACCTGGGTTATCTTTGTGTAACAATAAAAGCAGGACTTACCAGAACCACTCGCTTCCGTAACTGGGGACAGAAAAGACTCCCCAGTGTATGAATATGCCAATCTTGGCTTGGTCAAACCACTCAGGCACAGGTCTTGAATCTATCGAGTCCCATGTAGGTTCATACTGACAAAAGCAGCTTCCCCAAAACAGGAAGAGAACAAAACACAAGCCCTGTGGACTCATTGCGCTGTACTCTCCTGCTCTGCTTGCACACCTGCCTCTGAGCCCAAACAGTGTGCAAATCACATGATATCTTCTGCTTGGAAACCCATGTGACCTTATTTACATGGCCGTTTATATGAGCATGTGCAATAACTGGTTAGGCAGGTCACGGTTACCCAGTGCTTCACTTCCTTCTACACAAAGGTTTATGTGTGTAATGAGAGTCATAGAGGCTCATTGTGTATAGTGTTTGACACTGAAGTGAGCGCTTTGCAGCAGATGTAAATGAACAACGCCGTGGATCGTTATACCGTACAGAAAGAGGTTCACGAATGATTTGTAGATCCGACAAACTGCGCAAATCCTGCGCATGCGGTGCGCTGCGTAATATCCGGTACAGGACCCTTGGGCTCTGCTACTTCTTTACATAAACAGTATACTGACACCTTCTATCGTGTATAATCTGGAATGTGTACATGAATACATACATACATACACACACCCGTATATATATATGCTACTTCTTTACATAAACAGACTCTTACAGTAGACGCTTCACTTTACCAAGAGTTCATGCAAGGATATATCGACTGTCACTGTCATATCTCTGCTGGAGATTTTGATGATGTAAGATTTTGATTTCTATTTTTCAACCGATACGGAAAACAAACACGTGTAAACAAATATACTAAATACATTTGAAGAAGTATAAAAATGGCCTTAATGTGTTTAAATGTGTTTTCACCCATGTGAAAAAGTTATTACCCCCTAAACCTGCATTACTGGTTGTGCCATCCTTGGCAGTAGCAACTACAGTAAAACGTTTGTGATAGCTTGTGATGAATCATTTAAATCACAGTGGAGGAATTCTGGCCACTCTTCTTTGCAGAACTGTTTTAATTCGGCTACGCTGGAGGGTTTTTGAACATGAGCTGTCCATTCTTGTCTTGTCCTGCCACAACATCTCAATAGGATTCAAATCAAGACATTGACTTGGCCACTCCAAAACCTTAAATTTGCTTCTTTGAGCCGTTCAGAGGTGGACTTGCTTCTGTGTTAAGATCACTGCCCTGCTGCACAACCTAACTGCGTCTTCGGACCACAAACTGACAGGTAAACTTTCTCCTTCAGGGTTTTCTGAAAGAGAGCTAAATTTATGCTCCCAGCAGTTACGACAAGTCATTCAGGTCCTGCAAAAGCAAAGCAGCCTCAGACCATTACCCCAGTAAACAAGTCCGTGGACGTCTAAAATATGTTAAAATATAGACAGATACGTGATTTCAACGTTGCTTCAACGGTTCAAACGGTGCAAATGTTTACTGGGACACTACCACCACGTTAGACTGTTGGTATAGTTCATATGGTGGAATGTGGCCTCTGAGCCCAAACAGTGTGCAAATCACGTGATAACTTCTGCTTCGAAACCCATGTGCCCTTTTTTAAATGGTCATTTATATGAGCTTATGCACTAACTGGTTAGGCGGGTGACGGCTACCCAGTGCTTCACTTCCTTCTACACAAAATGTTTATATGTGTAATGAGAGTCATAGAGGCTCATTGTGTGAGCGCAGCAGATGTAAGCGAACAATGCCGTAGATCGTTATACCATACAGAAAGAGGTTCACGAATGATTTGTAGATCCGACAGATTGCGCAAATTCTGCGCATGCGGTGCGCTGCGTAATATCCGGTACAGGACCCCTGAGCTCGCGCGAGCTGTGTGTGCTACTTCTTTACATAAACAGACTCTTACAGTAGACGCTTCACTTTACCAAGAGTTCATGCAAGGATATATCGACTGTCACTGTCATATCTCTGCTGGAGATTTTGATGATGTAAGATTTTGATTTCTATTTTT
>CM067483.1:23458827-23527219 GCA_034552555.1 Semaprochilodus insignis | reverse complement strand
TGCTACTTCTTTACATAAACAGACTCTTACAGTAGACGCTTCACTTTACCAAGAGTTCATGCAAGGATATATCGACTGTCACTGTCATATCTCTGCTGGAGATTTTGATGATGTAAGATTTTGATTTCTATTTTTTTTAACCAATACGGAAAACAAACACGTGTAAATAAATCTACCAAATACATTTGAAAAAATGGCCTTAATGTGTTTAAATGCATGGTGTCATTTTCATGAAACAAATAGTTGTATCTCACATATATATCTTGTATAATCTAGAATGTGTACATGTACACACACACACACACACACACACACACATATATATATATATATATTTTTTTTTCTTAAAGGACTATGCAATCTGATATTTTACTCACCTTTGTTAAATGTAATGTGACCATAAGACAATAAGTCTGATAATAAGTAAGATCTGCACTTTTTCTTATTCCCCCTTATTAAAGGACATTGATGATGTCATTGTGCAGGCAAAAAAGGTAACACTGTACCATTACAGCACATTCTTAAGCTTATTTAGACAAACTTTGTGAGAAGCAACAGCTGCTGTTTCATTCCAGGCTGGAGTTCTGGCTCTTCTTGCAGTGGCAGAACATGCTGGGGAGTTTGAGAAGATCCTACAGCTGTCACAGAGGTATGCTACATTGATGTACAGGCAGAGTTACGGTGGAGTGATGTCTTTCCTGCCAATTTTAAAACAGTATTTGGTTTTACTCAGGTTTCCTGGTTTTGTGATGGCCTGTCTTGGGGTTCACCCAGTTCAAGGTCAAGACCCAGCACAGCCCCGGGGGGCTTTATTAGAGGTCTGAGCTATGAACAAGACTTATTTGTGTGATTTCACCCCAAATCTCTCACTTCGTACTATTTGTTTGTTCCTCACAGGATCTAGATGCTGCCTTACCATTGATTGAAAAATATAAAGAACACATTGTGGCTATTGGCGAGGTAAGGTGTATAGTATAGAGGTTCACTCTATTTGTATTTTCTGCAAACTCTGTTTCAGTTAGTTTTACAATCCAAAAGACCGCCTATGTGTTTGTTGCAGGTCGGCCTTGATTTCACACCCCGGGTAGTCAATAATGATGCAGGGAAAGAAAGCCAGAGACAGGTGCTCATTCGTCAAGCAGAGATTGCAAAGCAGTTAAATCTTCCTCTGTAAGTCTCACATAGACCTGACATAATCAGTCCATATGTGTAAACAAGCTGTTTAATCAGAGTCACCAGAATCAATACAGAAATCCTCCTATTGAAAAATTAAGATGCACAAGTAGGTTACTTTAATTTTCATTTACTCAACACGGCAATGTAAAAAAATAAGCTCATCTTTCCATTAGGAATGTCCACTCAAGATCTGCTGGGAGACCAACGATTCATCTTTTAAAGGAACTAGGTATCCTGTAATTTACACTACAACGATAGAAGTTCCATCCATAGATCTACTGTTGAATATATTTTATTTCTGATTGCCCTGTTGTATTTTACACTACTGTTATCCACCGTACAAACTTTTTGATCTGATGTACAGTTTATGGATCTGATGTACAATCTGATGTATGGCATTTTGTCCCATACAATTTGAATGGGGTGAAAAGGTTCGCTCACCCAATTTAAGTCATGCTGATACAAGTCCATTAGTAGCATCTATTTAAGCATCCAGAGAATGATAGCAACATCCTAGGAGTCACCTGGGTTACAATAGCAGCCACCTAGCAATGCAACCACTTCGGATACTATAGCAGCCATGTACCAACACCTTTGCAACAACCTAAAATGCTTAGAATTAATATTAGTAAAGATTAATATTAAAATTAGTAGTAATACTTACATTAGTTCAGCAACACCCTAACAACTCCTTGGAAACTACTTAAGCAGTTCAGTTGCCCTGTATTCTCTTCAGGAGATGCACCTTTTTTTGTTTTATATTGTGAGTCCTTATAACAAATGAATTCCCTTTTGTTTGGACTAGGCATAGAAAATGCCCTTCTTCATGCATTTGATGGAAAACCCTCAGTTGCAATGGAGGGTGTCCGTGCAGGGTATTTTTTTTCAATACCACCATCAATCGTGAGAAGCGAACAGGTAATCATTTGGTAGAAAAAATCCACTAAACCATGAAATCGAAATTCTGAATTATTAATGTTTGTATTTTAAGATAAATAATTTCTAAGACAATCATTAGTGAAACGTCTGTCCTCTTGTGCTAAGAAGCAGAAACTTGTGAAACAGCTGCCGCTGGAGAACATGTGTCTGGAGACGGATTCACCAGCACTTGGGCCAGAGAAACAGGTAGAGCCCTTTTGTTAGTTTGAAACTAATAAAGTGCCTGTATGAATTTTCTCTATGCAGTCATTGCAAACATCTGTTTTTATTGGACAACTGGATTAAAGTATGCTTCCTTGTTTGCTTTGGTTGCTGTTGGATTGCAGGTGAGGAATGAACCAAGGAATATCACTGTAAGCGCTGAGTACATTGCCAAAACCAAAGGGATTCCCTTGGAAAAGGTCATGGAAGTCACCACACTTAATGCACTTCGTCTTTTCCCCAAGTTGAAGACATTTATCAAAGTGTGACTGTGACAAGAAGACATCTCCCAAGATTTAAACACTGTAGTGCAGCCTGGAATTGGTCAGTGACTCTATTTAGTTGTTTCTGCTCTGTACTCCAGCATATTGGGTGACTATGAAGTTAAGGTGCTGCAGAGTGTAAGGGGTATGTATGGGGTGACCTAAACAAGAATTTCAACCCTTTTTGTTCTTAGTTGAAACTGACTGTATGGTGACTGATTATCCTGCATGATCCTACAGCATGACCTGAGTCATATGACTAAGTCATATTTGGAGTTTTTCAGGGCGTTAAATGTTCTTGAATGTTTTTCACTTCCTGAAAGCAACCTGAAACCAGCAGGAACTGTAAGTGGCTGCACTAGAGGCCTGGCAAAGCAACAGGGAAGATACCCACCGTCAATGATGTCTATAAATGGCTTTAGCCAGCCTTGATTACAAATGTTTTGCAACAAAGACTTAAATGTAAGGGTTTTGTTTAAGATTATTTGTCCAATTACTTTTGGTCATTAAAATTGGGAGTCTATGTATATAAAGTGTTGTGTTGTGTGCCTCACCCAATATAGATGTAAATGTCCTAATATTAAATCTGACATTCTACACTTTAATGCTGTTTAAATAACTGTTTTATTTCAAACACAGCGTGTTGGAGTACAGGGTCTAAATCTAACTTTGTATCACCATCTGCATGCTTACAGACAGTACTGTATCTGTTTTTAATTTGAAAAATTTATGTCAAACTGGCATCATAAAAGGTGTAGTGATTAAGACATGCTATGTTAACACTAGCTTTAGCTGAAAAAAAATCTAGTGTGTCAGCAAATGTGTGTGTATATAATTTATATTGGTTTATACAAATAAATCAGAATCGTTCTTTTAAGGTAGAAAGACTTTTTAAACTGTTGTAATGAAACTGTGCTTTAATGTATAGTAATCTATAGTTATTGTGTAGCATATTGTATAGTAATTTATAGCCAGGCTACATTTTGATGTTAATTTCCAGTTTAAATCCTGGTTCAGTTACAGCAGTAGTTCACAGAAAAGTCTAATTTGCCCAATTTGCTCCTTAGCCCAAATGCAGTTGAACAGTCAAGAATGTTAGTGCCTGAAGTTTGCCTCTTTAGTTTGTGTTGAGGTTATGAAAAGACTTTTCTGCTACTAGTTACCTGGATACAGTACATTATAGGCTAAAGAAGCAAACTTGAGACAACAAACGTTTATGTTAGTGGTAATTATATTTTATTTATTGGTATGTATTTTTACTGAGCTATTCTTTTAAAGTCACTATTTTAAGTGTAAAATGATGCAATATGTGAAATTCTTACTCCCAACACTCCCTCTTCCTCCATCTTCACTCCAATCCCCATTTACTTACCAGTTTAGAAAAAAGATTTGAAGTTCATCATCAAACTTCATCCCTAATAATTGCCTAATAAATGCATGTCTGTCATGACATTTAATGTTGATATCCACTGGCCCACAGAGGGGTGTAAACAGATTTTCATTGTTGAGTAGTGTCCATATAATTAGCCTGGATCTATATTTGGAATAAATTCAGTCATCTCATCACTCATCTCACTTGCTTTCTACACCATTATATGAATTCAGTTAGATTACATGTAAACATAGCCAGGGCCAGGGCTAGCAGGTTAGCATTCTAAATCTACTAGGTATGTCTGCAACATGACACATAAATGTCTTTGGCATACTATCAAAACCTTAATTTCTTCACGTCAGGTTTATAATATCAGTTAATTTTGGTAGTAAAATTCGTACATATTAATTGCGTAATCTTACACATTGCACCTTTAAAGCCACGTGTGCACAGCTTAAGCACCAGGCCAAACAGTGAGGCAGTTTATAGGAAGAGGGTGCTATACAGTAGGACCACCACTAGGTGGCAGAATCGCTACACGTGTATATAAGTAGTACATTATCTGAGTGAAAGGAGCGTGTTTCCACGCCTCTTGTTTTGTTGACACGTCCCAGTGTGTCCGGAGAGGAGTCATATCTTGAATGGATTTGCTTTACATTGTCTGTATCCGCTGCACTTCAGCTTGCTTGCAAGTCCGATTTTCCAGCTATGATACTGAGGGTGCTGTTGGCTGGACCGGAGCAGCTGTGAGTCCACCTTCATCCAGCTAATGAACTTTATCAGTTTGAAGATCAGAAACGTCTTCAGATGCCTTTGGTAAGTAAGGAAGTGTCGTGTGTTCATGGAAAAGGCTAAAACGTCAGGCTAACAGAAGCTAATAACTTTCTCGTTTCTCGTTCTTGCTTTGTTTTATGACGTGCAGTCGAGAAAGGTCTGCAGGTTTGGAGGGGAAGTCATGGCAGCTGATCTCTTACTAATGAGAAGACTCGCCAGTCTCAGACATGTGCCTTATCAGAGTCCCAGCAGCTCCCTGGGGCTCAGTGTTCAGAGGAAGACCAGCGTGGCACACAGAGAAACCCTGCTGAGGGATCAGGTAAGAGCTGTATGACTTGTTGGTTTTAAAGTACTATTCCAATAGAGGAACGTGGTGGTGATCCTAGCTCTGACTTCCATAAATAAATGGTTGAAGATATAAACAAAGTCATTCAGAGTGGTTTGAGGAGGTGACATACTCCATGTAAGTGAAAGTCACAGTGGTGGTGATGGGAACCAGACGTCCAAAGCACAGATGGCTCTGCTACCTCATGAAATGATGATAAATACACTGCATGAGACATTACCAACCCCACCCCTACCCACCCAACCCCAACCCTCTTTTTTCACGCAGTACTGTTTTACTGTCATCAACATTACATATTAAACTCCAGACGATATGTTCAGGTGCAGTAGTCAGTTTGTATAATGAATAAAATGCCTATGTTTGTATTGTAGACATTGCGACCCCTGGCTCCCATCACCGCCACTTTTCAGAGATCAGAGCAGGTAAGTTTCAACGATGTACCGTTTTTTTGCCTCAAAACTCTCTAAATGACTTTGATTACACCGCAGTGATTGAATTGCACAGCATAGTACTGTCTTCTACTTAGTACTTGGTGTTTGTAGAGTAGCTGGTAGTGCAGGAGGTAGTGCAGGGCTGCATCAGCTTTGTGGCTCCAGTCAGCTTCAGACACCCAGGCATGCATAGTTGATCATCCACATTTAGAGGGAAAACTGGGTAAACAAGATTTTCTTTCTGCTAACTTTTCCTTTAAGAGATTTCAGACCTCCTCCTGTTCAAGAAATGGTAGCATGTAGATTGATTGAAGAATCAGCTACTTAATCAGCTACTTTCTTGAGGTATCAGAAAGAGACCAGCGTTGGGTACAGCAGACTATAGTTAACCCACACTTGTTTTTGAAACAAGTAGAACAGTAACATTTATGAACCCTTGTCAACATTTATGAACCCTTGTCATTACTGTGGATGCATGGTTTATGTTGCATGTCTGTCTGTTTGTATTCACAGGAGTACAGCTGTAGCGCCCGAAATGTTTCAAAGCTCAGAACTGTTATGGAATCACTCCATAATTACTCTCACGTTGGCAAAGGATTGAATGATACTGAATGTGCCAGAGCTCTTAACGGCCTGAAGGACAAGGCAGAGGGCAGCAACGTGGTCAACATTTATAGCTATGAATGTTTGGGGAAATCTAGATACAAGCTGTTTGGTGGGGGTACTCCTCCACAAATGCCGATCTACAGACAGACCTGTTTATTCCATCAAGATCACTCACACTGTAGCGATGTGAAGGGTGGCGATGACCCAGCCAAAGATGCCAAAAAAAGTGACTCCAAGAAACACAAGCAAATGGTACTGTAGGAAACCACTAGACACATGTGGTGTCTTATGATGATTTGGGATGTAATACCATAATACACTCAGCTTTATATGCATGTTTTTAGTTTCCTTTAACTGTGCAGAGTTTACTGTGATGTGTTTTTGTTGAAATGTGCATATAATATCATTCCCTCCCCCCTCCAATTTTTTCTTAGCTCAGCGAAAGTGCCAGGGAGCGCAAAGTGCCAGTTACCAGATTGGGGCGCTTAGTTAATTTCGGAGGTAGGACCCCTTGTAATTTACATTTTCTAATTTCTAGTCTATTTGTAAGAGCAAATATGCAAACTGAATGGTGTGATAATCTTCAGAATAATAAATGTTTTGTATTCTTCTCAGGCTTGGCAGTTGGACTGGGTTTTGGAGCAATTGCTGAAGTGGCGAAGAAGAGCCTTAGATCTGAAGATAAGAAAGGTGCATTGCTGTCTACACACAATCTGTAATAAAAGCTGAGTTTTGTACCTTCTTTCAACAGTAATGAGTGCCGTGAACCATGTGACCAACTTTTGGAACGTAACAGTGTGACCCAGTGCACCATGTATCGTGTTGTATTGTATCATTGCGTCTTGATAAGAATGTTAGCTTCTAGCTAGTATGTTAGCTTGAGGCTAACACTTTAGCCTGTGCCTAGAAAGTTATATTAGGACACTAACGTACAGCTTTTGTTTCATATGTTGTGTTTTTAAAATGTTAGATAACCTGAAAATGGAAATAATAGCTTTAACATGAGGTATATTTTCAGTCACACATTATTTTTACTGTATCAAAAAAAGTTTTGAATTGAGATTCCAGTATATCACCCCCAGCCAGTAATGACAAATTGTTTAGCCAAATGCTTCTTTGTGAATGATTTCATTTATTTGTTTATTTAATTTGTCACTTTCTCTTTTCTACAGGCAATAAGAAAGCAGTCCTTGACTCCAACCCTTTTGTTTCTGAAGCTAATGCTGAAAGAATCGTTCGAACTCTTTGCAAAGTGAGGGGAGCTGCTCTTAAACTTGGGCAAATGCTCAGCATCCAAGGTAGGAAATTGCTATGTTTTTGATACTAAGAGATTGTTATTCATTTATTTTCTTCAGACATTCAAATGGATTATATTCCTGTTTTTTTATAACAAATCGTGCAAGCATTTTGTTTTTGATAATCAGCATTGTTGTTCAGTATGGAGCTCAGGCAGGGCTGTTTGCTCTGTGCTCTGTAGTTTGCTTTGTTTTTGATTGCTTTCCTTTACCCCCTCCATGGCCTGCCCTTGACTCAGACTCATGATGTATACTGCCCCTATTTACTGCACATGATTGTGTTTATTTTTGTGGCAGCGTGCATAGTACAAATGTCATCCTGCAATATCATTATACCCCCTTCTGAGGACACCAGGGCAACTATGTAGGGTAGTAAGTCTGGGTTGTCTGGTGTCACTGAGCTTCTCTTGACTGATTGACTACATTTGGGGTAAGAGGAATATTGTGTAAATTCAATTTTTCAGTCATTGGTTCCTTTAACGTCCAACTGCCTTTGTCCGTATGCAGTAAAGCCACAGGCCAAATTAATAAGTATAACTGTAAACAGCTGCATTTGCCAAATAATATATTAATTTTATGTATTTTTAATTTCAAATTTGAAAAGCATATAGGAACCCATTTTAAAAGATGTAAGGTCCCTAATACATGATTGATCAACATTTGCATGAATTCTTTATTATGGAAGATTCATTCTGTGAGAGAAGCAGAGTTCTGTTTCACTTTGTATTAAGTGACATGGAAGAGGAACTACTTTGTTCTTGTATAATAACATAGTGTACCCCCTAAAATAACGTTGATGTGCTTTATGCCATGCTGTGTGAGTTGAGGGTCAGGACAGCACTGCTGACACCAAAAGAATTTGGCTTGAATGTGCTTAAAATAGAACAGACTACAGGCCATAAAATTGAGTTGTTTTTTTTGTTGTTGTTTTTTTAAATCCTGTGAACAAAATGGCTTCTTGGTTTAGTTTACATAGATCTTGAGTTTATACAATATGTTTATGATGATATTCTAGCCCAACAAGCTTTTGCTTGTTCCCCTAGATGATGCCTTCATCAATCCTGAGCTTGCAAAGATCTTTGACCGTGTTCGACAAAGTGCTGACTTCATGCCCACCAAGCAAATGATGGTATAGTCTCAAATGTGAGAGTTTTTCCATGTTGAAGAACAAACACAGTTTCAAATACTACATAATAATAAACAAGTACTTTCAACAATGAACGATTTTGCGGTGCAAGAGGGTAGCACTTATGAGGCTGCAGATTATTATTTTTTCTTTTCAATTATTCCTTTGTGTCTTATTTATATGACAGAAAGTAGTCAGCAATGATTTGGGCCCAGGCTGGCGAGACAGATTGGAGTTCTTTGAGGAGAAGCCTTTTGCTGCAGCCTCCATTGGTCAGGTGCACCTGGCTAGGCTGAAGGATGGCAGGGAGGTGGCTATGAAAATCCAGGTTCGAGAAATGTTTGTCAACTACACATACATTGTCATGGCTGGCCTAAATAAATTGAATAGTTGAATATATATATTTTTTTATTTTTTAAATTGTGCTGATATTGGATATATTGGTTTCTTTATTTAGTGTTCAGAAGCTTTATCCTTGTCAGATTGTACTGCTTGGCAGTCTACATGCCATAGACTACTAATACGTTGCTTGCTATTGGATATATCTATTTTGTACTGTGATAACAAACGTACTTACTAAAAAATGAGAACGGGTATTCAGATTCAGAAACATCAGAGAGTATTTGAAGCCTGTAATAAGCTTTTTGAGCCAGCCCTAATAGAAGCACAAAGTTACAGTGAGGAGTTGTGTTTTGGTATTATTCTATCATTGGTGCATGTGTTTCTTGTGTGTTCTTAGTACCCTGGAGTAGCCAAAAGTATCAACAGTGATGTCAGCAACTTGATGACCGTCCTTAGTATGAGCAACGCATTACCTGAAGGTATGATTCCTGTGGAAGAGTGAATTCTTTACTCTTCAGTGTAAATTGTTGTCAGTATCAATTTGTATAGAGGTGATCCAATTGATGTTTATGTACCATTGTTGTGCAGGTCTGTTTCCAGAGCACCTGATTGAGGTTATGAGCAGGGAACTGTCTCTAGAATGTGATTACATAAGGGAGGCTAAATGTGCCAAAAAATTCCAGTGAGTATATTAACCTATTGTTGGTGTGTATTCTAACCTAGCCTTTTGTGCAGTTCCTAGTTTTACAGTGTTCTGAAGCTGTTGCTTTAATATTGGTGATTGGTCGTTTTCTCAAAGCAACAATGAGATGCAGGCATCCTGCATTTCTGTAGCAGGAACAATCAATGGAAATATTCTGAGGTTCATGATGTGGGATTAAGGTTTGGGACAGTTTGTAAAGTCTCTGGGTTAGGAAATAAGTTTTATTAAATTTTTTTTGTATGTTAATTATCTCTCCTGATCAAAAACTTTTGTGAGATTTCTGCCATGTGCATTAACCAATGCCTTCTCATTTAAATGTGTTTTACAGAGAGTTAATGAAGGACCACCCATATTTCTATGTGCCAAATGTAGTGGATGAATTGAGTAGCCAGCATGTCCTCACCACAGAGCTGGTGTCTGGTTTTCCTCTGGATAAAGCTGAAGATCTTCCACAAGAGCTGAAAAATGAGGTAAGCCCTCAAGTCTGTTTGTCACTGCAGTCCATGAAGATGGTGATACAGGTGACCTGGATGATCACCACCCATCCTCTGAACTGCAAACTGTGGAATTGCAAAAGGATTTTAAAAAATATTTATAAAGTTGTTGGTCATGGATATTCAGTGTGCCTTTTTTATTTTTGTAGACATACCTCAGAGTTTGCACAGATCGTTCTTAGTTTGATTTGGTCTGTGTATTAAATTTAGTTCACTGTTGTAGTCAGTAAAGTAGTCACAAATTTATACTCCCTAAAATGACCTCTTACTCAGCATCTTCATAAATAACCTTTGTGTAGTTATGGAAGAATTAAAAGTACCAGTTTTTTTTTCTGCACAGTAGCCAGCATTTAATTTCTGTTTATCGTTATATGTGGACGATTATCTGTTTCTTTTCAGATCTGTGAGCAAATTCTGATTCTTTGTTTGAGGGAACTCTTTGAGTTTAGATATATGCAGACTGATCCGAACTGGTCAAATTTCTTCTTTGACCCTCAAACACACAAGGTATTTTTATTATTTATTTTTTTTTTGCCTGGCTATTTCTTCAGTTTCATATCCTTTTAAAGCTGATCTTTGTTTTTCAGATTGCACTGTTGGATTTTGGAGCCACAAGAGGATTTGATGCAAGTTTTACAGATGTGTATATTGAGGTACAGTGAAGTTAACACTGTTTTTTTATATGTATGTATGTATGTATGTATGTATAAATCATTTCTTAAAGATGTGATCTATTATTGTATAATTTTTTCCTTCATTAGATCATCAAGGCTGCATCAGACAGAAATAGAGACGGGGTTTTGCAGCGATCTATTGAGATGAAATTTCTGACTGGCTATGAGTCAAAGGTACGGAGTGTGGTGTGTATTTTTTATTTTATTTATTTTTTTATTTTTTTCCCCTTTCTGGTCATTTTTTAAACTCTGTCTGTGAGTAAAAGCTCATTTTGTTTGGTGCCATTTCATTTGGTGTTTAGCATCATTTTAAAAACATATCCTAGATTTTTAGATCTGTTTTTGAAATATTTAATGACATTTGTATTGCTTGATGTAAACATTTCCAACTTAATTTTATATCCTTTTGTTACTGTGCCTTTTAAAACATTTCAGCATTCTGTTCTGTTTGACTGCACTCTGTTCCTAGTCTAAGCTAAATACTTAGCTTAAGCTAAATACCACCCTTTACTACTTTAATCTGCTGTAGGCTGAAACGAAAGAGATGCATGTGACCTTGCAATGAACAGTGAATTCATATGGAAACTAAACATATTAATTTTCCATAAGTGAAATGTACAGTACTGGGGTATGAACATCTGAAACAGTGATGACATGCATGGTTTTCCATAATATCGGCCAATTGACATATTGGTAATTGGTTGGTATTGTAAAAAATTATACTCCAGGTCATCTTTGTTGCTTTCATTCACTGAAAGATGCTTTTTGTTCTGCTTATACAATTTTGTCCAGGCAATGATGAATGCCCATGTGGATGCAGTGATGATTCTTGGCGAAGCGTTTGCCTCAGAGGAACCCTTTGACTTTGGCGCCCAGAGCACAACAGAGCGGATCCACAGCCTCATTCCTGTCATGCTGAAACAGCGGCTCACCCCTCCCCCAGAAGAAACGTACAGTCTGCACCGCAAGATGGGAGGCTCCTTCCTTATCTGCTCCAAACTCAAAGCCAAGCTGCAGTGTAAGAACATGTTTCAGGAGGCCTATGCTAAATACTGGAGAGATCGACAGGGAAAAGAGTGAAGAGCAGCGTGTGTTGTTGATAACGGAGTGAGGAGTGTGCCAATTAGAATGACAACAGGACAACAGTGATTGCACTTTATTCCAACGACAGCTACAGTATAGCTTCAAACTGGTGGAGAGGTGTATGTGTTGTGAATAAAGTAGACTTGTCTGTAATGTAATTACAGATTACAGATTATACAGTCTGAATCATTTCATACATGCCAGTGTTGTGATGTGCATCTGGAGCCAATTTCTGTATTCTACATATCTAATGGGTTGAAGTAAAAGATGATTAATTTGCAGAGATTTGTTACTAATGTGGTTTCCTTTGATTCCATGTCCTTGGAAGGAAGGCCAATCAAAAACCAGAAGCAATCACTGCTACTGTTAGCACCACTTATGAATTAGTACAAATCTTACGTAGTGCAGCTGTAATTTATACACCATTAATAATACACATTGTTCTGTGCTTTTGTCAAACCTCTACAGTTAAAGTATGGCTAAATGTTTACTATTAGGAGAGCTGGAGTGAAAGACATTTCATTTAGACACCATGGCATTTTTGTTTGACAAAAACAATTGGCATAAAAGCAGTATATTGCATCATAATAGAATAGATAGCTGAGAAGAAAATGACTTTAATGCTGTAAATAAGACCTCAGAGTTGACCTTAGCAGGCTGCTCTGCGCTGAGGAAATCTAAAAGGACACTTGTACCTACTCAGATATAACAGAACTATGCAATACAGAGGGACCAACTGCATTCAGGCTCTGTAAAAGGCCAGATGGTCACCTTCCACCCTGGACACACAGAGCCTGTGCTTCAAATATATGTGACCTAAAATTTAAATGTAAAATGGTCCACGTAACCACATTGTTGGAGATTCACCATTTAAATGTAGAAGCACATCCTGTTCTGCCCATGGCTTCATCTCATTCCGTTGGGTCCTGGCACTCATCACAGTAAACAGCATCCTCTGAATATGTCTCTGTTTGCACAGTGATGTTATGGAGGCCAAATTCAGACTGGAGCAGCTTGGTCACGTCCATAAGAACAAACTGTGGATTGGTCTGCTCGTCTGGAATTAAACAGAATTTAAGCTAGAAAACAAAGTGTGCAGGCAAGTCATGGTCTTGATTACTAATCATTATTGGCTTTGACCAGTAGACTAGATCACTTCTCACTAAACTAGTATTACTTTCCAAAATTGTACTTCTCTTATGTCTTACCTATAACCGCATGGACAGATAGCTGAGGATGACTCGTGGTCAGAGCCCAAATGTGAAGACTGTGAGTAGCTTTGACTCCTCTAACTGATAGCAGGGCATCTTTCACAGCATCATAGTCTATTCCGTGTGGTGTTCCTTAAGACAAAGGTGCAAAAGCTTCAGGTCACCCTGTACCATATTTGATAATTAATTTCACTGGAATTAAGGCTTTGATTAACTGCTTACCTTCCATGAGTACTTTAAATATGTCTTTCAGAATTCTGGATGTTGTTGCGAGAACAAATATGGAAAACAGAAAGGTACAGACAGGATCTGCTATTTTCCATTCAGGCTGTACGGGGAATAGAATACAGTGTCATTTACCTGTTTATCATGACACGTTAAAGGTAGACCTGATTTAAACTGCATTTCTACAAATGTGAAACATGGAGCTTCAAGAAACTGTCACTGACCAGAAAATAGATGATTGTGGCAGCTATCAGGACACCCAGGCTCTGAAGCAAATCTCCCACCACATGGATGAAAGCGGCCCTGACGCTGGTGTTGCTGTGGTTATGGCAATGACTGTGAGACACAGGAGACTGATGAAGAATAAAAGCCATTCTAGAGGAACGCAGAATATCGGAATTATCATAATGAGCATGACACGATCACAGATTTTAGCAAATTTTAAATTCTATAATACATATTTTGTTGTGCAATTTTTTTTCCCCCAAAAGCTCTAGTTCCCCTTTCAATTTAGTGAATGTCCATGATGGACAGACCAATAGAATTCATCCAAAATTGCTTAAAAAATCTCATTATATCAGCCTTCATTGCCAGTTAAGAAATCTGTTTTATCCTCCTCTAAAGTTCCATTTCGGAGGTGATTTTAAGGTGACCACATAATTTCATGAGAGCTATTTTATAGTTTGATGTCTTCACTTTTATTCTAAAGCAACGCATTAAGCTAAAAATAAGGAAACCTTGTATGCGTAGCTGTGTACATACAGATACCAGAAACCTTAATCATATTTTTAGGTTCAGTTCTGAAAAAATATGGTATTGGAATTATCATAGTAAGTATCAGTTAGCCATCCTGCTAAACATTGCCTGTTTTGTTTGATCTCTGTTTCTTTGTTGATCTCGTGCACTATGTTAAAACAATGACCAATTATTTAAAAATAATGGTTTCCTATGTAACAATAGTGATTTAATATCTTGTATTAATCACTTAAATAATGACTTGGTGCCCTGCTAATAATAATGGCTTGCTGTTGTGAAATCACGACTTGCTGGGTCAAAACAGCGTACAGTATCTCAAACAAATTGACAGAATGACAGCAAAATAATGAAAGAAATTTGACTTGTGTTGATAGTGTTTTGACTTGCTATGGTAAACTAATGACTATGTTGTTTAAAATTCTGCCTTACTATCACAAAATGACTGTCAAACTAGTGCATTACTACAGTTCAGTGATGCAACTAATTATATCAAGGTAATACACAATTTTTTTGACATAATGCATCAACATTTCAGTTACATAAGCCATTATTTTGAGATGCTAAGTAATGTAATGTTTGATGTATGTCTGCCAGAAACAGAATGGCATTTTTTCCTCTTCTACCTGATGGGAATGGGCCTCCATAGTTATCTAAAATAAATAACTGATACAGAAAAATCACTTAATTGGATCAAACTGCCAGCTTAACACTCACAAGATGTTTACTGCTACAGCGCAGCCAGAGGTGACGAGCATGACGCCACTGTGTATTTCATAGTCATTTTGCATGATCCTCTGGATGGCCATCAATACCAGCACAATGGTCACAGCCCATAGGGACAGCACAGACAAAAGACCACCCAGAACCTCTGCACAAAAACGAACAGAAGACTGGACATTCAGGACAATAAAGGGAACTCTGACCTCAGAGCTTGTGGATGTACAGACTCAATTGTCAATTCAAATGTTATCCAATAGATTTGTGGGCATGTAGGCATAAAAATGTATTCGTCTGTAAACAACCTGACAATAACCTGAACGATGCCATCCGTATGTCAGGGTTTTGGAGGCAGGTTTGGAGGAGATCCACAGGGAGAAGAGGCTGATCAGCATGCTCCCAAAGTCAGTCAGAAGATGAGCTGCATCAGTCATTACAGCAAGACTGTGAGCAGCATAGCCACCTGTAAGAGCAAAGACTCAAACACTGAAAGTAGCTGAGAAGAATGAGATGAATATAAACAGGGCAAGACTACAAACATCTCAAAAAAAGAAGCTGTGTATAACAGTGAATAGCTGACGTTCATGTGTTGGAAAGTCAGTTTGAATCCTTGTTTGATCAAGCATGCAATGCTGTAGCCTACTGATAACACTCCTTGGGAAAAACTCACCACACTACAGTTGCCTACCTCTATAACCAGATTAAACCGCAAGTCGCTCAAATGTCTGCTGTTCTGCTTTCTTGTTTGAGATTTCATCTGTTTGGACATTCATTTTATTAGAACTTCATTCTAAATGTTCTACAGCTTTTAAAGCGTCATCTACAGCCCTATTCATCATTCTGGATCTAACATCTTATTTTTACAGATTTCTACAAATTGTAGCTTCATATTTGAATGGTAGTCTACCTTTGTTTCCTATGCATAGGCTAGTAGTACTCAAAGTATATTGCCTACTTTCATCTACATAGTCATTCATTGTGCTTATTCATCATAGTCATCAAAAGCTGCTTTTCATGAACAGCATATCCTGAATATCTTACCAATCACCTCTCCAATCATGAAGACCAAACAGACAGCGGATGTGATCAGCAGCTTCCTTCTAGCATGTAGTTTATCATGGTGTTGGGCCAATGCTGTTCTGCTGCTATGGCAGTGAAAAGCTGCCCCTCTGGTCTCATGTTCTTCCTCAGATAGGGTGTCCAGATAGTCATCCTTCAAGTCATCAGATAAACTAAAGACAAGAATATTTAGAATCTGTGAATCTATCTGTGAATGTTTATGTAGTACCAGTGAGCCAATTAAACAGGTTCAGGTACATTTATTCTCACTAAATATTTATGCTGGATTTAAATACCTGACACCTTTATCTACTGGTGGGCACAAGTACAGTACTCAAGACAAAAGCCTTGTTCCTCTTTGACCCCCACAGGACCACCACAGAGAAGGTATTATTTGAGTGGTGGATCATTCACAGGACTGCAGTCACACTGACGTGGTGGTGGTGTGTTAGTGTGTGCTGCTATGATCAGACACAGCAGTGTTGCTGAAGTTTTTACCACTGTCCACTCACTGTCCAACTAGTACCTTACTGGTCCAACTTGATATAAAGTCAGAGACGATGGTTCATCTGCTTCTGCACAGTTTGTGTTAGGCATCCTCTAGTCCTACATCAGTGGTCACAGTTGGCTGCATAGTTTTGGTTGGCTCAATATTCTTATTCCAGCAGTGACACTTGGGTGTTTAAAAACTCCAGTAGCACTGCTATGTCTGATCACCTCACACCAGCATGTCAGTGTCAGTGCTGAGAATGATCCATCATCCAAATAAAACCTGCTCTGTGCTGGTCCTAACCACTGAAGGGTAAAAGAGGGCTAACAAAATATGACGAGATAAACAGATGGACTACAGTCTGTCACTGCTACCTATATGTTATCAGGTGGAACTGATGAAATGGAGAGTGCAGAAAAATGAACCTGGTTTTAATGTTACAGCTGATTGCTGTATGTGTAACATGCATAGTTTAGTTATATTTTAATACAGGCAATTTCTGTGGCTGCTTAAAGAGTTCTGCTAATATCCAAATATTAAATATGTATTTTTACAATTTATTAATAATCAACAGGAAAAAAAATATCAATCTGAATATGGCATGTACTTGAACAACTTACCCCTGAACAGGAGAATATTCCTGGCTGGTCAGCGGAACCTTTTCCAAATTTACCATGGAACCTTCTGAGTGTATTCTACACAATATCAGCAAATAGCAACACCAGATAGCTCAATACACTCTGTATACTGAAGTGTTTCCAATGAGCATTCAACACATATAAACGTTTAAAAACCTTCCCCAAATTTTGAAAACATAGTTGACAGTAAGAAACATCAAGCAGCCCAGTGCCACGTTTCTTCCCAAGCTGTCCCTACATCATTACACAGCGTAACGTTATCAGTGCATGTGCAATTTTAAAAGATAAGTCAGACCAAAAAAAAGCATGTTTCCAAGGTTAAACCTCAGACTTAATAATTAACAGAGCCAAAAACAACATACAATACTACAATCCGTATGGCTCTGCATATGGAAATACCAGATTAATTCACACAGAAGAAATTCAGCAAACAAGCAGTTTTATTTGCCTTCATAATTTCCCATACACTGTACTTGCTTGCCACAGATATACCACCTGGAATCAAACATACAATCCATTCAACCCATTTGATCAACAAATATTAAAATGTGCAAGTTAATCACCAAATTGCGGCCTAGTTTGTACAGGTGGAACATTCATACTGCACAAAAACATTGGATTTGTTGTACTACTGTTTACATCACACTGACTTCTTTAAGAAATTTGTTAATGATACTGTTTGTTGCACGTATCAACAAAGGTCAAACAAAATGTGCTTGAGAGATCCCTGAGGCATTACACAATGTCAAAACATCGGATATCTGATGGAATCATTAATTACCTTATCTTGTACATGCAGAAAAAAAATGCTTTTTCAAAATACTAGAAATACAAACAGGATGAGGTCACTGTTTTGCTCTAAAAAAAATAAGCAGGACAAACAGCACTTAACGGCTTTGTTTTTAAAGAATAATAAAAATATCCTTCACAGCCTTCTACTATGGCAGATACGATCTGGGCCCATATGTACATACACATATCAAAAGCTAACATTTACTTACATTCTCAGGCAGAGTTCTGCAGCTTATCAATCCAACTGCACTAAAAGAAACCCTGAAGTTCCAAACATACTCTGTATTTCTCCTGCGTCCTTTAACAATCTGTAGCACAAAGGGTTTACGAAGTCTATACTGTCCACAGTAAAGTTATTACCAAATAAAAAAAAGGTGTTTAAACATAAGACATCAGTGTCAGTGCCACTGTAATTAAGATTAAGTCAGATTACATTCTTATTTAAATTAGTCATTTAAGACAAGTCTGTCACATTTTAAGATTAAATGCCCCAAGATTAAATGTCTGTGGGTTTAAATCCATATAAAATATATATCTTTTTCTGGAGATGCCTATTAGAAGACAATTCTCAGTTATTGGCATTTTCATTAAATAACACTCACACGTATATAACTAAATATATATCTCTGTCAAAAGAACCAGGCTCAATAAAGGCAATCAGGATGCATGTAAACAAAAAGTGAAACATTCTGAATTCAAATCAACTGTTTATACTCTATAGAGATCATGTGCAATGCACAACTCCTGAATGTCCATCAGTTCCACCAGGGCAGAGCTTACTTTTACACTTCCCCTTCCAACAGCAGGAGAAATTCAGACACTTATTAGTTTTCTCTTGGTCATGAGTCCAGTTGTTCAAAGGCAGCAGGCTAGTCATGCTCTGTGAAAGCAGTTGGCTGTATAGTAATGACTGTGTCTCCATCTAGAGGAAGAAATGAAATGCAGTGATAAGTGCAATCTAATCAAGGACAAATTAAGTACTACAGAGTACATGCACCAGCTGCATTTGTCACGGTGCTATGATATGTGAATTTAACAATCAACATATTTAGCTAATATAAAGACAATTAAGCATTCTGTAATCCTTGTAGATGTGGAGTTGTAAATCAAACGACTCCTTTACTATAAAGTAAGTTAGTAGTATGAGCTGCAACAATGATAGTGTTTCACACCCATAGCTACATGGTCACAGCTTCTGATATTGCTCTCTCTGTTCTAATTACACTGCTAATACTTAGACTACTTGTATGGTTTTATGTATAAAATAGTCAAAATTCACTTTTAGATTATCATTCTTGAACCTTTATTCTTTAGGATTTTTAAATGAAACAGGCTGTTACTAATTACTGTGCCCTTAAGATTGGCATATGCAAATAAGCTCTGTTCTGATTGGCTGGTCTGTATTGTGCCTAAAGTTGAAACACTCCTTATTATCAAAGTGTGAATAACAGGATCCTGAACCCCCTAATTAAGCTCTTGGAGGCCTACGGCAGTTTAGCCCCAACCACTGTGGAGGGCTATACTCCTCCACAGTGGTTGGGGCTAAACTGCTATAGGCTGACTTCACAAAACCAGTCGATTGAGAATGGGCTGTTTTTGCAGCATATTGTGCATATATGCGCTGGGAAGTGAATAGTATGTTTTGAAACTTTTAACATAATGCAAGGAAAATTCAGATTATGATCAGTTCATCTGAGGACTTTAAGGGTGACTATCTGAGCACAGAGTTAAAAGGAAGAATGTGACCAAAGGGGCAGCTTTTCACTGCTATACCAGTTTTAGGTTAGAATCATGAGAGATTAGATGCTCAGAGGAAGCTGCTAATCACATTCATTGTCTTTGTTTAGTATTTAAAAACTAAATTTTCTTTACATAAACGTTACTAAGGTTTCAAAACATACCATTCACGCCCCAGTCCATACATTCCACATGTGCAAACCAAGCTACTAAAAACTGTTTTTTTTCCCCACTTTTTTGTGATGTCACAAAATGCAACACAAATACATTCATCCACCTATTCATCTTACAGCAGTTTAACCCTGCTTCCTTACACTGAAGTTTGAGGGAGTGTTTCAGCTCAGACTGCTTTGTAGGTCAAGCATAACATGAGCAGCCTATTAGAACAAAGCTTTTTCACATACCTGTTGTAAAGAAACAATAATAAAACTAGCCTGTTTATGTCTAAATGATAAGGACAGGTTGGAAAATGGTAATGTGAAAATTAATTACCAAATTACCATTAATTACCCCCCAGTATGAATACATATTACTAAACAGGGCTGGTTTGTTGGCATGAGTACCAACAAAAACAACCAAATTACAATACCTTAGCTCAATAAGTAAGTCAAGCCATCAGTGAGCCAATATGTAATAATGAGTTACCAAAATTTTGGTACATAAAACAAATGTTAAGTGGACCTTAGCGGTAAAAAAAAATCAAAATAAAGAAATAAAATAATTAAAGGATACAGACTAATAATTGTAGGATATGGATGTCATGTACTTGAAAAACAAGAAATGTCCCGCAATACTGCACTGTATCATATATACAGTACATGAACTATGAAATTTACCATCAGTTGGGTTTGTGGTGTCTGTGCTAGGTGCTGGCATGCCTATGATCACTGTACCCTGTGCTGTAAAACAAAAGAAAAGCAATACATACCACAGAATGTATAAAAAAGCTCTTATATACATACATACATACAAAGAGATGCCTTTGATCTACATCAGTACGTAAATTTGATTCATTAAACACCAACAAGTAATCATTAAAAAGCACAGCAGTGAAGCAGTTCAAACGTTCACCTGGATCTCCAGGAGCTGGAGAAGGAACAGGCTGTCCTATAATAACTGGTTCATTGGCTGCAAAGCAAAGTAAATCATCTTATAAGGACATAATAAAAAGACATGCTGTTGAAGAGAGATTCAAGCTCTCAAGTGCTGTAAAGTGCAACCGCAACCTGTTTCCAATTACTTCATGCAAAATCAATCAATGATCAAGAAGAAATATCTTGTTACTTTCAGCAATGCTTCGCTTCACCTCTATTTTGCTCTTCAAACATTTGAGCTTCCAGTTGCTCTGGATCCACATAGTAATACTCTTCCTCTTCGTCCTTTGATCCACACTTTCCACAGCAGAAACAGCAACAGCAGAAGCAACAGCAGCAGGTAAAGATCAATCCACAAACAAAAAGTGCCTAAAAAAGACAAGCGGGAAAAAACACAGTGCAATTTACAACAGTACAAAATGATATTAGATCACCACATATGAAGGTCAAACGGTAGCATGTATAATCTGACAAAGATACCACATCCACCACTCACCTTGAACCAACACTTTGACATAAGGAAGTAGTATTTAACACTGTCTTCTCCAAACTGGTCCGCGACGTAAAGGCCCATGGAACCATATTCATCATAGATCTGCCGTTTGTTCTCATCATTAAGAATGGTGTTGGCGTTGTTGATCTCTTTGAACCTTTCGGCAGCTTCCGGGTTGTCTGGGTTTTTGTCCGGGTGATATCGCAGTGCTAGCTTTCTGAAGGAAACAGACAAATTGATATGTTAATACAGCAGTCTTATCTATACACGACTATGTATACACTGATACACAATGTGACTAGTGCTGAGTGGTATCAAAATTAATCTATCACAATATAACCCCCCCCCCTTTCCCCTCCACCCCCAGTATGAATACATATTACTAAATTGGGCTGGTTTCAGTCTAAATTCAGTACTATCATGGCACCAAACAAATTGCATGAGTGCCAACAAGTATCACCAAAGTACAATACCTTAGCTCAATAAGTCAAGGCATCAGTGAGCTTGCTCCTAAATAGAGATCACAGTCTAAAACACATGTTGTTATGAATGTCTGCGTTTCTTACATTTTGTGAGGTGCTCCTTTGATTATTTGCTCTGTAATTCATTTGCGATATGGCTTTTAATCTAATAGCTTTCGTATTTATAAGAAAAAAAATGATTGCTCAGAAATCAGTACTGTCAAGTCAAGACACTGATAGCGATATTACAACACTGTATCCAGCCGTATGAGTAAAATATGAATATGAAGAGAATGTATAATGCAACACCTTTCAGTTACTAGTGCTTTTTGTTGCTTGGGTATGTAATCACATGAATGACTGTAACACAGTAATTAATGGAGTTCTTGGCATCCCGAACCTCCAATCTTCCCCATAGAGATCAATGTGTGTCCAATCACCCATCCATCATTTCATCTATGCAGATAAGATGAACTTCAAGAAGTGTCACACTATGGCAATTCCCCACTGCGATTACCTGTACGCTTTTTTAATCTCCTCAGATGATGCACCCTTCTCCAAACCTAGTGTCTTGTATAAGCTGTCCCCGGCTGTGGAGAGCTTGCGTTGAGGTTTGCTTGGATCCGTCATGTTGTACTTCTGCTCAAGACAAAAGGCAATACATGGATTGCATAACACTGGCACACTCACATGCCTGAACCTCTTATGAGGAGAAATTAAAATACAAGCGTACCTGTGTTCATATGGCCTTATCTTATCTGCAGAGAGGCAGTGAGATACAGCGGGACTGTGTACCCGATACCCGAATCCTGCTTATAGTACAAATTCAGAAAGAAAAAGGGGAGAGAGGTTTAACAGGACTTCGTATTTCAGTCGACACCGCTGAAGCAAACCAAGTGATCATGGTCATTGACTCATCAGGTGACCGACCAGTAAATGGTAGCCAATAAAAAATGTACATTTCACGCAGATTCAGCAGCGGTAGAAGCAGAATGCAGAGCGTACAGAGTACAAGTCGCTACAAATCAACACCGACTGTCCGTCATAACTACTTTCGCCAGTCCGCGGATAACCCGCCAGTCCCCCAGAACCTGGCGGGCTTCCTGAAAACGCTGAACCTGTATCAAGCTGTAGCTGTCAACGGCAAGACTGGCTAAGAAGCTAAAGCAGAGAGAAACTCAGGCGTGTAAAATATGATCAAATCTCTACATCTACTCACCTCTACTGTCAAAACGAGCAGATCAGGAACAAATCATGTTCACCGGTACTAAGAAGCTTTTATACTGTCTGATTTTCATGTTAGTACCGACATCAAAAGGTACAGAAAGAGATACAACACTCAAACCTGCGGAGAAGAAAGTGAAAAGACGACTTTGTAAGGGTTGGACCAGGAAGTCCGCCTCGTTCCGGAGTCCACATAAAACTGTGCGCGATGAAGAGCCTAAAGTGAAACTACTGCAAGTACATTTATCACAATTACAAACTGATGGGTTTC
The DNA here is from genome assembly GCA_034552555.1 of Semaprochilodus insignis. Lineage (NCBI taxonomy): Eukaryota > Metazoa > Chordata > Actinopteri > Characiformes > Prochilodontidae > Semaprochilodus > Semaprochilodus insignis. Next base: position 23,504,226 of record CM067483.1, on the reverse strand, counting down.
ACCGCAATAAACGTTTTCGACACATTTCAAAAGACTTTTTGGGGGGGAAGGAGGGGTTGGGCTTTACACATACCAAAATATCTCTGCTATGTAGATGTATATTGTATTATGTATACTCTATGTTTAAAGCACAACTCATAGTATCTTTTTAGTATCTTTTGTGCTTCTGTAGTTTTAACTCAACTAAATTAAAACAGGACCTGAGGAATTCCTTTGATTTATATAATTTCAAAATGTATATCTTTGATTTTCAGAGAAAAAAGGGAGGGTTTAGTATTTAGTTCTAATTTTTTTTTCTAATTTAGTTCTAACTCATAACTGTTGGAGATTGAAGTTGTGGTTTGGTCATAAGAGGTACAAGTGTCTAAGTATATTATTGCTTTTTGTCCTTAATTATATGTATATTTTGGATTAAAAAACAGGGATAAACAATTATTGTGAGAAGTAAAATTATGCTTATATTAATTTTCGATCTTTGTCAAATACAATCTGCCAAAAAGAGACAAATTCCTCTGAAGGCAGCGTTTGTTACACTTAATATTTCACCTAATATATACCTAAATATTTCACCTTTGTATTAACAGGGATGTTACAAATGCCAGCATGCAGCTATCTAATCAGCCAAAGATGTGGCAGCAGATAAAATCCCACAGATAAGTTCACAAAACAATGAGGGAAAAATGAGAAACATTATGGCCGTGGAATGATTGTTGGTGTCAGACATTCTGGTTTGAGAATACATACAGATATATTGGGCTGGTTTTAGTGTATATATGTGTGTGTGCGTATATATATCTTTTTCCTAACTTCTTCTTCCTAACATCCCTGGGCTACAAAACACACTAACTTCTCCCACTCAGGAAAAAACACCACCCCATCCGTATTCGCGCCCATCAAAATAACAGTCATTACAGATAAACATTTATTTATACATACATGAGTTGCTGTAATGCCACAATATTATATAAATATTAGGACATTTGCACATACTGAAACATATTTAGTGTCAAGATGTTAAAATGTTACATCATACTGTATATTGTGCAGGAAAAATGACTGATGAAAAACGGTTACTGACCCCTGGTATAGTACAAACCCAGTAAACAATGATCATTTGTGGATGTCTAAAATGTGTTTATATAATCAGATACGTGATTTCAACGTTGTTTCAATGGTTCAAATGTTTATTTGCAAGCTCTTGTGAAACTAAATTACATGGTACACATTTACAGTTACTAAGGACAAACAAGTGTGTGTGTGTGTGTGTGTGTGTACATATAAAATCAGATTTGCCTATTTGCCCTGATTTCAAGAAATTTTTATTATGATTTTTCCAATATTTCTATTGGCCTCCATGTGTCTGTGAGCCTCAGCAATGTCATCCATGTTGAACACACTGTCAATAACAGGCCTCAGCGATCCAGGCTGGTCTGCTGACTGGAAGTGTGGCAGTGCTTGTTCAGTAAAGCTCCTAATCAGTTCAGCTTTATACTATAAAATAAAGAAAGATGTTTGATGATGTTGCAACAGATGATTTCTTCACGACTACAGTACCACACAAAATATTACGGGGGAATTCCACCAATACTTTAAATATTTTGCACAATTCAGTAGCTGAGATGCAAACAAGCCACTCATGGTGATTTGATTTGACTCTGACTTTATAGTGGTGGTGATAGGAACCAGGGCTTGTGATGCCCATGATGTAAATATAGCCATTTAACTGTGATCCAAAAAAACACCACTGAATCTACTCATGTCTTCTGAGTTTTTAGATGGAATGTTGATGAACAACTTTCTGTAAGGTAGCTTTTAGATGCATTAAATTCTTCAGACATTTGGTTTTTATCGCCAACTCTATGAACAATTGACTAAGAAAGTTACGCTGCTAGAATGTAGCATTTCACATAAACTACTCTGAATTTGTTTCAATTGAAATTATTTAATTCTAGGTAAAAAAATGGTGGAATCCCCCTTCTGTACATATAAGCTTTGCAGTTTCTATACTCAGTCTTACCTGTAGGCTTCGTGACCTGAGAAGGCTACTGAGAATGTGGCCTCGCTTAAACAAAAGCTTGCCAAGCAATTCCCCTTCCACTGACTTGCCTCCCATTGTACCATAAAGCACCCATCTTCCATCCATAGCCAAGCTACGTACGTTCTTTTCCCAACTGGATCCACCTATGCAGTCCAGGATGACATCAACTCCTCTGCCTGCAAAACCACCTTATACTTTAACTGGGAAATGTACCTAAGTACCTTCAAGTACTGCACACTGGCAAAGTGTTTCAAAATACCTTAATGCATGCTTTCAATTACTAACCTTCGGTGAACTGCAGAACCTTATCTGAGAAATCACCATCTTTGTAATTGAATCCAGCAGCAGCACCTAGTTTCATTGCAATATTTAATTTCTCAGGGCTTCCTGCAGTCACTACTGGGACAGCACAACTCTGACGAGACAGCTGAATGGCAGCAGTGCCGACTCCACTCGCTCCAGCATGAATTAACACAGACTCTCCCTCCTTAACTCGGGCTATGACAAAAACAAAGCCTGGTTACGTATTACAAATTAGAGTTTTCATCGCTTTGCAAAAGTTAATTGGAAATGAACTTCAGATAAACAAAGAAAACATTGGCCTGGAGGCCACCTATTAAGTGTAGAAGTTGGTAGGCAGTCAGCCAGGCCTCTGGGATTCCTGCAGCTTCATCAAGAGTAAGATGTGAAGGGACAGGCATAAGAAGTTCCTCAGGCACAGCAACATACTGCGCATATCCGCCTCCTGAAAGCAAAGCCATGACTTTATCGCCTGGCCTAAAATTCCTCTTCACTCCAGGACCAAGGCCAGCAATCACTCCAGCAACCTCCAGGCCAAGGATCTCACTCTCTCCGGGAGGAGCTGGATAAAGACCTCTCCTCTGTCATAGGAAACAAACCTTTCACTGAATAGTAGTGACTGCATAAAATTCATCGAGTAGTGTACACGGACATGGGCATACCTGTAGCAAATCTGCCCGGTTTAAAGCTGTTGCATGGACTCTGATGAGGACTTCCCCATCTTTAGGTTCAGGTCGGGGGACTCGTCCTAAACACAGCTTCTCTGGACCACCTGGTTCTTTCACATATACTGCAAGCATTGTCGACTAAATAAAAGAAACACAGTAACTGCTTCACTGCACATGACTATATTTGTGAAACAATTATTTTATAGTTATTTGTCCAGATTTATACTTACAGTGTCTTCATCTAGGTGATGGGTCATGGCTTTACAGGCAGAGTGATATATAAGCAGTGCTGTAATAGAACAGTATTACAGAGTGAATACAAGGAGTTATACAGAATGTCTTTCAGTCACAAGTCGAGGTCGGTGGGAACTACGGGTGGGCGGATCAATACCTAAAGATCAATACTTCTGTATCGTATTGTGCTGGTGTGAGTGGGTCAGAAACAGCAGTGCTGCTGGAGTTTTTAAACACCTCAGTGTCACTGCTGGACTGAGAATAGTCCACCAACCTAAACTACCCAGCCAACAGCGTCCTGTGGGCAGCGTCCTGGAACCACTCATGAAGGACTAAACACAAACTCTGCAGCAGCAGATGAGCTATCGTCTCTGACTTTACATCTATAAGTTGGACCAACAAGGTAGTAGTGTCTGATAGAGTGGACACAGTGTTTAAATACTCCAGCAGCACTGCTGTGCCTGATCCACCAGTACCAGCACAACACACCACCACCATGTCAGTGTCACTGCAGTGCTGAGAATGATCCCACCACCCACATAATACCTGCTCTGTGGTGGTCCTGACTATTAAAGAACAGGGTGAAAGGGGATAAAGTATACAGAGAAACATATGGACTACAGTCTGTAATTGTAGAACTACAAGGTGCTCCTATATGCTAAGCGGAGCTGATAAAATGGACAGTGAGTAGATACAAGATACAAGGAGGTGGTTTTAATGTTATGGCTATATTTGTTCTTAACTGAATATTGTGTTTTTTGTTTTTTTTTAAGCACCAAGTACAGAGAGAACTCTGCGTTCTGAAGGCTTAATTAATATTAATGTCAGACTTTGTTAGAATTTTGTTGACATTTACCATTTATCATTTATCGTTGTTAAAATCGGTATATTAGCCTTGGTATTACTTGATGTCGGATCGAAATGTATTGCCCGTCCCTAGCGGGACGACTGCGCAATCTATGCGCACGATTGATGCTTTCAGTTCGATCACTGTAGCTCAAAGTCCAGTAAAACATATCCATAAAAAAAGACTAAATTAAGTTTAAATTATGGACTTATAAAGGCGTACATATACAACAGCACTTACGTATTGCTTTTATCTATATTGTAACCTAGAACTGGAGATTAAACCAAAGGTTTTAAGCGTGAACGCGTGATTTCTTTATTATGTAGCTTAGCACTGCCGTCAGTCCACTTTCAGAGAACCCTGATCCGTATTTCCACTCACAATACTGTCCAGACTCAGCGACCACCTTAAAAGAAAGGATTTCTGAGCTATGACTGCTCTTTAAACTTACCAGCTACAACAAGGCTCCAGTTTGACAGGTTTAACAGAAGTTTGAGAAATCAGACTGTCACCGCTAGTGGTCGCCAGAGCAAAGTCGACGCCTATTATTAAAGGGGAGCGCCACCAAATTTTCACACATTCTACATTCAAAACATTGTGACTCCTGGCCCCTATTACCACCACTTTAAAAGAGCTTCACTGCCTGTATGATTTTACTTTACTTATAAAATGAAAGTCCAAACAAAAGTCCATTTCAGTTGCACTGATTAAAAAAAACTAACCTCATTCAAGCGATTACACATGTAGTGGTATTTGTGCCATATTTAAACGTTTTAAAGGACAACTCCACCAATTTCTCAAAGTTTCCGCATAATCAAGTGGTTAACCTGTCAGCAAACCTGTCATCGATCAGAGTGGTGTGATGTGAAATGCTCTGTTCTTGAGAAACTTAAACTTAATGAGTCAAAATTGTTCACAATGGTGGTGATAGGAACCAGACGTCTGAAACATTTAATGGTTCAGTCACTACGCTATATGGTTACAAATATGCTGCTCATGGTCTGAGACACTTTTTTTGTTTGTTTTACTAATATTTTAAAATAAGAATTTAAAAAAGCCTTTTGTGGCAGAGGATACATGTGATGTGTTGTTAGACCAAAAAATAAAAAAATAAAAAAAAAATAAAAAAATATCACAATGCCAGAATTATACAGAACTTTTGAAAAATCGATGGAGTTCCCCTTTATCACGTTACATCAAGTGGCATTTAAACAAACCATTCAAAAACAAACAAAAAATCTTTCTGTCAAAACATCCTTTCAAAGGGCCAAAGAACATGCTTCCACGGAAAAAGTTTGAGCAATTTATTTGGTTTGCATTCAAAAGGTGTTTGTGGTTTTTATGTACCCTTCAGTGTGCTTTATCATACCCCCAGTTTGAGTAAACTTCTTCTCCAGGCTTACTCCACACAGTACCATCAGTCTGAAGTTTTGTTTTCCTTTTGTAACATTTTATGAAACAATTTAAAGAACAATTAAATGTGCTAATAGTTATGTCCAAATACATTTTAGGGCCAATCTACATAACAGTCTAATTTATGCTAGAGAGCTCAGTTTGTAAAGAAATGTTGCCAAAAATGATTTAAAATAAACCGAAGTCACAGCCAAGCTTTATTCAGATGACACCATGTCAATTCTCAGCTGACAGTTTCCCTTCAGTTTTAGCTACATTGGCATGTATGGTTGAACTATGCCTTCCATAATCAATAAGCCAAACAAAGTATTGCCCAGGAATATGGTCCAATGAACAGGCTAAGTTTTTGCTTAAATGACCCTGAGAAATCTTGCTNAAAAAAAAAAAAAAAAAAAATCACAATGCCAGAATTATACAGAACTTTTGAAAAATCGATGGAGTTCCCCTTTATCACGTTACATGCCAAGTGGCATTTAAACAAACCATTCAAAAACAAACAAAAGATCTTTCTGTCAAAACATCCTTTCAAAGGGCCAAAGAACATGTTTCCACGGAAAAAGTTTGAGCAATTTATTTGGTTTGCATTCAAAAGGTGTTTGTGGTTTTTATGTACCCTTCAGTGTGCTTTATCATACCCCCAGTTTGAGTAAACTTCTTCTCCAGGCTTACTCCACACAGTACCATCAGTCTGAAGTTTTGTTTTCCTTTTGTAACATTTATGAAACAATATAAAGAACTTTATTTAAATGTGCTAACGGTTGTGTCCAAATACATTTAGGGCCAATCTACATAATAGTCTAATTTATGCTAGAGAGCTCAGTTTGTAAAGAAATGTTGCAAAAATTGTTTAAAATAAACCGAAGTCACAGACTAGCTTTATTCAGATCGCACCATGACAATTCTCAGCTGACAGTTTCCCTTCAGTTTTTACTGCATTAGCATGTATGGGTGAACTATGCCTTCAGTAATCAATAAGCCAAAGCGAGTATTGCCCAGGAATATGGTCCAAAGAACAGGCTAATTTTTTGCTTAAATGACCCTGAGAAATCTTGCTGTGCAAATTATTAGCACAACCCCACCCCACCCCACCCCACCCCACCGCAAAACAGGTTCAACCAATTCTTACTGTTTATAAACCGAAGTATCATAGCAGCACCTTCAGTGTGTCTCTGCGTGCATCGCCTTCACAATGAAACAAGACAAAGAATACACTGATTCAAAACCTGCAAGTCATGGTATGTTATTTACATTTATTATTTACATTAATTCAAGACTACTGACATATCTCAAAGTTTCATTTACAGAGAAAGAGCATGTTTAACAGTATTTGAACAACATTTCTGTCCAGCTATCTCCTGTAATACATCTCCTTTACTGTATTGTACCTCAGGAAAACATATCAACATGACTACAAGGTCAAACTTTAAAGGACCTTTGATGTACATGGACGTGAGGCTAATGAATCACAAAGAGGACACTCATCTTCAGTGGAAATTGGAAGAAATTCACAGAAAATACAGATTAAGTCTCAAACTGCTTTATCAGGAGCGAGAACTACTGCTGTCAGAACATAAAAAGTTGCTGCATTTAAGAGTCTGTGAGCCCTACGCAACTATTAACAATACAATGAGAGCTATATCAGAGACAAGAAATGACCTGCAACATATTCGCCACTCAAGGTCAGCTCCAGTTGTAAGAGCGATGCTTCCAGCTGAATGTCTTTCAAACGAAACAGATCAGCTCTTAAGAACAAGAGCCTCAAAGTCAGCTGCATCATCTGCCCTGAAGCAAGCTTCAGATTTCTCTTTAATACCAGACTTCAGAAGAAATCCTTCAGAAACAGGTCTGTTATCCATTGTGCAACTAAAGGAAATAGCATTAATTGACAGCATTTCTCAAAAAGAGCTGGCATGCCAAGAAGAACGAGAGAGACAAAGAAAGGAAAGACTGAAACAGATCCAGAGAGAAAAGCTTCAACAGAAAATGCAGATTTTCCTCAGAACTCTAGATACAATCTAAATATATACTGTTTCAACTTTGTATGCATTTCATGTTACGTTCCTGTTCACCATCCATTTCAGGCCCACATTAGACTGAGACTGTGGCATGAACGTTTTTGGTATGTTATTTAGAAATGCTTGAAGTTAATTCTGCTCCCTATGAATTATCAAGTCCATCTATGAACGATTTGCCTAGCTGTTAAAAAAAGGGGTTTATTTTTACCTTACCACAGGAAGCTAAGCTGAACATAAGTATAAGTATATGATCGCTGTCCACAAACATAAACCTTCATTTTTCTCAATTTTTACTTTTATGCATTATTTGAACACAGCAGCTGCCGTTTGCACTGTGAGAAATTTCGTGATAAATAGACCAACAGAAATGATCCAAAATTGCTTGTTTTTGTCATCTCCTGTAAAGTTGCCATTTTGGAGATGCTTGTTTTTCTTTGGACAGCAATGATATCTATAGACTGAACTGAGCATACTGATAATACCTCTCTAAAAACCTGCTCCATTCACTCAGACAATGCTTCCCATTTTCCTCATGGTCAAAAGAGCACTGTGGACTGGAGACTCCATGAGCAACACCTGGTTTTTCTTCCATTGTGGGGATTCTGCAAGTGTTTTATCTAATAAAAAAGGAAAAAAAGAGAGAAATAACAATGGTTACTGAGCACCTTTACCTACTCTCCTATATGTCCTAATACACTTTATAGTAGATAGTCTACATAAAGTAAAGCAATTGAAGTTTGCTGTCATTAAACTTTAAGATTACATTTGCACTGAAGCATTCTTACCATCAAGCAATAAATAAGTCTTACCTTCACTCTCAATGGTAACACGAGTCGGTAGACACTGGGTGAGTTCACCGTACTCCAGTGTGCACAGAACAGCTGCTTGATTCTCTTCTTGTGTTTTGCACTTGAGGATGAGAAAGTTGCAAAGTTGATTTCTTTCAATCACTTCTACTGTCCCAGTGAGCTCCTGCAGGCCAAATGATATCAAACAGATAAAGATATTTGACCAACACAAACACAGGCACATGTAACATACAGTGGTATGCAAAAATCTGAACATGAGTAAACACATTCTTCAGAAAACAAACCCAAACTTTTGCTGCAAGTTTGCATCCAGTTCTTATGTAAAACGGAAAATATGTTCCACATTTTACTTTTATCCAAAATGTTAAATTCAGTAAATAAATAGAATTTGTGGCTTGAATCGGTGCCATAGGATAATTTCAGCATGGGTGCTCAAACTTTGGAATGAATGACCATTTACATAGTACGACATCCAAGAATCAGGACAGAAAATTAACAGACAATTGCGTGTGGTACCTTGATAAGTGAAATCTGTTGCTTGCGTCCAGCTAAAGCATTGAGGTGCAGGCTTAGGATCTCAAGGAAAGCTTTAAAATCAGTCTGTAGATTGTCTTTGGCAAGTCTCTCCAGCGGGACAAAAGGAGGGATGTTATGCCGAGTGATCTGCACAGTGCGCGTCAAGTCCATTTCCACATTATACGTTTCCAAGTACACACCCTCAAAGGCAGTACGAAATGACACGCATACACTTTTACCTTGTTTACTCTCTATCAGATTGTACCCCCCTGAAAAAGAGAGGAGGGCAGGAATAATATTTCAGTCAGAGCACAGAAAGTGTGAGCACACTAGATTTAAAAGCTAGTACTAACTACAGTTTCATTTGTAATGTAGTGTCCACTTCAACACCACTTTTTTTGGTTGTTTAATGGGTATTAACATTTTCATGTTTTGCTGTTATTATTGCTATTGTAAGTTTCAATGGGTTTTATGATGTCTGCTGTCTTTGTAATTAAGTTGTGTAGATTTTTTTAAATGTCTGAAATTAAGTCTGAAACAAACATGATTACCTATGAGGCGATAAGCCATCTGAAGGTCCTTCAGCTGCATTAGCCTGGATTTTAGTAGAAGTTGCATGGAGTCATCAGACTTAACTTCCTTCAATGGCTGCCCTTGGTCCAGTTCATCTTTTAGATTCTGAAATGACACAGTAGTAGAGACATGGTCTGAAACAAGCTATGTATGACAAGATATAAGGTCCATGCCAGACTAGTCTTGATATCATCTCATGGATATACCTTTAATGCTGCCGTGTCAGCACAAAGTTGGTCCCTTTTTGCACGGAGCGTTACGACTGCAGCACGAAGCTCCTCCAAGTGATCTTGCTTTTGCGTTTCCTGGCCTGTTATCCCAGCCTTCTCCAACATCATCAGGTGATCAAAGACACCTGAGGTTATACATTCATGAATGTGATGAAATAAATGTGTAGGATATGAACTACATTTGCCCTGTTCTTCTGTATGTCTCTATCTCTCTCTCTCTCTCTCTCTCTCTCTCTCTCTCACACAAACACACACACACACACACACACACACACACACACACTAGAGTAAGTGCTGTGTGATAGCAGACCATATTCCTAATATTAATATCAAAGCATCAAAAATAATTTCTAATACACATGTTTTACATATACATTTATGGTACTTGACACTCTTATCCAGAATGACTTACAATTTGATCATTTCTTACACAAGTAGGCAAAGGTAGCTTTAGGAGTCTTGCCCAAGTACTCTTATTGGTATAGGGTAGGGTGCTTGACCAGGTAGGGGATCTAACCCCAGTCTACAATGTGGAAGGTAAAGGTGTTTCCTACTAGGCTATAACAAACATATACCAATGTTTTCTGTTTTTCACTATAGAAATCTTTTTTAAATTATTGGTTTAAGCATATTACCTATTAAAGGTACCACTTGAACATTATTTGGTGTGGTTTAGGAACACTGATTAACTACATTACATTGTTTTTGGGTTTAATTGGATTTAACACAGTGAAGTTTGTACAACACTAAATAAAAGCATGGCGGCTATTATAGTATTTGTTATATGGGGAGCAACAGGTTATTAGAATTCCAGGTTATTAGAATTAAGAAAAAACTCAATATTGTTATGCATGCCCTGTATTGTTGTAACGTCTTGATTTATCATGATATATTATTTTGGTTATAAATGTTAGTTACAGCACCTAAAAAACTACCGTATTACTACAGTGCTCACTATATAATGTATAGTAGTATATCGTCTGCAGTGTTTACATAATGCGGTACACATTAGCACTCCAATGTAATACTACAGTGTTCACAAAATTCGGTCAGTACCTATTAGCTCACTTTCAAAGGCAGGACAGGAGAGGTTAGTTAGACTTATTCGCCCACGTGTTGTTTAAATGCTGTATTAATACATATTATGGTTGAAATGAACCTAGACTGGTTCTGCACTTTTGGGCGGCTTTTGAACTTGTTCGGCTGGAAACTATATACGCAATTTGGCAACCCTGATTGGGCATTGTCAGGACCGATAATGCTGCTCGCGTGGCTGGAGTTTGTTGGTAAGTAAGAGCCCGAGTTTATTTTTTCATAAGCAGCTGACAGTTTATTAACAACTAGACAATAACTAGATTAAAAAAACCTAACCGGCTAAAATCCCTCCTCCCTTGACATTCAGTGTTAGGCCTTGTCACGGTATTGAATTCTCATCCACCTGGCAAGCGTTACATTGACAACTAGCCTCCCTGGGACGCTGCGGAATTAGTAGTACACAAACTCTCGTAAACTCACCTTGTTTTCTCACGATGTCCATTTTCCGTGTTAGTTGATGTACTCCGCGTTCAAATTGGGCGCTTTCGGCGGTCACCACTCGCCATTAACACGGACGTGAGGTCACAGCGAAGGGTGACGTCAGATGTAAACAATGCCACCAGGGGCGTCAGTGCTGAGCAGGATTTGCGCAGAGCGGATTATTCCTGAGTTGTGTGTAAGCATGTTTCCCGATTCATCACAGACGGATGATTTGTGACTCATTGCAGAATATGGACGTGCGTCGCCGCGCTCTGAGGAATACACGTTATCTACAAATCACATTTCCGTGCACAATGTGAGAAATCAGAAAAGGAGGCCAGCAGGACGGTGGTATCAGATAACTAACGAACCTAGTGAAAGCCTGACACTGAACCCATAACAAGTGTAATGGTGCGTTGGAAGTCGCAGCTAGCTGGGTTTATATGCAGCTCTTGTCTTCTGTGGATGTGGTGTGATTTGGGTCTGACGGAAATGTGCAGAGCAGTGAAATCTGCAGTATGGTTACAAGGGCATGTGAACAAGGAAGTGCTGGGTGTAGATCTCGGTATGTAAAGTAGTTGCAGCTTTATTTTAATGTCTGTATACATGACATTGAGGACTGTGTGTTTCATTGTCCAGGACCTTTGGCATACGCGTGGAACGTCTGATGTGTGCTAATTAAAGGGGAATTCCACCGCTTTTTCAGAATTTCTGCATAATTCAGTCATTTGAGATGTACAAAAAGTAATTCAAGGTGTTTTGAAATTATTAGCAACTAGGATGACCTGTTTACCTACACCTGTATTCTGAGTGTAATGTTGGGTTTGGTAAAAGAAGCTTTCTTTGAGACCTGTTTGGCCTTACAGCACCCTCCATGTGCTTTTCTGTCATCACTGGATTGCAGCATAAGCCAGTCTGTTATTACAGAACTGTGTTTCAGCAATATCTCAGGCATCCGGCAGCATATTCATAAATGTTTAGTGTTATAGCTTTCTGTGAGGTATCTTTTAGAGCCATAAAACTCTTTCAGCATTTGGTTTGTATCACCACTGCAGTGAACAATTGAGACTTGCTATGTTTTTTTTTCTTTCTAAAAATGAGCATTTTACATCAAACCACTATGATTCACTTTTTTTACACCTTAATTAGGGATGCAACAAACAACTATTGTGATAGTAGAATAATCTCAATTTCTAGAGGTGAAATTGAAAAATGAATTGTTTGAATCAAAACTGCTATTACAAAGCTAAATAAAACTCCTATATCTTTTTCTGGTCACCAATTAAAACCAAGGCTGTGGAGAGCAACAGCAATAAAATACCACAAAACTAAAGTAGTTTTCCCCTAATCAAGTAAATGAAAAAATCAATCTACGTTTAAATAGAGTGCATTTTGCGCTTTATGCTGTCTGTCTACACTGCTCTGTATACATTCTGTTGCAACTAAATTCTACAATCACAGAAACACACATGATGATGTCACCAACTAATTGATACTAAATTAGTTTGACTAAGTCAATTAATTGTGGAATTCTTTTTAACTCTTTGCCAAATAGGCTTTAATCCATAACATACATTTTTTCAGAATTTTTAAGTGAAGTTTAGCCTATGGTTAAGATGAAAATGTAACCCCCATTCCTTAATTTATTAATTCTTCCTAGTGATGTCTATCCTAAATCTATAAGAAACTATAATATTTTCAGTGCTGTATAATACTTTCAGAATAATCTATAATTTTATTGCCATCATTCAGTATTCATGTAGTGCTTTCTTGTAGTAGATTCTTTTCTTGGTGTAGTATCATATAACTGCTCAAGTGTACTTTAAGATTATTACAGAAATCCTGTAGAACTTCCTGTAGTATTGCTGTAGACTGTTTATCATAAGTGACGAGTCACAAATATAATAAATCATATTTATTTCCTCTTGTTGCTGTTTCAGGTGTTCATCAGTGCATATGGATGACTGCAAACATATAGATTGTTCTCTGAGAACCTGTCGCTCCAGCGTATAACAAACACTCAAATGCAATCAGGATGGATGTCACTGGACAGAAGTACTTCACAACAATTGACTTTGTGTTGTTTGCCCTCCTTCTTGTGGCCTCCATAGCCATAGGACTGTACTATGCCCTCTCTGGAGGACGACAGAGAACCACTCAAGAATTCCTGTTGGCTGACCGGAGAATGAAGTGCCTGCCCCTTTCTCTGTCACTCATGGCCTCTTTCCAGTCAGCTGTTGCTATAATCGGCACACCAGCGGAAATCTACACAAATGGCACACAGTACTGGTTCATAGGCTGCTCCTACTTTCTGGGACTCCTTATTCCTGCCCACATCTTCATCCCAGTATTCTACAGACTGCATCTCACTAGTGCTTACCAGGTATACCACTGATAGTTGATCCCAGTTGTTAACTGATGTCTGTTCAATTTTAATTGTCTGTGTTATTGATGTAATGATTACATGATGTGTAGATTGGGATTGTGAATCGGATTGTTTCACACATTTGATTAATGAATAGAGCTTTTACCAACAGTCAGAAACTTCTGGATGTCTGACTAACAGTATGTTGCACATTTTAAGCATTTTTAAAATCCTTTTTGTTGTTTCTGTATCTTAAGTATCTGGAACTACGTTTTTGTAAAACAGTCCGGATCTGTGGAACGGTTACCTTTATTTTTCAGATGGTAGGTAAACACAGCACTTATTCATAGATTGTTTCCTCATAGCACATCTTAATTAATGAATTAACTGTTTGGCTGTTGCAGGTAATTTACATGGGAGTTGGTATATATACTCCTGCCCTTGCACTAAATGCAGGTGAAGTTCTTTGAATTTAAGCAGTAATATTACAGTCATATGCAAAGGTTTTGGTGCCCCTGGTCAAATTATTGTGTTGTTACAGTCATGTGAAACCCATTACATATTTATTCTTTGATCATCTAAACCACTTATTCTCCTGGGTCACAGGGGATGCTGGAGCATATCCCAGCGCTCATTGGGTGGAAGGCAGGAAACATCCTGAAAAGTGTGCCAGTCCATCACAGGGCAGACATACACATTTACTCACACCAGGGGGCAATTTAGCATCTCCAGCTGACCTGACTACAGGCCTTTGGACTGTGGGAGGAAACAGGAGACATGGGGAGAACTTGCAAACTCCACACAGAAAAGACCCTGGTCGCCCATCTGGGTCATCGAAACCAGGCCTGTCCTCATTAAACTTTTTTTTTTTTTTTATTAAGAAATATGGGCATATTGGTATTTGATTTTCTTTCAAACAATATATACACATGAAGGTGCGATCACCATTGCAGAAACAATGAAAATTTGTTTTTGTAATTAGTTATTCAACAAAAAAAGGAAAAAACATGCCGGTTCCTAGGTAAAAGTTAGCACACCCTATACCCTAATAGCTGGTATTTCTCCCTCTGGCTGACATAACCTCAATTGGACATTTCCTATATTCGTCTACCAGTTTCTGACATCATCTGAAATAAAGTTTTTCCCACTCTTCCTTGCAGAGTTCTTTCAGTTGTGTGATGTTTGAGGGCTGTCTTGCATGCATAGTGCATTTTAAAACACCCTACAGCATCTTAATAGGATTAAGGTTCAGGCTTTGACTTGGCCATTTCAGAGAACTCTCATGAGAACTCTCAGTTTCTTTCTTTTGAGACATTCCTTGGTGGATTTACTGGAAGGTTTTGGGAAAGTATTGTCAACCTGTGCTTTAGCTGCAGTTTTTGGACAGATGGTCCAGATACATATGTACCTACAGCCTTCTTTCTGAAGGCCTCATAAAGCCTTTGGCATGGTGATACCACTCAGCTCAACATTTTTTTTGATGTTCCCATACTGTGCCCTCTAGGGCACAGTCTGGGCGTGTGCTTTTTTTCCCCTCTTCTTCCCCCCTTGTATCCTTTCTTGTAATGATGGCAGCTCGTGCCTCAACGCAGCAGCTTCCTGTCTAGAATTTCCCTCTGGGATCAATAAAGTATCTATCTATCTATCTATCTATTTAAAAACAAACCAAGCGAAAATATCTGAGGTTTAGACATTTTAGACAGAAGACAGGCTCTAACAATGTTCTAATCATTTGCAGGTGATGTTATTCCTATTTTAGGCATTTTAAGTAATAATAAATGTGGGGATG
This sequence comes from Semaprochilodus insignis, assembly GCA_034552555.1. Classification (NCBI taxonomy): domain Eukaryota; kingdom Metazoa; phylum Chordata; class Actinopteri; order Characiformes; family Prochilodontidae; genus Semaprochilodus; species Semaprochilodus insignis. The sequence goes on along the minus strand of CM067483.1, from coordinate 23,488,914 downwards.
TCCTAAATTCTTCCTGTATTCTTTCTATTAATTACATTTTACATTTTGTACAATAACAACGATTTTCATGGGGTTTCCATATTTTTCACATGACTGTTTGATTAATTTTGAAGTGACTAAATGAAGTACGTATCCTTTACAAGGAACACATTTTGGCAATTTTTTTTGGACAGTTGCTCTTTATTTGCTAAATATAACATATTGGAAACACTAACATTATACAATAACAAACAACAATAACAAATGTGGCCTGTGCAAAAGTTATGGCATTATATTTTAGATTAAATTTTTTTCTAATATGCTAAACTCAGCAAATAGAAATTGGGTTCATTATTTTGCAGCCACATTTAAGTGGCTTTATATGTGAACGTTTTTTTCAACAAAGCATAATTTGACCATGGGTGGTAAAATTTTGCATACATGCTTAATTTATATTATTATATTGATGTATGTACTGTTTCTAAGTTTTGCTTTGTGTTTTTGTTCTTCTTTTAGTTACTGGTTTTCACTTATGGGGAGCAGTATTAGCAACTGGACTAGTATGCACAGTGTACACAACATTGGTAAATGCTATTTATTATTATTAGTTTTAATTCATTTTTATTTTTCTGTTACTTGAAAAACACAATGAGTAGTTGTGACTAGTTGTGTTTGCGGCTGTTTTGCAGGGTGGACTGAAGGCAGTCATCTGGACAGACGTGTTTCAGACATTGGTGATGTTTGCAGGTCAGCTGGCTGTCATCATAGTGGGTGTGCATCAAGTTGGTGGGCTTTCTGATTTTTGGAGGAAAGTCACAGAGGGAGACCGCATCTCCAGCATTGAGTGAGAAAAAACTATTTCAGTAACAGTGAATGCAAACAAATTATTGTTCCCTAAGTTATTGAAGCTTAAATCGATTCCCCAAGGAATTAATAGGTATGTTCATTGTAGAAATTGGTATTTATATAATTGGTCTTTACTTGATATCAGCGGCTCGTCCTTTCTTTTTTTGCCTTTGTCTTTTAAGCTTAAATCCAGACCCAACTGTAAGGCACACCTTCTGGACGTTAGCACTTGGTGGAGTGTTTCTGATGCTGTCTTTGTATGGGGTGAACCAGGCACAGGTGCAGCGATACCTCAGTTCACGTACAGAGAAAGAGGCTGTAATGTAAGTGTCCAAGTGTGTCAGATGCCAGCTTTGGAGAGCCACAGCACCACAGAGTTTAGCATTCTGCCTCATTTAACAGATGTTTTCCCAGATTTAGTGGCGTAATTATCAAGACCTTTAAGAGTGAAATTTGGTACGTTACAAGAGGGAAAAGCTTAATCTCTGTAGAACTGTGGTGCTCCAGGACTTGAATTTGAACTTTACACTATATTCAATGGCCCACGTAATAAAAAATCAACTTGCCATCACATTTTTATTCAATATAGCATGTGAATGTTAGGAATGCACTGACTTTTTATTTCCTAATATAGATTCCGATTCTGTTGCCAATTCTGATACCTGAATCCAAGATCACGGCTGATATAAAATACTGATCCAGAGATCTGATGTTTTGCTTTGTATTTAAAATCTGTATGCTTCATATAATGAAGTGAAACTGATCACCGTAGATCATCTAATGTCATCTTAACTATCATCTTATTGCCTCAAAATTGTATTTTTGTAAGAACACTAAATTGACAAAAACGTAAAAGTCTATTTACTGACAAAGCTGGTTTGAAGCTCCACCATCAGGATTCTATCCTGATATATTCTGATGTCATGCTTTGTTAAGAGTATGGCTCAACCACTAGATGACACAAAAGTTACTGCGCTGATTAATAGTGCCGTTTTGTAGTCATGTCACCACAGGGATCCAAGCTGGCATTCACATGATGGGGCAAAAAGTTGTGCTACCGGGGACTATCTGTCCCGCAAAGCATTCTGGGTAGCTCTGTCCCCAGGCAACATTATTAATGACAGTGAGCTTCTTCCGTTTAAGTGTGATTAATTGAAAACAGACAGTCATATCTGTCAGTGAAGCACTGTTGAACTCTGGATAAGAGTGTCTGCTAAATGCCATAAATGTAAATGTAAATGTATTGGAGTGTAAAATTAAAATTTAAATATAATTTAATATATTGGTTTTCTGAATGTTTTGCCTCCCAAAATTTGTATCGGCCCTTAAAGTTTCAGACTGGTCTGGGATTAGAAATGAGGGTTATTGTAATTTTGACATGCTGCAGCCCCTTCTACAGAAACACATTTGACATTCACAAAGAAACACTGAAATTTACACAAATGCGCTAAGTGGACTTCAGAAGTGGACAGTAAAAATAGTGGATACAGGCCCTTTAAAGAGCCTCTACAAACAAAGAGGCAAAGCTACAGTCTGTTTCTGCAAGTGATGAAACTAGCATTAAAATTGGGTGCTTCTCTTCTATAGCTCACATTAATGGCCCTCACACTGTCTTGCAGGTCATGCTACATGGTGTTTCCGTGTCTTCAGATTGCTTTGGGTCTGAGCTGTCTAATGGGCCTTGTTATGTTTGCATGTTATGGTGATAACAGCCCTTTAAACAAACAGTACATCACTTCTAAAGACCAGGTCAGGATCGCTTCAGTATCAGCATGCAGAATTTACCATAAATGCTATTGTAGATGCACAACAATAAGTGTATTGTGGGAGTAACATGTCCATATCCTTTATTTATACACAAATAAAATGTTGCTCTACAGATGGTCCTATACTTTGTCATGGACATGCTGCAGGACTTCCCTGGACTGCCTGGATTGTTTGTTGCATGCTTATTCAGTGCATCTCTAAGGTATGAATGAGCTATTACAGCATTTCATAGTATATTTATTTACCTTTTTGATTCATTTCCTGGAGTATTTTGGGGTCTAATACTCTCTAAAAAACACATAAAGAAAGGGCTATGAACACTGGCCCAAAAGAAGGATGATACATGCTCAAGATTGATGTAATTGTTGTGTGTGTAACTGCTGTGAATGGAGCTTTACCTACTCAAAAAGTAAACTGGTGAAGTTTGGATTTTTTGCTTCATTTACAAAAACATTTAAGGCCCCATATCATGGAAACCCACATTTAGAAATTAAGTCTCAAGTAATATGTGAACGTTGTTGAAGTTTTAAAACTCACGTATGGAACCTAAGCTGCAAAAAACAGCCTGCTTTGAATTGATTTTTTTCTGTGATGGTGTGATAACCAGCTCATTTGCATATATCCACCTATTTGGCCTATAGCAGTTTAACTCCGCCCACTCATATGGAAGCTCTAAGAAATGTTTTAGCTCTTGAGTAAAAGTGGATCAATACAGCAGAGCCAATAAGCACAGAGCTCATTTATCTCAGTCTGTAAGGGGAATTCCAACGATTTTCCAAAACTTCTGTATAATTCAGTGCCTGAAATATAAGCAAGGTCATTCGGAGTGTTTTGATATGAAGTGGTTAATTTGCCGAGAAAGTTACAGACTGTAATCTCTGTACAGTGGTGATGATAGGAGCCGGGAGTCCTGATGTCTACAACACACATTTTTTTACTTACTATACAAAACACACATGTATCTTCTGAGTTTTCTATGCAGGGTTGATGTTGGTAAAATAATAGTCTTTTTAAAAGTTTTCATCGGGGGCTATTTTGACTTAGAACACCCTTTGTGTGTAGCTCCACCTTGATTAAAATAAATAGTGTAAAATACATTTTAGACCTAACTATCATAACTATCATAAAACAGTGTCTCAGATTTCAGGCTTAATATTCATAAACATTTTTTTGCACTAACTCTCTGTGAGGGAGCATTATGAGGAGTTAAACTCTTCAGACCTCTGGTTCCTGTCACCACCACTGTGACAGATTCTGACTCTTAAGGTTCTCTAGCACCGGCCATTTTACATCCAACCACTCTGAATGTTTCTGTTGACATGTTAAATGTTAATTATGCAGAATTTTTGGGGAAAAAACACTCTTTTAAAGGCAGAGTAACAAAAACAGCCCATTTAATTCTAAAGAAATGTTTTTGGTACATAAAACCATACCAATATTATTAGTGAATTAAATACAAGAAAAAATGTAAGATATGGGACTGTTTAGATTGTGAAAGATGGCTCTTACATAAGATGTACTGCCAGAGAACTGTATTTCATGGCACATTTAAAAATCTTAAAAAGTATACTTTGAAAAACCCAGAGCCAACAGGCTACAATATAAAAGCCACACTGAGAATTAGGATTATGTCAGTCCTAACAACAACTGTCAACAGAAGCTAAAACAGGTTCTGTGGGATGGACCTTGAAAGAGACTGGGTGAAAGAACAAAGTTGTTATCAGAACATGAGCTAAGCCAAAAAAACCTTTAGTGTGTACAATGAAATATCAAATGCAGCGTTGTTCAGTTGATAGGAGTGAAATGCTGCTGATTTTTCAAGCAGAGGTTTTAAATACATGTTGTCATGGTAAGTTTTAGAATCAGATGGTGTTCAAACAGGCCAGGCCATATGAACACTGAATGAACAAATGTTCATGTGTGCTTTTCCATGGAACCTGTGAAATCACTCTTCCAGGCTGTTCTGAATGCAATGTCATGTTTAGGCTCTGATTATATTTGTTTTCTTTTACCATCTCCTAATCTCAAAGCCTCCAGGGCTGCATCCAGATACGCCCTATGTTCCTTGAACTTGAACTGAAATATGAATAAACAAAGTTAGGCATCTCGTATAGACACATTGCTACCAGATCAGGCACAATCAAGGAAAGTAGCTAGGAAAGAAAGTTTTTATTCACCTATTCAGACGTAGCACTTTTGTCTTTTCCAAATAGTTTGTTGTTTTGTTCTATTTTACCCCACAATTGACTTCATAGGAAGGGAGCACAAACTAAACTATGTATATGTTTTGTGTTTGTTTTTTGTTTTTTGTTCCTTTCTTCAAAGCACAATATCCTCTGCCTTCAATTCCTTGGCCACAGTAACGATGGAGGACCTGATCAAACCACATTGTCCTTCTATGACAGAGGCTAGAGCCACTCAGCTCTCTAAGATACTTGGTGAGAGTTTGATATTACACATAAGAAACACTTCCCATTTTGAATACTGGCAAATTTTAAATGTAAAATATGGCAAGAAGTTCAGAGAGTTAAGCCAAATCACTACCAAAATAGATTATTTACATGTGATTATTTTGGTCATATTCCCAATCTAGCCTTCTCATATGGTATTGTATGCCTCGCTGTGGCCTATGTTGTACATCTGATGAACAGTTCTGTTTTGCAGGCAAGTATATTTTAATTGTGGTTACAATTTTTCCTATTTTTTTAACTGAAGACAGAAAACAAAGAAAAAGGGGGGAAAATCCCAAATCAATAATGTTCTGAAATATATTGACACATCCATGTTGCAATGTATTCTGAGCAAAATGTATCTCATGTTATTCTTTTCCAGGCAGCACTTAGTATCTTTGGGATGGTAGGAGGACCCTTGCTGGGTCTCTTTTGTCTTGGGATATTTTTCCCTTGGGCCAATAGCACTGTAAGTATCTTTATTTATATATATATATATATATATATATATATATATAGTCGTAATAAACAATGAGCAATGTCACAACTAATCTTTCACCTCTTGCAGGGTGCTGTCACAGGGCTGGTTGCTGGTCTGGTGATGGCCTTCTGGGTTGGCATTGGTGGATTTGTGACTCAGATGTCGAGTGCTGTCACTGTGCATTCTCAGAACTGCACTGGTACAGTAGCAACTGAGAGCATAACCATGACAACAGTGACTGCCATCTTGACTCCTGTCACTGATAAACCAAGGTAATATGCAGACAAAATGCGCATTAGTGAGTTTCTCATGAGCTGTGAGTTACTGACTGAGCACAGTAAAGTGTCACATGATTCTTTTGAAGGATGGATTCTGCATTTATTATGTAATACCTTAATCAATAATGGCAATAAAAGAGACATGACAGTTATATAAAAATATATGGTTAAAAAAATTATTGTTGAGTTGAAGTTACTCAGGTCTTGTGTGAATGGAAGAGCTTTGAAAACAATGCAGTTTCAAAAAAATATATGTCAACAAATTGAACCAGAATGTGAACATAGTTTTAACTTCTCATTTATATTTTAAAATAAAGAATCACAGTGCCCTCTGCTGCCTCTGATAGTATTGCAACTGCATTGTTGGGTTGAAATGAAAACATTGTTTTTCACAATTAATTAAAAAAAATATATAATGTTTAAAATAAGATATGATAAATATATGATTAAAATATAAAGGTAAAATATGTTAAAATGTATTTGTTTATCACAGTTGACAGCTGAGGGTGATTAAAAAATTTATATATGTACATGGACAATTTCTGTTTGTTGTTATTGGAAAAAAATGAAGCATAAAGGGTAAAAACTGGTGTCAAAGGTTTACAGTGTCTTGTAAGAAACATCTTCAGTTCATGCAGTCATTATTAGTTGTAAACCTAAATGCATATGAAGCGATAATTGACTGTTCATATGGCCTTAATAAGCATTCAGTAAAAATAGCTCAGTATTTCCTGGAAGCAATTTGGCCTTATTTATTTAAGGTTTTGTGTCTGCCACTTTTGCACACTGACTGATTTTTTCTGATCAATCTGTAAGTTAATCAACACACAGTTATCACATATTATCAAGTCTTAAGGCTTCATCTGATCCACTCAAGCATATTTACTCACCCTAGTTTTACATCTTTTATGTAATGCTTTGCTCATAGTATTCTGCTGTGTGTGTTTAAGCTAATTTTCCAGTCCCTGCTGATAATGAGCAGCACCACAGATGCTTTCTGCACTATAGCTCAATATCACTTGCCATTTAAATCAACATGTTGTGTTTTTCCCTGATCTTACTGTAGTACATTGTCCTTTTTCTCCTGAACCATTCGGGTTCTTTGCTGGAAAATGTAGACTTTCTGATGGAGATGTTGACATAATGTTGAGGAAAATGAAATCTTATAATAATGATCTGACAATGATCTGATGCATATTTTTTACATATTTTAACTTCTAACATTGCTGGTCTTCTGATAGTATCTCTTACCTGTTTCGTCTTTCACAGCAGCTCAGTGTGAGCTTGATTTCCTGATTCTGAAGCGAGCACATGCACGTTCAGGCATTTTATATATAGTTTAGTACACCCTTCACTAGCTCTGTGTGCTATTTTTTCTTCACCTTGCTTTAAATGCTTTTTGGTTGTTATGACTGATTGGAGATGTATGACTACCGCAGTAAAAACAGTAAAAATTAAGAGAATGCACTAAATAATTTCTATACATTGAAGTGTAAGTTCTGTTATAACTTTGTATCAGAATAATAATGCTTAAGGCGATATGTTCTCATTGTCCTGTATGGTCACACACTTCTAAGGATATGCAGTTTTAATTGTATTGATTTATTTTTGCTGGCAAGAAACAAGAAAATCATTTACATTGCATGGAAAGCACATTGGGAAATCTTATAAGTCTTTACAATGCCTTGTCAGTACAGAGCACTTCAGAGTTTTGAGCAATCCTTTTTTACTTTTTTTTTTACTAAAACATTATTTATATATGTCATATTTTTCTCTTTTTCTTTCAGTAAATCTGTTGGGTTGCATGGCCTCTATTCACTTTCATACATGTGGTATAGTGCACTGAACTCCTCCGTTGTGGTTCTTGTTGGACTCATTGTCAGTCTCCTCACAGGTATGATTACATTATTTGTAAACCTTTTTGATGAATTGTGCATAGAATTTCTTCTTAGGAGTAATAATGATTATGTTTACTCTATTAGGGCCAATGAAAGAACAAGACTTGACAAGAGGGACAGTTTATCCTCTAAAGGAGAAGATACAGTTTTTCCTGCAAATTCTAGTGAAGCCCAAACCTTGCTTGGGCTCCTCCCCAGAACCCAGGGTAATATGTGCAACCAGTCAATCCAAAAATATAAATTCACTGTCTTGCACACCAGTCAGTATTGTTTTAGACTGTGAATGCTGACTGCACACTATATTTTTGTGTTTCTAGCAAACTGTTACGTGTCATGAGCAAATGAATGGTGTTGCCAACACAGAGAAAAGCACTGACATGGAAGAAGAAAGAGAGACTTTTCTTCCATTATCCCAAACATCTTATTTGGAACAGGAAACATCAGTGTGACTCACCATTAGAAAAAATACAAATGACTTGTAAGTACAGGTGATTATGATGGGATACATGTAAGAACAGATCTGCAGTATTGTGGTACTATAGTATTATGATAAATTTGCTTAGTTTAGAAAAGTGTTTTTTTCCATCTGAGGTTATAATGAGAAATCACAGAAAAGCTGTTGAAAGAACTGTGTGAAATGCACCTTACAAACAAATGTCAATTATGAATAAAAAAAGAAATATCTGTAGAATGCAAATCCACATTATGGGAACTGTAATGACATAAATGCTGTGATAAACTGGTGTGTGAATGTGTATCTTTTGTGTTTGATCACAAATTAGCATACCATAGTACTAGGGGTGTAGCAGAGCTTTAGAAATGGGGTGGCCAGGGAATCCCAGAGAATAAATGATGAATAAAATAGCATATCAATACAACTATTATTATTAGTCAACTAGCCAGACAACACTGTATAAGGAAACCTGCAACATGTACATGTATTTTACTGTAAAAAGAAATTTGCATGATTAAAAAATTAGAGCTGACTAAGTTTTGATTATAGTGCAGTGCACATTCACTTACATGTTTGCTGAGCAGGTTTCCCTATCACAGCCAGATATACTAACTTTGAAATGCACCGTCATCATGCTTTTATAACTGCTTGGTAACTAATTCAAAGTCAGATTTTCACCATAAGCGTAATTAATGTTTTTTGATGATGGCTCACTGTCTCCCTGGCCCACTTGGGGGTGGGACAAAAGGGTGGCCATGCTTAATTCTAGTGTGGCACTTCCCACCTTTAGTCACCCATTGGTTATGCGTGTGCATAATATGATTGTACTGATGACGGTATCAAATATGTGCCTAGTTGCCATTTGTGCTCTATATTCAAGTACTTGAAATAACTAGTACTACACTAAAAGAGTATTCAACCAAGAGCTGTTGATTTCTTAATAACGATTGTTCACAGCAGTGGATGTTTTGTATAGTCAACTAAATGGCTCAGTTTGCGTCATAGACATTACAACCCCCTGTTCCAGTCCCCACCATTGTACAGATGATTGATGAATCATTTCACATCAGATCACTCTGACTTTCACATTGTTTACATCTCAGTTAATTAATGAAAAAAGTGTAAGCGTGCAGTGTACTGACCTCAACCTTTGGAGTCAGTATGCTTAAACTAACATGAAAACCTAAGTACTGTTTTTGAGAGAATAGAAGAAAAAAAATCCATAAGGACAAAAATCAAAGCAGTTAAATAAACAATAAAAATGTACTGTAAGTAGTTAAAAATGGGGAAACAGAATAAAATGGGGAATAAATACAGAATAAAAAATAATTTGAGACACACTGCTAAGGAAACTCGAGAGGAAAGCAAATGAACTACTTGGTCTCCTAATTTACTAGTCAGTTTACATCAAAGCTTCGCATGGGAAGATGGTGATGTCAGTGAATCACAGTGTTGGACCAAAACGTAACTACATTAATTTAAGTTCAAATACTTACATTTGCCTAAAATGGATGAACTGGATACAACAGTTAGTACTAATAAAACAATAACAAAACATACAAACCAGGAATGTGAAGACACAAAATGTGACTTGTACTTCTGCCACATATTTATTGAACTGAGTAAGTAATGGAATGGAATATACAGTTTGGAAAGTACTGTTTCTTACAAAGCCAAAGGAAATATTTTGTACTGTATTCATCATGATGTGAAGTCTGTCTGATGCTAAACACCTAAAGAAAATAAAATTCATCATGACTTTTTTGGTGCAATTTTTTAAAAATATAATTGTTCTTCTTGGCATTTATTCGTGTTTCTTAAGATGACGTCTCCTGAATCCTTGCAGTCATGCTGTAATGTTTAATATAATGGTTTTCCACCTTCTTGTTACCTACCACCTCACTACCACCTATACTGTACTATTCACATCTCAGCTAATCTTCTTTAACCAGCAGATCTATTAAAACAAGTTTGACTTCTAGAAGCAAAGAAGTGTTATGGTAAAACGAAGACTGGAGAAGATGCCTTTTGTCTGTGACACTTTGTTGGCCTGACATGTCCTGACTTCTCTGATATATGTATAGCTTATGCCTGTTAATACGCAGTGCAAAGATGATCACGATAAAGAAGGAAGGGGGAACATTGTAATGACACTCCTATGCAAATACAGCCACTATGTCGTGCGTAATATAAAGCCTGTCTGTCTTTGACATCGAGAATATTTGCCTGTGTCAGCTAAACTAATTTACATGTGTAAATAAGTGAGACTTTATCAGGGGGTCAGGTTGCATGTGACCAAGAACTAAAAACATACTTTAACAACACATCATTTGAGATTCAGCCATGTGTGCACATATCCATACAGAGTAAAGAGTGATATTTATATAAAGGCATGCTAGAAGACAACTCAAAGCTGTGGGTCTGAAAAAACTGCTAAATAGCTGTTACTGAGAAAAAAAGAAATAAAGAAAAAAAATGGGGATCACAAGGAAACTGCTGGTGTTCTAAGATATTGGAGGTGTGGAAAGACTTTAGAATAAGGCTACCTGTTATGAAGGGTTCATGAATGGTTTAAAAGGCATTCACAAATGGTTATTACGTAGGTCATAAACACTGGACATTTATTCATAAGCAGCTACAACACATAGCTAGTCAGAGCAGCAGTGACCTGCCGTGAACCCTCATTCTTTTATACTAATAACCCAGATTTTGATGTTTACTAATCTTACTTTGTCTTCTCCATCAGTCAGCATTAAACCTGTCAGTGTAATCAAATATACGTATTCATCAGATAGAACAGGTCAGTTTTTGCCCCTTTTATTAATGAGTTATAACTGCTTATTAAAACCTTTTAAAGTGTGTATGACCTACCTAATAACAATTAATTAACAACTTCTAAACAATTCATAAACTCTTTATAATAGTAACCTTATTCTAAAGTGGTACCGACTCTCCTGCAGATTTCTTTGAAGAACTGAAAGCAAGTCTTGTCAAAAGAAAAAATGTTTTCTGTTTTTCTGACATTGAAAAGTGAATAACAATGTAGTTTCTACTAGAGAATAAATTAATTGGGGTTATCTTACTGACCTATTGCTAGTCATGTGATCATAGCCAAACCTGCGACACACACATGTATTCAACTCTAAAAAAAAAAAAAAAACTGAAATATTAGCGTGGATAAAAAAAAATTTGAGCTGACTCAGTTTTGATACTCATCTTATAGCCTACTTTATAACGTAGCTTACAGAGCAGCACCGAGACCCAGTGCACATTCACTTACCTGTATGCTGAGCATGTAACTTTTATAACAGCAAAATACCCTGACAATGAAGTGCACTGTCATCATGCTTGGTATCTACTTTGATGTCAGATTTTCACCTTAAGCATAATTAATGCTTTATTGATGATGGCTCACTGTCTCACTAGCCCACTTGTGTTTGGGGGGAGCGCTGGGGAAGGGTGGCCATGCTTAATTGTAGTGTGGCATGGGCCACCTTCTGCCGCCCCTTGACTAGCATGATTGTATTGATGATGATGTCAAATATGTGCCTAGCTGTCTTTTGTGCTCTATATTCAAGTTCTTGAAATAACTAGTCAGAGGGTTCAGCTATTGCTTACCTACTCAAAAGTTTAAAAAAGAAATAAGGAAACAATCTGAAAATGTGGAAGTCAAAGAAAGAATCAGCTGGTGTTCTAAGACATTGGAGGTGTGGAAAGATATTCCTGCAGATTTCTCTGAAAAACAGAAAGCAAGTCTTGTCAAAAGAATATCTGTTTTCCTTTTTTTCTGACATTTCAAATTAATTAATGCGGTTTCGACTGGAAATTGAATCAGGACTGTTCTTACTGAGCTGCTCCCAGTCATGTGGTCGCAGCTTCAAGACACAAACCTAGTACTGACCAGTGTGGGAAGTTTACCTGGGGCTGTGTAAACGCCGTACAATGACTAGTGCTAAAAGACTGAATGAATGTAATTGTTTAAACGAGTTTAGTTCATACCATGCCAAGTTATATTGAACTTGAATGCCAATTCAACATTGGTCTTAATGCAAACCCAGTTCCTGGTAGGACAAAGCTCTGCACAGATAAACACATTCTCTCTTTTAACAGACTACAACTCTTCAAGGCCTTGCTAATTACATATCCCAAAAACAATGATTTTTGAATACACTCCAGGAATTTTGAATAGTTTATTTGAAAGGCAAATTAATTGCAAGCTGGTGCTATGTATGGCATTTCTGGAAGCAAAACACCTACTATGAATGGAAGCACGGCTATTGTTATGGGCATTATGCATAGAGTAGAAGAAGAAAGGAGAGTCCGTTATTAGTCACAGACTCAGACAGAGCTGGAACCCTCTAACATCTCAACTCAGGAAATGTAGTTTGCCTTTGATGTGGAGAGTGCTGAAGAAACCAAAAAAAACAGAAGACATATTTAGACTATATTTTAATCCTAGTCAGTTTACTACAGTTTAACACAGTATAGAGACTGATGTACAGACATGTATATATTGTAGCAGAAGAAACACAGTGTTTTCAAGAAAGGTAAGAAAAGATTTGTTTCTGTGATTCTCTGAGTCTAGTTGCTGGTTTACTACAAAAGGGCATGCTGTTGACCTCAAACACATCTATATCTTATATTTATCTAAAATACTTCAAAGGTGTACTGGCATTATTTTCAAAACAATTATTCAGGCAAATAAGTATTATTATTATTATTATTATTATTATTATTATTATTATTATTATTACAATTATTCGCTGTCAGCTTAGCGATAAAGCCAAATAAGCCTGTAAATCCCACGCCTCTGACAGAAATTAGCATTGTCTCTTTTATTATTATAATTATTATGAATTGAATATGATTATTCCATTCAGAAATGTTTCTGTTGCAGTAAACTGCCAATGGACTGCTGAAAGATGCTCAGTCACCAATCATTGTATAGTACAGTAATTTCATTAACTTTTGCATTGCACTGTTCTTATCTTTATGAGTCGATTTGGTTAACTACTTACCAGCTCAAAGACAATGCTTCTGTCAGAGGCATGAGATTTACAGGCTTATTTGGCTTAATCTTTATGGCTAAGCTGACAGTGTTGTATGTCCTTTTCCCCCATACTGGGCCTGAATCTCAAATGGCTCTTTACTGCCTAGGTAGTGCACTACATAGGAATTAAAGTACTGGCTAAAGCACAAACAGTGTATAATATGATTAAGATAATAATAATAATAATAATAATAATAATAATAATAATAAGTTACACTTATATAGTGCCTTTAACATACTCAAGGATGTTTACAATTGAAGGGAGGGAGGGGAAATAATAATGGAGAATGAAAAAGATTTTTAACCGGGCTTTAAAGGTAGAAGATAAGGAGTTCCAGAGTGTGGGGGGCAGCAACACTAAAAGACCTGCCACACATAAAGGAAAGCCTGAACCTAGGAACAGCGGCAGGACACCAGAGTCTAAGGACATTAGCTTGCAAGATGGAGCATAGGGATGTAAAAGAGCTGACAGATAAGTGGGTGCTAGTCCATGCAAGGCTTTAAAGATCGGTAGCAGGATTTTATAGCAGGTGTGTTCTGTAACTGGTAGCCAATGTAGCTGAGGAAGGATGGGGGTGATATGTGTAACAAGACTCTGCAGAGTTTTGAATGTACTGCAGAGGGTGAAGGGTTTTGGAGGGTAAACTATGGACATCATTTGGGATTCTGCCATATGTGGACAATTCCACACAAAATAAACGTATATTGGTGGACTAGCCAGAATTCCATAATATAAATAACACACTATGTAGAAAGGAGGGAGTCGTTTGAGATTTTGCCTGAGTTTGATGCTACTTAGTACAGATCTGGCTAAAACATGAACACTTGAACACTTGTAAGGCATTCAAGTGACATATTCTTTAGTTTTTTATTTACAAAAATGTTATTTATATTTCATTAATAAACTGAGTGGGCCATGCAAGCAGAATTACAAAGATCATTTCATTCATATTTATTGTTTGTGTCTTTGTGCAGTTATACAGAAGTCAGTTGTTGTGTGGTGTATGAGTCCAGCATTTTACAATGGCTTCACTCAGCCGTTCAGTTTTACATGCGCCATGAAATGCCATTTATTGCAGTCCTCGATAAACAATGGCACCATTCTCTTGATCAGTTTTTGATTTGCATGTTTCCTCACCTGAATGACTGTGCTCTTCTCTGTCTTAGAAAATCCTGCTTCAAAATGAAATCCTGTACAGGGTTTATTCTCATCTTACTGGGAGTGTTTTTCAAGGTTGGTCCATTTATTCCAGAATGATCTATAAGCAAGTCTGGTTATGCTTTGAGAAACCGCACAGCACTTCTGAGGATTCGGTTGAGTGCAAACAGGAAAGAAAGGTGGCTTCTCTCTGTAACATACCGACAACAGCTTCAAAACTAGGATATGAACAATAAAATAACGTGTTCTTTATAGCTGCTGTGGTTTTTGAATTATCCACATTATCACTATACCATCCAGCTTAGTACCATATAAATCAGAGAAGGAGAAGCAGAGAAGTCTAGAGAAGTAGAAACTAGTTATAGTGCTTTGTGAAAGTATTCATCCATTGGTGTTTGTTGTGTTTTGTTGCATTACAGTCTGTAATTACAATGTATTTATGTGGGGATTTTTTATGCTTAGCACATCTAGGCACTGCATTTTTTGTCTATTCTTCAAGGCAAAACATCTCCGTTTTTTTTTTTTTTCAGGTTAAAAGGGTTATGTTTGTGTCATGTTACATTTTCTCCATTGTAATCATTGTAATGAGATCAAGGCCATTCCAAGACAAAAAAATGTTTCCCTTTAAAACTCTCCCTTTAAATATGGCTTTAGCTGTAGGTTTAGGGTCAGTGTCCTGCTGGAAGGTGAACCTTCATCCCAGTTTCAGTTCTCTGGCAGATTGAAACAGATTTTCCTCAAGAATTGCCCTGGTTTTTACTGCTGTCCATCTTTCTTTTAATCCTGACTTGTTTTTTAGTCCCTGCCAGTGAAAAGCATGCCCCATGGCATGATAATGCAGCATGACGTTCAAAGTTTAGGGGGTCTATGCTTAACCACAACTTTGTCTTTGACTTGTTTGGTGAGCTCCCTGGTCTTCATGTTGTTTACTTGAATGTTACACATGTTACAATGACTCAATGGCCATTCAGAACAGGTGTAGTTATACTGACATCATGTGATGGATCCTGTGACATGATTGCTCACAGCTGAATTTTAAACAATTGCTTGTGTGACTTCTACTTGTGGGTTTCTTAAGTGTAAGGAAAATTTGCATCATAGTCATTAATATTTTTATTTTTTTGTATTGTTCATTTATTTTTACTTCAAACCCCAACAAACTTCCATTCCTAGACTGAAGTTACTAAGAACTGAGTTTTCCATCCAAATTGCAATCCAACAGGTTTACAAATAGGAGAGGCTTGCTAAACTTAAGAAACACACTTCTTCTCAAAGTGCCTGCTTTTATTTAATGTGTACTGCATAATTACTAAATAGTTTATTTTCTATTTTGTCAGTTATCTCTACTAAGCAGTTGGACATTTGCCTCTCTGAATAGCAAAGTTGAATGCTGTACACTTTGTGTTTTTTTTTTTTTTTTTGAGCTACTGAACAGTCTGACATGATGAAGTAATTTTAACAGTCGAAGGACAAGGTTTATATGGGGTGGTTAAAAACAAATACATTCCAGATAAAGCAGGGATAATAGATGCCATGAAACACTGACATGTTTAACCCCTGTTAACATTTTAGTCACACTGTCCATGCACGTTTTTATCAGTTTAATTAAGGTACACCTAACATTGCTAATGATCTGATATGTTTATTTTTAGGCTTCTTCTGAAGGTAAATATTCTTTTGCTTGTCTTTGCATTAAGTACAGAGCACCAAAGGAGCCTTGTATCTCTGAGTGAACACTCTTTTGTTGTTTTCTATGTATGTGCCAGAAAATTCAACACAGGTTTACTACTTCGAGGTTCACATAGAAGAGGGAGCATACAAGAATTTCACAGACCTGATTAGAGACCTAACTCTGAATGTGGGCGATTCATCGAGCTCAGCAACAGTACGAAACATCAGCATAACAACAGGTAATTACATCCATCTGACGAATGATGACGACGTCACATTTTGACCAGGATCGAAAGATTTAAATACTTTTTAAACATATAAATGCGTATAATAATCTTTATTCATTCCAAATGTCGGTGTTAATAGAAATGTTTCTTTTCTGCAGCAGATGGATTATACAGTATTTACTCACTGTTTCATAGTGCTGTGGTCCTATAATTGTTCTCTTGTCTGATTGTAGAATGTAGCAGTCTGGACACAGGAAAGGTGAACTGTACTTGCAACTCAGGCTACAGTTGGAGTGAGAAAGTGTGTCAGAACTACACCCAGTGCTGCCACCAAAACAGTTGCACATTTAATATTCCAAACCCCAGGGCTACGTGTCTCTCTGAAAACAGAGGTAAACATGAATGGAATGAGCTATATCATATATTTACAAAATATTCTCTCCAACAACTTTTTGTAATATATGTATCTGGAGATATGACAGGATAAACTCTCTAATTTTAAAAGCATGAACCACTGAACAGGAACTTCAACCCCAAATGTAAAATGTTCTATGGGTTTGGAGTGATTGCAGAGGCAGTGCACAGGCTATGGACCATTTTTAACATTTCCACTGGTGCAGATTTACACATGTTGCAGCCCATCATACACAAAAGAGAAATAGTATTGTTGTAGGAATTTTAGGTTCAAGACCCCAAATTGATGTCTTTCCTCTGAGGATATGGAATTGTCCAATGTTTTTTTTCTCCTAGAGCACAGTTATAGCTAGCCTAAGTTAGGCCTAATGTATAAATGCCTATTCCTTTTTAAAATGATTTTAGTATTGCTGTCACACATCCTTCTGCCTCAGTACTGAGCCTAGCCACTGGGGACTCCATTTCCCAGGACAACCTGGGTGAGCATGTGACCTCCAGTAGGCAGCCAGCAACCAATCCCAGATCGACCTTACCTGATTACTGATTAGTATCACATGTTTTGTGGCCTATTTAAAGTGTATGCTTCGTTTAACTCATTGCAAAGTATGTATCTGTTTACCCAGTACATACCAAGCCTTACTATCATCTTCTGTTTGTGAAATCTGTTTTATTTTTTTTTTTTTACTTTTGGCCTCCTTTTTAACGTCGATATTGGATCTCCCTTTTATGTTTCATTTGACTTAAGCCTTGTGTTTTTTGGTTACTAAACCTTGTTTAAGCCTCATCTGCGTACGTCATACCTTGGCCCGATCCTTACAATTGCAGTGGTATGTGAACATTGCTTTGTTGAAAATCTGCCCTAATATAAATAAAAATTCCCTAATATAAATAACAATTCAATATCAAATATTAGCATCTACATGTCTATAAGATTTACACACAGAATAGCTGTCAGAAGAAAAACAACTCTACTTTCTATTCAGTATCCCATCAATAAATTAGTTTTATTTTATACAGCCTAATGTTAACAAGTGCAGAATTCATAAGGTTATAATCTTGTTCATATATTACTGATGTACTGATGTCATGTACTGATCATGCATAATGAATGTAAAATATTTTTGTTTATCTTAATCTGGTCTTGGTCTGGACTTGGTCTCATCTACTAATGCTCTTGACTGTTAGAAGGTCTAGGCCTTGCCTCTATTTGTCCTGATTACAAGACTAATCAATAGCATTCAGTTTTGCTTTTACTAACTGGCAGATTACTAATATTAAATAACATTGTATATAAAATACATCATTATAAGCAAATGAGGGTAAGGCTATTCTTTGTCCTTCTTTAAATATCATCACCTGAAGTCAACTGAATAAAGCCCAAATACCTGACATCCATTTTATGATTAAACCAAAAATTTAGTAATAATAACATTCTGACCAGCCCTGAGAGGATGATTGAAATTTGGATAGGGCCATTCGATTGAGTAAATGTGCTGTTATTATTCAATAATATAGAAAGTATCGTTTTTTAAATCCCCTCCTGTTTTTTGGGATTTTTTGTAAGCCAAAGCTGAGTACTGTTACAGCAGTTTTCTTAATGAAGGCCTGCCAGAAAAAGATACCATTTTCTGACCTATGCTGACTTCCACAAAAGACAATAAACAAGAAGACCTCCGAAAAAAAGACCAAGGAATGTGTTTCAAGGAATGTGGAATGTGCTTGAACTTTCATTTATTTATACCGTATTAAAATTGTCACGCCTTTACACAACACAGAAGCTATTTGCTGTAGCTTGTTGTACAAAAGAGGTTGTAATGTCCCAAGTGGTTTCTGATTTGAGGTTGTACAACAAGCTACAGCAAATAGCTTCTGTGTTGTGTAAAGGCGTCACAATTTTAATACAGTATAAAAAAAACTTTAAAAACTAGTTTAAGCCAGTGTTTTGTAGAAGTCATTGTCAGTGATCAATTAAAGGATCAGAGTTTGGGCAAAAATACAAAAATTGTGATGGCTGAAGATACTGTTCAGTAGCATATTAATTATGATACAATAAAAAAAATCACATTTAGATTGCATTCAGAAAACGTATTGATAAGGCCCTGGAAATTTGACTATAAACTATGTAATTATGCTATTTCCAGGTAATTACATGTACATAATTTGCTATGAACTCCATGCATGAGACCAGTGCAACACTGATGCTAAGCTTATCATATGTCATTTATCACTCAGGAACTTAAGTGTTTAGTAATGCTGAGATTGATAACTGGCTTGTCACATTGATTTCTACAGAACCGGTTTTTAATCAAGTCGTTTTCTTTTTAGAGTACCTCTTTCCATGCTGGACACTAATTTAAAAAAAAAAGTTTTTTAACAAGCATTGATTTTTTTTAAAGACTATAAGTAATAATTTAGTAATATAATTATTCTATAAGTAAATTCTATAATTTTAAAAAGATACTGTATTCTGAATATTGTCTTTGCAAAATGGAACTTGGTTTAGTTTCTATATTCTGTATTCTATTCTATATTCTGCCCCCCCCCCTAGGGTTGTCTAGGGTTGCCACCTTTAGCTGTTGGTCTTTGACACAACATGACAGCATTTCTAATGAAAGTTTAAACTGCTGCTTTTTATCCAAGAAAACTATTATACTACAAATAATTAGACAAAATGCAATTAATAATTTTCAATTAACAAACTAACGTTTTATATAAACAAATCGCCCGTGTTGCCCCCTAAACATAATAACTGGTTACTGCCACTCTTGGCAGTACCAACTGCAATCAAACATCACTGTGGAGGAAGTCGGGCCCACTCTTCTTTACATAACTGTTGTAATTTGGCTTCATTGGAGGATTTTCGAACTGCCCGTTTGAGGTCTTGTCATAGTAGCCTCAATAGAATTCAAGTCAGGACATTAACTCTGCCACTCCAAAACTTTATTTTGTTTCTTTTGTCTTGGGGGCCATATAGATGTTTTTTGTGAGCCTTTGCTTTTCTGTTGGTCAGCTCTCCCATGGATGCCATTTTGGTCTAGCGTCTTTCTTATTGTGGAATCATGTACACTCGTCGTAACTACATACATATGCAGTCTATAAATCCCATTTAAAAAAGGTGGGACAGCAGATACAATTCAACTAAACCGAAGGCAGAAATCTATATTCCATTTTTACCCATACATGAACAATACGTAGACAGGATAAGTAACATTTTTACTTAAGCAGCTTAATTTTATTTGTGAATATATTTTTAAACACTTTAAACCACAGAAAAATCCCACAACCTTAGACCTCTCACATGGCACAACATCAAAAACCAGCAGGCTTTTGTGATATCATCTTGATTATCAATCACTTCTGACTTCTCTGGGCTTTTAATGTAAATAATATGCATTGTGTTTTCTTGGCCAAAAGAAAAAAGACCATGCAGATTGTTACTGTTAAGTTCAAATTTCAGGCTTTTTCATAGTAGGGGCTTACATTTGTGCAGGTAAAATACCAAACTGAAATGCTCCTCTAACATAAGTGTCAAGCTTCTGTACACAAAGTTGGTAAAGTTACTCCTAACAGAAGAGATTTACGAAGAAGGAAAAAATAAATCAGTAATAACACAGCAGATCTCTGTTTGGCCATCTTGAAAGCCCCCTTTTAAAGCTTAGGCTCCTGCCGCAATTACAAACACAAAAAAGCCACAAAATACATGCTTACATGTAACAATAAGCAACATGATGTTTTAAGAAAAAATGTGTTATTGGTCACATGTTCGAGCGCTATGTAGTACTGCAACAGTAAATTAAAAGATTAGGGTCTGTAGCTGTATCTGTCTCCCATAGATTGCTTAATAAGAACACCTGTCTATCCAGTGAATTTGATAAAAGATCAAGCCATGTCCAGGAACTTTTCAGGGTTGAGGCGACAACCTTAATTAACATGCAACAATCTATGCATGGATTAGTCAGGGCAGAGTTCATGCTGTATGGGTGCAATTAGTGTGGGTTGTATTATACATACCATGAGTATCATTGGTGTTGTTCGCTGTAGCTACTACTAGGGTGCACTGGAAACTCTCAGCTTCTAAACTAGTGTCCAGGACCTTCAGGTGACTGGCTGTAGTTCTGCAAGACTCAGAAGCTACTATTAAATAGTTGCTATATGCTAACTGCTGATATGGTGCTGACCAGGTGGTTAGATCACAGTAATCTTGTAGAATAATTTTCTTTAATATTAACACTTACAGTGGTAGTATAGCCAAATAGTATATCCAAATGGAATTGCTCTAGCAGGGGGCTATAGCCTGAAAAACTAGCATCAACCTAAAATCTTTGCTGTATTTCTTCCAGTTCTTGTCAATGGATCATTTACCATTTCTGGTACATCTATCAACCTTGATGCAAGTGATGAGTACCAAACAGCCATCAAGACTTATACTAATGAGGTGTGTATTGCACTGCACCCAAATACATTTTAATAAGTTTAACAAGTAAAATATAATTAAATAAGAAATGTTACTGTTATTATAGTATTCTCCTTTAAACCTGTGATCTTTCCATATTTGCTCTACAGATTTAGTCTTGTAACCCTGCTATCCAATGTTTTTGTATACTCTAATGAGCATTGAGTCGTTTGTGAGAAATTGTGAGATCATCATCTAAAATGTTTTTTCTATTTTAAAAACCCTTCAAGTCAGTAGTTTTTTTTTTAAAGTAACTACACTCATCATCAAAAAAAGTTGCACCCAGAAGGAATCAACCGACAGGACTGTAATTTGGTGGGTAGGTTTGACATTGTGAGACATGCGAATGATTCAAGTTCGGCAGCGCATGTGATGTAAGCAAGAATGGGCATTATCGCTGTACCTGACTGACAATATAAGGTCATCTTGTTGCACATGTTTTCCATATTGACTTGTGCAGTTGTGTTGGTAGCATCCTTTGCAAGCGAAGTATGCCTCAGAGAAGAGTTCGAAAGCAATTGGGGCAGTTGGAAGAGTTTGAGAGGGGTCCCAGTAGGGCTGGGGGATGGTGTTATTGATGTATTGCGCGCCATACCGGTTGTGCGGATACTGTTGTTGGTATCAGTGTTTTTGTGTGTGTATGTATACAAGTGTGTATAAGTTTACCATGTGGGGAACAGCTGCATTATCAGAATCCCTGGAGAATGTTGCCATCAGGGTTCTACAGGTGATAGGTCAAAACACCATTTGAAGGAGAACTGACCATCTGGTAAAACCAGATGGGGACACATCCCCTTTGTACCTTAAGGGGGTGGTGAAACAGTGTATAAAACCTCTGGGACAAGTTTCTGTCTTTGGACTGAGTTGGACGGGGTTTAGACTGCTACAAGATAGAGCTGTGAGTGAACTGTGATCACCATGAAATAAACTACTCCAACATCTCCAGCCTTCAGTCTCCTGACTCTGCCCTTCTGTGCAAGCAAGAAAAGAAACAACACTACCATAGCACACTGTTGGCGGTAGTGAATAGAAGAAGGCATGCACCAGTGACATGAAGGATCTGGAAGACCTACCATAACCCACAGAGAGGGAGAACCCACGGATTGTCTGACTTGCACGGAGTGACACAACAGCCACGACTGCAGACATTCAGCGAGCAGTGATGCCATCTGCCATCAACGAATCTGTGTGTGGAGGCACCCTGCTCAGCGCCAAGATGAAGGGTTTGTTGTCATGTATCACACGTCCAGAAGGCCTGGTGTCTCCCCAGCTTCCTCTCCTACTGCAAACTCTGCACGAACTGTGTGAAAGTATTCAAGCTGCATGGGATGAATTATTGCAGGACATCATTAGGAAACTCTACAACTAAGATGTCTGGCATGCTGAGAGACATTACTTCTGTATGCGTAGCTCAATAAATATTGCCCGTATCAGTTTAAATTATCATCATTTATCGTTCCTGGTAACCTTTATCTTCCTTTCCAGTAGCATTGCAATCCAACACTTCCTTCTGGGTGCAGTTATTTTTTGAGGATCAGTGTATATGTTTTGACTTTGAAGCATTATGCTAAGACTGACAGAACCTACCATTCTCTCAGCACATTCTTTTACTAGTGTCCTATACTGAATACCCTCTCAGCAGTAAATGCCTAAGACATAACGGCCTGTAGGCATTAACCTTCAGAGCAGCAATAATGTTTTCTTATAATGTTTTAATTAATTGATGATGTCTCAGTTTTCTGGTCTGGATTTGTGCATTCTGTTATCATCAACTGAAGCATCTCCACAGTAAATAAGTGCAGAAGCAAGGCTCACTTTGGCAGGCATGTTAGACTAGGATTGCAGAGCAATGCACTGTAAAGGCTTTGGAATTTAGGACAGCTGTAAAAGTTTGAATTATTATCATCACGTCAAAGAACAAACATCATTCTGTATCACATAAAATATGGTAACATTTTATTCAATAATTTTATCTTTTTTAGCTGGAATCAGTTTACAGTACTTTGGGCTGGTTTGACTCATTGACGATCACAGGTCTCAGGTAATGCACATTAAACAGTGGTGTACACAAAGAAACATTAGTTACTGACTACACATAGACTATGTTCAGACTGCCAGCCTCAATCTGATTTTTGGAATATCCAGCTTGCATCCAGGTTCTTTGATAGTCTGGACCAGGAAAACCATATGATATCTGATTTTGGCTAATCACATCCAAATCACATTTGGACGAAATTTATAATGGGATTCCAGCTGGAATTTTACAAATGCACGTCAGTCCGAGCACTCTGAACGCTCACATCGGATTTCAAAGTGTCTTTTGCATCACTCGCAACATGACAAACAATGACAATGTGATGGAGTGATGGAAGTGCTGGCATTCAAGAAGGGTTCCAAAGAGTTCTGAACTGTGACTTGACAGAGTGATTGTTTGGATAGAAAATGGTACACTCCCATCTCTCCTGCAGCCCCATATAAAAGCCACATCACCAGCATGGCTTTGTAGTTACTAAATCTTACGTCGTTACCATAGCAACCCATGCAGATAGACTGGTGATCTCTGGACACACAAATCTGATCTGATCACTTACAAATAATAGTGGACAGTCACCTCAAACAATCTGATTCGAAAAACAAATTCAATCTGCCTGCAGTCTAATGCCATATGAAATAAATGCCTTAAAAAGTATCAAACTTTTTTTTTTCAGATTGGGAAGCATAATCGGAGACTTTGTGATGCTACTAACTGCACCATTTGAAGTGGCTCAGTTTGAGGATGCAGCCAGTCGTTTGGAAAAAAACCTCCAAGCCACCTCCAGTTATGTAATAACAGGTAACTAAAACTGTGGATTTAAATCTGACAGCTTTTAAATAACTTAAATAAACTTAAATAAAAGGTAAGTATATCATCATGCCTAAATAATATTTCAAATGGTGTACTTACGTCTTCATATCGCTGTAGAAGTGAAGGAGGAGCATGATATGCTTGTTCCTCCTTAAAGATATTAAGTAACAATTCAGTTTTTGATTGTTATTCATGCAACAAAATTTGATTGTTTTGATGCACAAGACAGGATTTTACTGCACTTCCAGGGGGTAATAATAAGTTTCCTATAAGTTTATAATAATGCTAAACTACTAATCCATTAAAGAAGTAGTTGGACAAAAAATAAAATGAACATGATTTATCACTTACCCCAGATGGAGTTGATTAGCCAAGACATCTGATTGATATCTGACATCTGCTTTTGTAGTTTATAGCAGGAGATGCTAGGCAACATTGCTAAAAATCACTTGTTTTACATTGTCACCAAACCCATAATCCTTAAAATCCATACCCCAAACTGTCTCTCAGCCCATTCAAAACACATTCAGATCAGCAGTATTCAGCATTTTTCCAGAACTTTCCTTCTGACCTATAAATGGGCCTTTTGTTATTCATATGCATATCTGATGCAACCATGATCAACAAAACACAATACACTTCTGAATTAGTAGAAATGTGGAAGACTTATCAAGTACACCCAACCAGCACTTCTATAGTCTATCTCTGTGTCGAACTCATATCAGTTAAATCTAATCAAACCTGCCAAAGAAGCGTGACTCGTGCATGTGACAAAACTAGAAAAGATGACTAGGGGTGGTAAAGTGGTGGCTTTATCGATTGTTTTTGGGGAGGTGGGAGGGCAGGTTGCTGCTTTATGTATATTTATGTCTGTATCTGTAAGAAAATTTGCAGGGCAATATCATAATACATAGTACTGATCTTATAGTATAGTAATGTTACCCCATAGCAGAATTAAAAGTTGCTTGTTTAAAGATTATTGTTTGTGAATGTGAATGTTTCCTTAAAAACAAAACTTGTGCAAATGCCCTCATAGACATTCATGTATAAAGCCTAGATTCAGACTCTGTGTTAAGGCTTTATACAGTGTTCAGTCTGTATCTAAGCTTTATACAGCGTTTAATCTGTATCTAGGCTTTACACAGTATCAAGTGTCACTGACTATTACATGTCACTGAGAGCTATTTAAGTTATCTGTTTAAAACTTTATTTAAAATATACTATCTTAATGCTTAGCAAATTATTTCTATAATATTCTAATATTTATTTATTCTAATATAATATTTTTTAAGCTGTGAATAAGATATGCATTTATGGTAAATGCATATTGGTGCCAACTATCGGTTATCAGTATCCTTGCGGGTCAGTATGGTTGCGGATTAGGATGGAGATTAGGATTGGGAACAGCAGTTTGGAGGCTGTGGATAAAAGGAAAAGAGAAGGGAGAAAAGAGGGATGGAAAAAAGTGACAAACCGACGAGTGTGTACTTTTCCACCCCGTTCAGTCCTAATGTGGAAAAAACATTTTTTGGTGTTTTTCCGAAAATAGTAAGTTGGATCAAAAAGCTGTTGACAAACACACCATTACAGAGTTGAAAGCACACTATTACAGAGTCATATCAAACAATTCGGAGTTGAAACGGTGTCGATATCTGGAAAACTGCGAGACTAGTTAGTGGACAAAAGTCTCTTGACCAAGAAGAAGAAGAAGAAGAAGAAGAAGAACATAAATCAACATAATTACTAAACAAACAGATGGTATGTAACGTAACTTGGCCGAGAACCTAAGCTGTTGTGCTTTTAAGACCAAATCGACAACCACATTTTCAGCCATATTTGTTCAAACTTAAAGTGCATATAGGAAGAAACACACAAGTTGCCTTGTGGACCTACTAGCAACTCTCTGGACATTTCTGTGTGGATGAATTGAGTTTACTTGTGAAACTACCTGGAGAAGCCAAACAAGATGCAACAATTTGTAAATATTTACAGATATAATTTGGTGGCAATGTAAAACCTGTGATTTCTAGTCTTGCATATCCTTGTACACTAGACAAGCAGGTGTCAGATATCAAACATGTCTTGGCTGATCGGTTGCATCTGGGATAAGTGACACATCATGTTCATTTAATCTTTAACAGGCTTTTATTTATATATAAATATATAGTGAAGCCAGTGAAAATATTCATTTTTCCATAAGTAAGAACTCTTGCTGCTGCATTCTGTATACGTTGTAACTCTTTGTGTTGTGAACCAAGCATTACAATAGTGTAAAAGGGACAAAACAAAAGTTAAATTCTTAGCTGCATGTAGTGTATGTTAAGACCTGACTTTAACAATGTTTCTAACAAAAAAAGCTTGTTTTGTGAGACTTCCCAGCACTTCAGATTTAATATCACTATCTAAAGAAAAAAATAGTATCTCAAAAACAGCAACTTGTCTCCATTTAGGTGGAAACACACAAAAAAAAACTGCTAGGCTCCTGTCACTTGTACTGGATGTTAACACAAGGTTTGTACAAAGGAACTATTTTGTGGGCCGTTCCCAAGTTTTAGCTTTGCCTACTGTCAATCAAGATATATTTACATGTTGGTGAGCTTGAAAATGAAATTCTAATTGTGCTGTACTCCTATCTTTTTTTGAAAAATGCAACTGTAGTCTAAGGCGAAGGATTACTTGTAATTGCTGTAAAATAACCCAGTTCATTCAAAATGCAAATGCAGTATAGTTTAAAACTATACTGCTGTTCTGGGACTTGTCTTATTTGCCTTATTGTTAAAATCTACTCATTACCATACCAAAGTCAACAGATCAGTCTGGATAAAGCAGTTCACACAAATTACACATGAAAACTCAGTGGGACCTGCATGTATGTGGTTTAAACTTTAATCCAGATTTAATAAAATGTAATCTTTCTTTGAGTCTTACAGGAATCACCAAGATCCCAAGTCCACCCTGGGAACCAATACCTTATAACACAGTTGTCAGTCTTACATGTTATAAACCCAAAGATCTAATTAAATACGAGTGGTCCATCCAAAAAGATGCACAACCATCTGAGTTCATTACAAATGGAACCGAAGCAAACGTGTCTTCTAGACCAGAAGGCAGCACAGTTAGTATTAATAAAACTTCAGAAATCTGGAAAGGTACGTCACTGAAAAATGACAGTGGTTGAGATGATATTGTGATGATCACATGTGTTTTATTATTACATTTATTTAGTAGACACAACATTCTCTATTCACATATAGGGACATTAACATGTGACTACAAGTCTAACAAGTCTGACTCCATAACATATAGAGCCAGTCGATATTTGGACATTGCGCTTTTGCCACAAATCTTTAGCATCAGTGATCCCCAATTTCCAAGCTGCAGAACACAAGATAAACAGAAGACAATCAAAATACAGTGTATAGTTCCTAACACCACAGAAAAGTACACCTACACCGTTGTCTGGAACGGAAATGTTCTTGTAAATAAGAATCAAGGTAAGAATTGCTTCCTGTCATAATCAGACACATAATCATATTTTCAGCACCTTTTATTCCACTTATGCTTTGTATGTTTACAGTCTCTCTACAGAATGGTCTGATCTCTTATGAAGCCCTTATTAATGACTTTTGTACGACAGACTTGGCCTGGGTTAATGTCACATGTACATTTGAGAACCGACAAAAACAGACAAGAAACAGTACTCTGAGTATTCCTATCATTCAGCGTAAGTGTTTTTTCTTAATAACAGTTACGATGGTGTTAATAGAGTTACCTTTGGTTTATTTTTAAGAGCACATTTGTCAAAATATTGATAGCATTTTTCCAGGAGTTACCACACAAAAAGTTTATATATCATATAAAATATCTGTTATATTTTGGACCAGAATCCTCAACTGTTTGCCCAGCAGATCCGGAATGGCCTCAGGCAAAGGCTGACTTCACTGCTATCAAGTTCTGTGACTCTACTACTGTTGGTCTCTACAAGAGAAACTGCACAAGATACGGCACTTGGGGGAACGTTACCTCTGAATGCGTGACCCGAGACCTCAACAGTCTTTTAAATGATGCTATGGTATCAGTCTTTTCTCAATATCTTTATTTATGTGTAACAATTTTTACAAATTCAATCTGGCATGTCGCTCACTGAGATCCACTCCTCAGTGGCCTGTCCTCTGATAAGCTCACTCTTAACTTTAACATTGCTACGTCTACATGCACAAATAGTGACGCCAAACTGAATAAATGAGTATGAGTGAGTTTATGTAATATGTTGCTTATTTAGCCTATTTATTTTTTTATCATCACATGAAGATGTTTTAAGTTAATTTGCTAACCATTTTCCATAGAACAGTCTGTTCTTGTTCAAAACCTTAATCATGTACATCTCTTCTTCTCAACAACATATAACAGGACCTTCAAAGAGGGCTTGGGATTGTAGAACAAAATGCAAACAGTATATTTGATCGTTTAAAGCAGTCAACTGGAAACATTAGCACATTTCCAAATGTTAATGCATCTGTGGAGATTCTTTATGCAATGTATCACGCGTCTGGCATACAGAAATCTCAATGGAATGACTCCGTGCTTACTGTAAGTATTGGCAGTTCTTTCCATATTCTATTAGTGATCTACAGTGACACAACAAAGGTTATGGAATAGCAGTATGTAAATTGATTTTGAAGTGGGGTTACGTCAGGGTTATGGGAACATTCATACCTGTATAAGTTGTGAGGTGTTATCTTGTGAGTGAGGTTGAACCCTGGCCAGTGTGCTCATTGCAAGGCGACATAAATCATCAGAGTTAGAACGAGGCATGATAGTGGAATAATAACAATAAATGTTTATTTATAGAGCGCCTTTCATACCATTGGCAGCTCACAGTGCTTTACAGACAGTTGACATCAGTAATCAGTAATAGGAAGGAATACTACTACATACACACACACACACACACACACATATACATGCCCTGATTGGGCTTATGCCGGGGCGAACATGCAGACCACACCATTAAAGGCACTGTGCATTTCCTTCCTGGAATATCCCATCATTGTGGGGGTACCTGAAGTCCATGAAGGGCTGCAAGTGATCACTAAGCAACTGGGCCCAGCCCATGCTGTGAGAACACACACCACACCAGTATGGAACCCCCACCAGCCTGTACACTACTTTGTTGACATACTGGGGTCCATAGCTTTATGGGGTCTGCGACACACATGAACCCTGAAGTTAGCCAAAACAATTGGTACTGTGACTCAAGAACGCTGCACTGACCTGCGGGATATGCATATGGGGACTCATGCATTTGAATGTGGATGTGATCCATCTAGCACCCACTCTCATGCCTCGTTCAAACTCTGATAATACATGTCGGCTTGCTAGTACACATTTGCCAGTGTTCAGCTTCACTCACAAGATAACGCCTCACAACTTATACAGGCATGGGTAGTCCCAAGCAGTTCCCTGAGGTAACACCACTTTGACTTTGCTATGACAAACTGTTTGCAGTAAAATTAACATTATCTTTGTTTTTCAGGATTTTGTGAAGTCTTCAAGCAATCTTTTGAATGGCAATCTAAATGACAGCTGGAAGTCTGTGGACAACAACGCTGATAGTAATTTGGCTGTCAAATATCTGAGGGCTGTAGAAGGAATCATCAATCAAACACGTTTAACCACCACACCTGCAACTGACCAGCTCCAACAAGATAATGTTCAAATAATAATATATAACAAATCTGACCCACAAAAATTTGGCAGTGGTTTCAGTGTCAGTGTCACTCAGATCTCATCTAACATGTCTGTGCAGACTGCGATTAAGAATTTAGATAACAAGCTCCCGAAAAACGAAGAAGAACCTATTCTGAGTGGAGTTATATTATTAGTTATTGGTGACAGTGGCACACAGATCTCAATGACATTTAACCAAAAGAGACTCCCGAATCATGAAATGTACTGTGTGTACTGGGATAACACAAAATCTCGATGGTCTGATGAGGGCTGTGAATGGGGTGGTGTGGACAAGCCAAATGACTGTACGTGTGAACATTTGACTGCATTTACAATTCTGATGGCTAAAGAGCCGATCAATCTACCGTTCATGGAGGAGCTAACT
>CM067483.1:23405980-23458327 GCA_034552555.1 Semaprochilodus insignis | reverse complement strand
TGCTTGACCTCACAAAAAAACCTTATTCCCAAATTGTGAATTATGCTTTTACCTTTTTCAACTCATTTCAGGTATGAATTATAATCATCCAATGATACATTATCAATATCAATATTTGCATTTCTAGTTTCAACAAATGAATGCAATCAATCTCTCAATTTTTCTATGCAGGGCTTCTTCATACTCCTCACAGGATGTTTTGGGGAGAAAAAAGTAAGTTACTGATTAAGTGACTAATATAATTAGTGTGGTAAATACCAGTTGTAACAGGTGTTCCGTTAGAAGTCCAGCATTCCTGGCTGCCAACTCATTTGCTGTCAGAGTGCACTCATCCTTGGCAGGTTAGCCTTAGTACATCTTACTCATTCTTAGTTAGACTTAGTACATACAATTTGTGATTACAATTTTGTCTGGTGATAAAATCATTGTAGAGCTGTAATGTACTGCCTTTCTTTTGGTTTTGTCTGGGCTTTAGCTTGCTTACTGGCAAGCTAGCGGAGTAAAATGAGAAGATTTAGCAGCAAGTTGCAAACTAAAGCCCAGTAAATCGAATGTTATGGTTTAGAAATGTCAAACATTTTAAAGTAATTTACAACTATGGCTTTGTCCGCCATTGTTTTCGGGTCTAAAAAGGGAAACGCATCAGGTTACAGTGCTCCTAAAGTCAACACTTTTCTTCACTCAATCCCTCACTCCTCCAAGGAACACTCTTCACGTAAGCTAATAAGGCACTGGAACGGCCCCTAAGATGGTGACGGGGATTCCGCTAAGGGGAAATAATTGGGCCAAGTGAACGAGACCATGTTAAAACCAACACCCCGTATTTCATCCCTTTAAAAATTATTATTAATTCTGAACTGGTTAGAATTAATCTAAAATTAAATTTATGTTTTAAAAAATCAGCGATTTTACAGTTACTAATATTTAACAGAGCAGACTGCCACCACTGGTTGGTTCATTATGACAGAAAAAAAATTTAAGGAATCCTTATCCTTGTCTTCTCTAAAGGTCCGAGAAGCTCTACTGAAGTGCTTTAAACAACAGGTAAATCAGCATGGAAGCATTATTTACATACAGTTGTACAAGTTATTACAAGTACTTAGCTTAACTTGTCATTTCAGCAATCGATTAACTATAAAAGTGAGAGCTCAACTTCAAGAATTACACCAGCAACCAAAAAAAAATAACTGGACTGCTTCGAAAAGGTATGTAAGACTGGTATGTAATATTATCATGGTAACGCTTCATTTTAAGTGGTCGTTTGTAGATGCTTCATAAACTCTTAACAGAGCATCTGTAACACATTAACAACATTTCAGTGAAGTGATAGTGAAGCATCTGCACACAGTGAGGTAAATACACTCATCATCAAAAGAATAGTTGCACAAATAGTCCCTGAAGGAATCAACTGACAAAAATGAAACTTGGTGGATAAGTTTGACATGGTGAGAGATGCAAATGATTCGGGTTTCATGCTCGGCCTCGCATGTGACGTAAGCAAGGATGGGCCTTGTTGCTGTACCTGACTGACCCAACAGCCACGATTGCCGACATTCAGCGAGCAGTGATGCCCTCTATGAGTTATCCTGTAAGTGCCAGCACCACTTGCAGACGACCACACGATCCAGGTACATGTGCTGCACGATACATGTGCACAGACCGTTATGACAGCTGACTTTACATCATGTCAACATCGCCAAATACTGCAATGGTGTTGTGCCAGACTGTCATGGAGTGAGTCAGAATGGTAGCAGGTCATCTTCAGTGACGAGTACCGCTTTTGTCTTGGTGGAGACGACCAACAAAACTGTGTGTGCAGGCACCGTGGTCAGCTCCAAGATTAACCGTTTAATGCCACGCGTAACATGTACAGGCCTGGTGCCACTCCACCTCCACCCCTACTGCAAAATCTGCAGGAACTATGTGAGAATATTCAACCTGCATGGGATGCAGGTTATCATGGAACACCAACAGGAACCTCTACAACTGCATGTTTAGATGTATGAATGTTGCATTAATAAACGTGGCAGTCTGGCGCCATACTGAGAGGCATTACTTCTGTATGGGGAGCTCAATAAATATTGCCTATATCAGTCATTATTCATTATATATAGTTCCTGGTAAACTTCATCTTCCTTCCAAATAGCATTGCAATACGACACTTCCTGCTGGATGCTACTATTCTTTTGACGATATATGTATACTGAAGATGTATTGCTGATACCATTACATTACATACATTAAGTAGATGTATTGTTGATATTCAGGGATGGGTAGTAATGGAACACATGTAACAGCTTTATGTACTGAGTACATTTGTATACATGTATATTCTGTTACAGTTACAATAGAAAAGATAATCAGATTACAGGTAACATTATAAGTTATTACCAGCATGATTACATTTAAACCATATACACTCATCACCTTTTGTGGAAATTTGCTGTTTTTAATTATAAACATGTCCTGTTAATCATGTAGTCTTGAAGAGTTTTTAACTTGGAAGCTCCTTCTGCCAGGAGAGATTTCTAATGAATTTTCCTCCCCAGCAATAGTTCATAGTTTTTAGTTTTTAAACATGATTACATATTTGAACCTATTGTTTAACTGGGATTTTACACACCGCCTGATTCTACAGCAGCAAACCAATTTAATCTGGAAATAATATTTTTTATTCTTGCTTGTTGCTTTATGAAATTCTACAGTATGACTTGCTATAACTTTATTTTTTGTGAACGTTAACCTGCCAGATTTTAATGCTGTAGGGAGTTAACATTAAAGAGAGCACTGTCTCACGAGCATTAAGTCAGTTTTATTTTCACATAAGTAAATTCTTTTTTCAATAGGTTTTCAAACAATGGGTGCAAAACGATAGGTTTAAATTATCATTACATCTAACTGAGACGATCTGCTCCCACCTAGTCACCCTGTGAATTGAATGCTTTTTCAAACATGTAGTACACATTGATTTGTGCAAGTTGTTGAAACTGAGAGTTGATTAGTAAGTGTGAAAAAGAACACATGCATGATGATCAATTAAAATTTTTATAATATGATTACCGATGATGATGGGTCTCAAAAGAAGATTTTATGGTCAGGAACAGGTTTTTAACAATAAGGCAAATAAGGCAAAGTCCTAGCAGAGCAGTGCAGTTTTGCATTTGCATGTTAAACTTGATCACTCCACTCGTTTCCCTATGTTTGAGTATTAGAGCTTTTGGTCTCAGTGGACCATAATATTTCAATCTGCCTTTATTCCTGAACTTTGTCTCTTTTTTAACTCCTTACTTTTCATTTGTGGATGTACAAATTTGTCATATGCATATTTAAATCACCTATAGTCTATTGTTCTGTTTCATACATCAGTGCAGTATTTGTGTTTGGGGTGTGTTAAGTTCTTGAATTTGTTTGGTAAAAAATCTTGGTTAAATTATTTTGTGATGAGTGTAATAGGTTTTTGTCTTTGTTTAACTACACAAGCTTACAGTAATTCCAAGGTAACAGAAAGTAAACAGATTCCTTTTTTTAATATAGTAATCTTTGGAATTAGGATACAATTACATTTGTAAACAAGTAATCTGTAACTGAATACCCTGTTGATATGTTACATTAAGTAGACTTATGTTACCTTTCATTAAGCAAACCTTAACCATACCCAACCTTACCTGAAACATTATCCCAAACCTGACCCTATTCCTAACCCTATTCCTAACCCAAAACTCAACACAAAAACCCAAAACCTAATCCTAACCTTAAACTCAACACAAAAACCCAAAACCTAATCCAAACGCTAACCTTGACCTCAATCTGAAACCGAATACTAAACTTAACTTCAACCCAAAACCAATCCTATTCCTAACCTCAATCCCAAATTTAACCCTAACCTTAACCTCAATCCAAACCTAATTCTAACCCTAACCTTAACCAAAACCTAATCCAGTTGAACTGCAGCTATGGAATGGTGTTGACAGCTTGTTACGGATGTTCAGTAGTCTCACGTTGCCAGATTTGCTAGCTTGGTTTAACCCACCTATAGCAGGATTATTGAAATTCGTTTGGCAAAGCAACAAATCACAGACCTGTTATTTTGTGTGACATATAAACATAAACAGTACTTAGGGAAACACATACAATAGGTGCAGTGTCTGGGGCAGATCATGTTCGCTAGGCTGAACTTGATCAACAAAACTTAGTTTCACCTCAGGCCAGTGTATGAAACCACATGTTCTGTAACTTCTTAGGTAAACATCTACAGATATGATCTTAGACCC
Organism: Semaprochilodus insignis; assembly: GCA_034552555.1. Taxonomy (NCBI): domain Eukaryota; kingdom Metazoa; phylum Chordata; class Actinopteri; order Characiformes; family Prochilodontidae; genus Semaprochilodus; species Semaprochilodus insignis. The sequence continues at coordinate 23,454,056 of CM067483.1, read as the reverse complement.
TGCAATAAATGGAAAAACAACTTAATTCAGCCAATTACGATCCATTGTTATTAATTTTAATCAAGTCTCTTGATAATCCACTGAATGTATACAGATGCTTCGCTACTGCTACATAAATGATTTGTTGTTGATATGTGTCTGAGAGTCCATTGAGTGTTTATTTAATCTAAAAAAGACCACTTAAAATAATGTGTTACCATTATTTACCATGTGACAATACACTGTATGTTCACCAATTTGGACTGTTAGGTCTACACTAAACAAAAAGTAACAGTTTTTAAATAGCTATTATATTAATAAAATGGTTCATAAACTGTTTTACCTCTTAGGACAAACCACAGGATATCTTCACCTGCGATCTGTTTTAGTGACTCTGCGATCTAGTGGCTCTGAACCAGTATGATTTCTGTTAATCTTATCATTTGTAATGTAAAACTAATCATTTAATGATTTGAAATTTTGAGATGTGTTTTTTTTTTTTTATGTTGATGTGTGTGTGGAAATACAGCTTGTTATGGAATATCTGGAATTTTATAACTTTCCCTTTAATGTAAGTTTCTTAAAAGGGCCCTAATCATGACTCTGTAAAAAATGATTTCATTCTTTCTTTATATTAATGTAAATAAACATACCTATTATGAATAACAACAACGTATACAGTACCTACTTAGAGATCTTAATTATTTAATTATGGGGGAAAATCAGTGCTGTTTTAACAGAAAAGAGAATGCTGTGGATCCTATATGCTATATTGTACTGAAATTGTTTTTAATTGGTTTTTATGATTAAAAGTTTGCAGTGCCAAGAGTGTGTCAGTTTAATTGCATGAATGGACTTTTGCAATTGTTCTTTCTTTTTGTAGACTGTTATGACTCCTTGAAATTTTCTCCTGGTCTGCTTCTCTTTTTTCTTCCTCCCAGTCATCATCAGTCTCATCTAGGGGGAGACCGTTTAGCAGTGCCCTCTGTCGGTGGTTCCTGCACTCAGTTTCCGCTCTGCAAAAATCATTGACAGCTGAACCTTAATGTTATAACTTATAGAATGATTCCACTGTTCATTGGATATATTGCTGCTGTCAAAACAAAAACTTGTATCTCCAAAATAATCCATTACAGGAGAAGGAGAAGAAAAACATTCTTTACGTTCAATGCAAGTAAATGTAACAAGCCTTATGTACAAGTAGTTTGGGACCATTTTTTCTTTCATTTATTGTAAAATTACACACCACGTCAAGGCCAACTGGTATTTCTGAATTGTGTCATACATTGGAGATACAAGGCTTGGTTCAAAAGCAACAATACCCAAGAGCCAGAAATACTAGAAAGATATCCTACTTTTCAAGAAACTGAACACAGTCTTTATGCCCATAGATTTCAGCAATCCTGATAGGTCTGTCTCCAGAGGAGTCCTCCATATCTATGGGGGCACGAACTGAATGGAGAAATCGCAGCACTGGAAGCTTTCCTGACTCTGCAGCAAAGTGCGCAGGTGTCCATCCATTATCAGTTCTAAGGCAGGATCTTGCTCCATTTTCAATCAGTATCCTAACCACCTCAGTCTGTCCTACAATAAGACATGGTTACACATATCAGAAGCAAATTATCTTTCTGCTTCAATTCTGTAATTGTTTTGTAACTTGGAAAAAGAAAAAAAACAGCATAATAATAAGCAATTGGGTCAGTATCAACATAGGGTGCTATTTGGAATTCTCTTAACATGCCATCCAGTTGTCATTTCAAATTGCATTCAGATAAGGATGACAATGTGTCTTACATCAGAAAAAAATCTAGACAGAAATCTAGAAAAAAAATCATCTAGCAATATTTTCTACATTTATTTCAAGTATTGCTAGTTAAATTTATAATACATTACTTTGAACACTATTCCATTTTAATTGAGATTTTACCTACATAATCATTTATCTGTATAGTGAATATATTCTATAGCATTTGTGTGGACTGTACTGGTTGTCCACCTTTTGATATCAAAGGTCAAAAGGCTGTCTTCTCTACTCTTCAGAGGTGAGAAAATAAGTACTAAGTTGGACAAATAGTACAGTTTTTCAGTTACAAATGCTTAAGATTGCATACTTGACATCCATAATCCATCTTGTTAGCATAAATATACCAAACACTTTCTTCTGGCTGCAACTATTTTTTAAGTTTTTTTGATGATGAGGTATATAGAGGTACTATAGAATGCATAGGTGAACACCAGAGGTACAATACAGATTTTTTTACCAGCTGTGTGAGGAAAAAGTCGAATGTTTTACTGCTTGCTCACTTGCCTGAGCTATGGACTATAAAGACATTTTTAAGTCCCTTTGTTAACTTATGATCTATGGTGCTTCAAACCTGCTGAAAAAAATTCTAATGGGAATTGGCTTAATGGTTACCATTAGGGACCACTAGTATTCTGCAGGACACAACATTTGATCCCTTTAGGAAGCCATCAAATTAGTCCTGTTAAACATTAGAATCCTTTACACCATGATATCGACCCACCAAGACCACACAAAAAACAATTACTGACTACTGGACACCAACAGGAGCCTTTTAATAATTACATTTTTTTAGTTGAAAAGTGGCCTTTGAAGACATTCTGTAAATTCGAGAGAGACCCTATGCTGACTGAAGGTTAAAATGTCCACCTGTACTGCTAAAAAAGACCATTAGAACCAATTCAATTAAAACCTAATGGTAACCATTAAGATCAGAGACAACACCTTTAGATCTATTAGGAAACCATCTGGAATCTGTCTCAGAGCACCTGTTAAACCAGGGACTCCCAACCCTGGTCATCAAGGACCAATGTCCTGTGTCTGCCCTGCTCTCAATGCACCTAATCCAACAGATCCTCTATTTAATAAGGCCTTCCTTTGTAGGTGCGTTTTGGCAGGAACACACAAAAATGTGCAGGGCAAGAGGGGAACCACCGTGTTAAACCATTAGAACCCTTTACACTGTGACATCAACCTGTGATATCAAGAAAACACAGAATACCATTACAGACTACTGAACACCAGCAGAAAGCAACGGGAAAGGGTTCCTGTGATGTTTTTCAGCAGGGTGGTCAGCCAGTTGACAGAATAGACACATCTTTCATATGCAAGGTAAAAGCAGACTATATATATATGCGCATCATTACTCTTAAGTAACTTAATATTAATAAAAACATTAATAATGCAGCATGTGTGACAGTGAGGGTATCCTCTTGATCTTTTCCTCCAAATATTTGCTTGTCATTTGACAATTCATATTGACAGCTTGAATGTCTAATATTTCAGACGAAATGTATACTGACAAAATACTGGAATATTGTAAGAACAGAAAGGCACTCCACAGTGATACTGACCCTTTTATGGGCTATTATTTATTTATTATAAAATATCTTTTATGGGCTAAGTATTTTATAACGTGAATGTGACCTAAAGCCACAAAAAGCTTATAGTTGTTTACAGTTATTTAGTCTACCTTTAGCTGCTGCCCAGTGCAGAGGTGTCTTGTTGTTCCAGTCAATGTCCTTCTGGTTGGGATTACATTTATTTCTTTTCACAATTTCTTGCACGAGATCACAATCTCCCGCTGCTGCTGCTTGGTGCAGTTCGGTCATCTGCGCTTAATGGGGGGGGGGGGAAATCGACCCTTTCGATCACACCGTGTTCAGTGCATGAAGCGCAGCATATATATAATACTGCAAGCTAATGCACAAGAAGGAGCATGGTCGCGTAACATCAAAATCTTGTGCTTAGAAATAACAGAGGAAACTCTTTGGTAGGCCGGGCTTACACTTACATTCATGTTCAGTAATGCAGGTTTTGAACGATGTTGGTACGTACCACGGTTAGCTTCCTAACCAAGGAATAAACGCTTCCTTGCTTTCTGTCTTTGACGTCTCGGCTGTTCGTAGCAACGCGTCTTTAACACTAAACCGCCCGCGGTAACTCAACACTGTGCAGTTCCACCGACTCAACGCAGACCGACAAACCCGCCTCCTGCTCTACGATTGGCTGATTTCATACGTCCGTCGATTCCATAATACGCTGCAAGGGCCGTATTCCAGAAACACCTGACATCTGTTGAGGCACCATGACGGCTTCCGTTAGGGCCGGACAATATTGTAGAACAACAGTTCTTAAGTTTATTAAGTCCAGATCAGGAAACAGTAGTGCACAAACATCTAGACTAGATTTCATTCCAGTTTTAATCGTCTGTTTATATTGTTTTATGCAGTGAGAGCCAGCAGAGTTCACTAGTATAATGGCGTTACATTTATCTAACTTACGTTGCAACACTGAGCTTTCACTCATGAGCTTTCTTTTTTTTAAATCCTAGACAGATTTGATCTTCACCATTCCCTCTTATTACCTTTGTGTTTTAAAGTTAATGAAAAGTCGTCAAATAAGAATTAAAAAGTGCTGGTGGTGAAGAATGAGGGAATGCCAGAATAACCTAGCTAGTTTTCGAGTAACTTAACTCCTCAGAGACAACAACAATATCCACTGCTTTCCTCAAACGTATTTGTGCAAAAATACATCATATCAAACGGAGAAAGAAGAAACAGCGACTACGAGCTTCTCCTCTTGTTTATCACCACGCTGTTGAAAGTAGGAACGGAATGCTGATAGGAACAAAAAGTTCTGGGAGGTTACGACTGGGCCGAAGAATTTGTTGGAGCTAATCGTGTACAGTGTCGCTTCACCACGTCATAATTCATTTGCATAAAGTTGAGAGAATATCAGCTGGATTTGCTTCTTGTCGCTAAATTGTTATAATTCCAGCCCTTTTCTCGGTTACAATTCAATTAATTTTTTCCACAAATTCATATTACAAAAGCAAATGTTGTCTTAATTTGAGACTAAATGATGTAAAATCCAGAATTAGGAAATTTTAAACTACTTGATCGAAGTAAAAAGAGGGGGCGGTGGAGGTCTTCTCTGCAATGCCTAAAGGTTTTTTTAAACAAGCTGTTAGAAGGGGGGGAACACAAGTGAAAGCACAGTTTTGCAGTGTAACATGAGAGAAGTGTAATGTCATTATGTTAGTTATAGTGAGCTATGCTGCCAGTCACTGCAAACACTGATAAAACAGACAAACAAATTATGAAATCTTTGGGGTTACCCTAAAGTCAGGACAGTATTTAGGACAATTATGTGTAGTTAGGATGCTTCTGTAATACTGCCTTCTCATCTGGAGTTAATGAATAAGATGGAATGGCTTCAATCCTAACCAAAGTTAACATGGTGACCAAACAGTTAAGACATTTCTGTAATGCAGCTCCAGAGTCCAACAAGTTTACAGCAAAAGCACAAAAGCGCCCTCATTTGTAAAAGGTAACAATGATAAATACACCCACACAGTAATTCTGAACTAAACACAAGAACAGAGTGTCCAGTCCCATCAACAAAATGCCAGTGTGGCTGCAGATTTTTACAAGATCAACTGTTAAAAATCCAGCTAATTAAACAAACATTAATAATAATAATAAAAAAACCCACAGCCACACTTTGCAGATAGGATTGGAGATTCCTGACCTACAAAAATTAAAGTTACTATCCAGCCACAATTTATCTTTCTTCCAGAGACATAAATAGGATATGCAACTCATTTTAAGCACTTGTAACTGTCTGCAAGCTGCTGACTGTTACTATTCTGTAACAGAGATGTAATGTATAAATGGAGAAAAAATAAAATAAAAATAAGAACAAAAACAATGTCTAATATTGCTGCAGAAGCCTTTTATTTAGTGTCAACACTGAATACATAAACACAGCTGGAATGACACCAAAAGACTGATTAAGAATTGGGCTGTCCCTTTTAAACAATCTGTAGGAGCATGGTACAGGAACAACCCAAACAAACATTCCAGTTTAGTGCTACCAGAAAAACACAGCATAATCACAATTCACATGAAAACACAACACAGTGCAAACTACAGAAAGATATGATTCATGCTCCATGGCGATGCTCTAGAAGCTCTTCATTCATACACCCATCGTCCAATGCCCAGGTAAAGTACCTGTACATAGACATAGCCAATGATAAGACTGGATGGAAAAAAGCCAGAGAAGAATTGAAAACATGTGGGTACACATGCTCGCATGCTGTAAGAATATGCCTACTCGCCCCCTACAGCAGTGCAGCAGTAGTCTCTAGGTCAAGATTTTCCAGTTTACAGACCCAGAAAGACCCCTTCTGATGACATACACTATATTGCCAAAGGTATTTACTCACCCATCCAAATCACTGATTTAAAGTGTTCCAATTACTTCCATGGCCCCAGGTGTATAAAACCAAGCACCTAGGCATGCACACCAGTGCACAAAGCAAGGTCCATAAAGACATGGATGAGTGAGTTTGGTGTGGAAGAACTTGACTGGCCTGCACAGGGTCCTGACCTCAACTCGATAGAGCACCTTTGGGATGAATTAGAGCGGAGACTGTGAGCCAGGCCTTCTCGTCCAACATCAGTGTCTGAACAAATGCGCTTCTGGAAGAATGGTCAAAAATTCCCATAACACACTCCTAAACCTTGTGGAAAGCCTTCCCAGAAGAGTTGAATCTGTTATAGCTGCAGAGGGTGGGCCGACATCATATTAAACCCTACGGATTAAGAATGGGATGCCACTCAAGTTCATACGTTTGTGAAGGCAGACAAGCAAATACGTTTGGCAATATAGTGTATCTTGAAGGTGGGAAACGTTGTAAACACCTACAAGTGCTTTGGGGTTTGTGGCACATGATAGAGGGAGGGCTGTTTGAAAGGGTGAAAAGAAAGAACCACAAGAAGTCTGAGCCTGTTTTAAATATTAAGCTAACAGATTTTTGAGTTTCTCTTCGAGCATCACGCTCAATTTGTTTAAAACGTGGCTAAACACAGAAGGATACCTGGGAACACTGTAAGGTTAAGCTGTTCTCTGCAAGATTTTTTTTTTACTAAATTGAGATAGCTTTTATGCGCTTCTCATATCCACACAGCAGGGAAGCAAACACTAGCTTACTGAGTGAGTCTATTCTTCCCTCCCCCCGTCCCCAAAGCCACTTTTAGGCAGGAAGTAAGAGATCTTATGTTGGAAAGTTCCAAGCTCTTGTTTTGGGGTTCTTTACATCCATCCAGACTGAATCCAGTTTCCAGTCCTGTATTTTATATTCACTGCTAGTTACCTGAACCGTTGATGTAACTGACTGGCCACCTAGCACCTAATAGTGATTACAAAATCCAGAACCGGAAAGTGAATCCAGATTTGAAGACCTCTGACCTGGACCATTAACTCAACACAGGTAAGCTGTAAAGTGCAGGTGTACATGTAGGATTTCTGCAGGCTGTTTAATTCAAGCCATACTGTAATTAGTGACATTTCTTTACCTATCAAACAGGTTGTATTTAAATGCTACTTATCTTACCTGCATTTTCAGCAACAAATGGTTAGGGGTCCTTCCAAATCTCTTTCAGTTTGGCTTTGCAACCTACAAAAAGAAATTATTAATAAAAAAGCAGAGCATCCACCAATTTCACAGTATACACATATCTATTGATAAGCTGAAATTAGTTTTATTCAAGGCTTGATAATTTTAGAATCACCAGGGGCTTTCTCTTTGGGACCAAATGGCAACTGTAGTGGTAAATAACAAATCCCACTGTGCCCAAAAACTAATTAATTGTAAAAAATTAACAGCACTATCAGCCTTGACATCTTTCCAATCCTAGTTTGCATACTTGGAAAGTGTTAAAAAAACAAAAAAACAACTTCAGTTTGATTGGACAAAGGCTCTCAGACATACAACACACAGGCTTAAAACGGTTAAAATGAGACCATTTTTTCAGCTCATACTTTTTATTCATTTTTAATCAAAATTCAATAAATTTGAAATTGAAATGCACTATTTCCTTCAGCATTACACAACTTGTTTGAATAAACCTGGCTAATACATTGGTGACTGTGCCATGACTTCATGCACCAATTCAACCCATATCTTACAATGCATACTTTTAAATAGGGTGGGCAATATGACAGTATTTTAGCATTGCTGTGATAAACCACATGACTGTCTTTTCTGCACATATGTATATCATCAGTACCTAAAGAACATTAACCAACTGCATGTTTCGTTACAAAAATAGGCTTCATTAGTTCTGTTAAAATTAGATTTAGTGTTGCACAATATGTAGAGCAGTGAACAATAGTATTTTTAACATTTTTTTGTCTGATTCAAGATATCAAAAAGTAAATATTGTGGTAAAATGACCTAATGTATTGTGATAGTTTATTTTTGCCCTATCCCCCATACCTACTTTCAAACTCAAAGGATTAAATACCCACCGAAATCAGCCTCTGCATGTGGCACATTTGAGTTCAGCTGTGTGATCTGTTCTCCATCATTGGTCAACTGCTTGGTTTGGGAACACTGGCCCTCAATTCCACTGACCTCTTCCTTGCTTTCTGAAGCATTTTCCAATGTAAGGCAGCATGACTGGGCAACCCCGACACCATCAAGATCTGTTATGTCGATATGTCCGTCTTTCACCATAAACTCACTTTCAAGAAGCTCTTCATTTTGCTTAATGGTTTCTTCACGTCCAAGACGTGAAGCACACTGAGGCCTAAGAGCACTCACCCCAAAGGTTTCTAGAGAATTATCAGGTATTTCACTGGGTCTCTTCTCAGGACCAGTCTGGCCGTTTGAAAGTAACTGCACAGAGTTGGCATTCAAGAGAGGCGTTTTAGGGCTCTCATCATTAGCACATGGAGATTCACTCCAAAAACTTTTCATCCGCTCATTTACAACACATTCCTTTGATTGGATTGTGACATGATGTGAAGGAGAAGGACTGTCCAGATCATTCTGAATCTTCTTAACTGTCATTTTTAGGGGCTTGTCAACCATCAGTTCACAGAATTGGTCTGTAGCATCATCATTCCAGGACCCATCTGATATGCTCAATCCTTCCAGCTGACAAAGAAAAGCTTGAAGTGGACTTTCCAGCAAACTGAGAGGCAATGGCTTAATACAGTCTGCTTCAGCTTCAACCTCATTCCCAAAATCCACAAAAAGTACACATATAGTGTTCGGAGATTTTCTGATAACTTGTGCACGGTACCACATCTCGTCTGTGAAGCGAGCTATGCAGGTGTCTCCTGGGCGTAAATGATCTATTTGAACAAGACCTGTCTGTGCAGAGTTTCCAGTTTCTTGAGCAATCACAGAGATTTTGTTGAGTTCCTCAGAGTTTGCATGCTGGCACCAGAAGTAATTTGGTCCAACTATGGATGAAGCATATGCCTCTATTGTCTGTCCTACAGAAATATCTGGTTTCTTGAATGGCAATGAGAAGGTATCTGTAGTCTGTAGTACTTGCGTTGGAGAGGCATTCTGTAGTGTACTAAGATCCAAATCATCCCATTTTTCAATAGGAAGACATTTACATGAGCCATCTAATGTACTACTCTGATCAGCAAGTTTAACTTCCCAAACAGTTCGGCACTCTTTTATAAACTTACAAAACAGTCTCTTTTCACCAGCCTTCCCAAGCACATTAATCAGTGGGCATCTCCCTTGCTCCGGTACCTCCTGTATACTGATACAATCTTCAGCATTAAGACAGCAATGAATGCTGAACCTGGGAAACTGCAAAAACTGCTCATCAAGTTTGCACACCTTTAAGGCAGGAACAGTCACCTCATTTCCAAAGTCTATGAATTCCACATGGATATCCATCCCATTTGTATCTTTAATGACTGCTCGATACCAGGAGTCATCATCAGGAAAAACAGCCTTCACCAAACTGCCATGTGAAACTGAATTCATCTCCATTTGGTCATTGACTGAGGAACAACTGGAATTCAGCACTTCTGTGAGAGAAATTAGACAGTTTTCATCCTTCACTAACTGTACAAAGAAACTGGAGGGGCTGTTAATGTGTGAAACATAAACTTCTGAAACAAAGTCTTGTTCGATGGCTGTAAGAGGCAGGTCTGAAACTTTAGGGAACCACTGTGCTGATGGACCAGTACCACTCACAGTCACTGCCACAGGTTTCAGAAAATCCTCATCAGCGATATTTCCACAGACTTCAATGGTGCAGCCGTGCCAGTAATCTTTCATGAGGCCATTTATATGGTCCTTATTGCACTCAACTTGGACATGATACTGAGGACAAGGGAAGTCTGAGGTCATCTCAATATTTTGAATACTAACTTTTAGAAGCTTATCCACCACAAGCGCACTGAATTCATCAGCAGCAGCATCATTCCAACATCCATCTGTGGGTTTGAATCCTTCCAACTGACAAAGAAACGCTTGGGGTGGGGTTTCCAGTAGACTGATAGGTATTGCTTTGACTGAAGATTGGTCAACTTCACTCTCATTTCCATAATCTATGAAAAGCACAGATACTGAACTCTCAAACTTATTAATAACTTGTGCGCGGTACCACATGTTGTCATCTGGGAAAAGAGCCAAGCATGAGTCCCCTGGACTCAAATAGAGCAGTTGAATAGGATATGTTTGTGCAGAATTTCCAGTTTCTTGAGCAATCACAGATATTTTGTCAAGTTTTTCAGAGTCTGCATACTGGCACCAGAAGCAATTTGGTCCTACAACAGATGAAGCATAGGCCTCTATTCTCTGGCCTCTGGAAACATCCGGTTGCTTGAAAAGGCCTGAACAGACATTTCCAGAGTTGGCTCTCAGCAGTGTATCACAGGAATGGAATTCAACTGTGCGTTCCATGTCTAATAATGACTCAGTCAACATCACACCTTGATCTTCAATGCTAACCTGCCAAACCGATGCATTCTCTTTGATAAAGTTGCAAAGCAGTTTCTTCTCACCGTTTGTAACAGTGACATTTTTAAATTTTTCTGTCTGTTCTGTCGTCCATTCCTTTTTCTCTTCACCATCACCTACAGTGAGGGAAGAGTGAATACTGTATCTGGGGAATTTGAGAAATTGCAAGCCTAGTTGCATCACTTTCAAAACCGAGAGCTTTGCTTCATTTCCAAAGTCAATGAATTCCAAATGAATTGTACAATCATCCAGTATGTCTTTGACAACTGCCCTGTACCAAGCGCCATCTAAAGGGAACTCTGCTTTAACCAAGTGACCTGGCAGCAACTGGTTGAGATCAACTGGTGATTCACATAACAGTGAGCGATTCAGTTCATCTACAAGAGAGCAAATATCACTCTCTTCACTTGCGAGTTGAACAAAAAAACTTGAAGGGCTATTGCAGTGGGAAACATACACTTCTGAGACAAAACCTGCTTTAACAGTTCTTGAAGGAAGGTCTTCCAGTTTTGAACGAAGGGAAATGACATGTTTGTCAGAATCCATTTGTTTCTCTGCATTCTGACGACAAACAGCAAAACCAGTAAACTGCACTTTTTCCACCTTCTTGCCTATAAAACTGCCTGGATTGGCCGATTTTGGTGAACTTCCACAATCTTTGAGAGCCTGAAGTCTGAAGTTATCATCGTCTCTTCTCCACAAAGGTTCTGTGTATTTAGGTGGCATCTTTTTGGCCTTTCCTTTGGTGTTGGGCTCCTTTTTTTGGATTTCATTCCATTTCTCCCTCACTTTTAAATTTAGGTTTGTTTTGCCATCATGTAGTTCCACTGATAATTCTCCAGAAGGACTCTTCCCCATTACAGTGGCAGTAAACGTACGTTCAGTGACATGATTTTCAAACCAGTTGTTGAGCTCACAGGATTCTTGTAATGTTACATTGAAAAGTCTAAACCGGATAGCCTGAAAGGGGATGGACATGTGTACACCAAGGTGAGCAGGAAAAGGTAAAACATCAGATTCATCTAAAGCTAGAACATCACCATAATCTACAAAATGCACCACGATTTTTGATTTCACAGCTTTGATTTGTGCTCTGTACCAATGGCCATCATTGTATCTTGCAACAGAGATCATCTGTGGTGAAAATGAATATCTGGCGTGCTGTGCTACAGCACAATACTGCTGAATGTCTTTGTTCAGTTTGGCTACCATGGGAGTATTTCTTTTTAGCTGACCATAGAAGTGGTTTACACTTTTCACACAGGTTATCCAAACCTTTTCCTCTGCACCTACAATGATACTGGGTGTTGAGACAGTATGCATGTCAGTCAGAACAGAGGGTGCTTCAAGAGATTCCACTGCTGAGATATTTACTTCTTTTTGAATTGCTGTGCATAACTTCGGATGTAGAGATTCAATATCTACTATGTTGAGCACTGCACCTTGGGAGTCATACATAACTGCATGTATAGTGCATTTCACAGAGACACTGCAGAAAGACCCTAGAGAAATAAGGTCAAAGGAGTCTGACAATCCACTATCATTTAAAGCTGTACTTTGAGAACTTCTAGACGGCATTGTGTTGGATAGGCAGCACTGGAAAGCTTGGCATTTCAACTTTAGAAATTGTGGCTCAATTGGTCGCAATTCTTGCAATGGCACTTTCAACAATTGCCCATAATCAACAAGGCGCACATCAACATGAGGGGTCCGATGGTGGTTTACAATTTGTGCTCTATACCACATCCCTTTATCCGGATGACGTGCCACACAGACCGATCCTGTGGGCAGTTGGAATTTAGTACATGAATAATGTCTTTGGATACCTTCCATTAGCCTCCTGAGACTTGAAAGACCACCAGTCATTTGGCACCAAAATCTCTGGTCACTTTCCACATATGACACATTAACCTCAATGACACTTCCAACTGTAAACAAATGTTCATCAAGTGTAGATTCCACTTTGCGTTGATAAAGGTCAGTTGGTAGTGTTCTGTAAATCTCTTCTGCAGGAATGTTTCCTGTTTGACTCAATTCAGTCCTAAGAAGACCATACACCTTAGCGTGATCAGGAGGCAATGAGTCATGTGGAGCAATACAAGAGCCCGAGGAATATACTGGAGTTGCAAATCTATGTTCATGAAAATCTTTGTGGGTTTCTTGGCTTTGAATCTTAGATGGGTCAAGGTAAGCTCTGCTAGGCATTAAGACACATTTCTCCTGGACAGCAAAACGGTTGTTAATGTTTATATTATCATTTCCGTAGAGTGTCACATAGTACATACCACCAGACAAATTCTGGTACTCAAATTTCCCAACAAAGACTTGATTCAGCAATAGTGATTTCAGACGCTCAATCTGACCTGTTGTCCAGCCAAAGCCTTTGTCCATTATACCATACAGGGAGCATGCATAAGTAACAACAGGTAGTTTGAAGAACTTTCCAGATAGTGGTTTGATATCTTCCAATTTGACAAAATCCTCGATTCCATAATCAACATGAAACACTTTGGCAACATCAGACCCAACATTTCCCTCTAGAATAGATCGATACCATTTGCCATCACGTCCTTTGGAGACACAAGGGGATCCATCAGATAGTGGTCTTGACATTACAGCAGTAGATGTACTTTCGCAGTATTGCTGAATCTCCTTGCTTAACTTCTTCAGTTCATGGGAGAAGACATGTAGTTTGCAGAAAATATGCAACGGATTAACTATTTGTGTGACTTCAACGGTATCAATGGTTCCAGGCAGTAACTCTGGGCGCAAGTACTGATTGAGCTTTTCTATGTTGTTCGCAGGTTCTGTTTGATCATTCATCAATGTAGGAATAGGTCTTGCACATGAAACACTCTCTCTTGGTGAATGCAGAGAATTTACCACAAGGGTCTGAAACTCTTCGGATGGTATCTTTCTAGCAAATCCAAATTCATTCATTTGCTTAAATACACCTGGAATATCAAGAAGGATCATTCTATAAGGCATCATCACATCCTGAACACAACCACAGACAGTTTGGCCAGACAAAGACTTGAGAAACTCAGAAGCAGTTGGAGACCATCTATTTTCAAGAGACAGTGGAGACACGCTGGCCATGATAAAAAGCTCCATCATTGGAGGTAGGTTGAAAAAGCTTCTCTGACCCCATGCCAAAAAACTGCTCGACACCCAAAGTGTTCTACCATCATCAATGAGAAAAACATTGTATTTATCCCCACATCTTGAGAGTATCCTTGCTCTATGCCAGCTTTTTTCTTCTTCAGCAAGACATACATCACCTGGGTTGCCATCAAAATCACGATCTCGCCCTTTGTGGATTTGAATTTCTTTTTTAATTTGCTGATATATTTCCCTCGTCAGCTGCCCAGGGTTGAAACTGCCTCCGAATTCCACAAAGGCACAGTGGGGTTGTTGGTTAACCCTTGTGATGTGAACAGTTACATTTGATCCTACTGTTGGCAGCACATGAAGTGAACACATCTTGAACAAAAACTGAGGTCCCTACATCCAAGAGCATAACCAGGGACACTCTATGGGGAACCTTTAAAAGGGGAACAAGAGGCATGTATTTCAGATTTGTACGCATTAAACAAAAACAATGGGTCATTTCATTAAACATCATAGTGAAGGGTTATTTTCTGGCCTATTGATGCCCACGACATTATTGTTTATTAGATCAAATGATATTATATCAAATAGATATAATACTGAGGAAGGAATCACACTTTCAGAGCTGTTTTGGAGTTTGAGGATTTAACATGTTATCTGGGAATGCAATAAAATCATACTACTCTGCTGAAAAAATGCTGGTTTATGAAAGTCTAGTGCTACTTTGGTCACTCAGCTTGGTCATGCTAGTTGATATATATACCAGCATCCAAAATATAATGTAGGCTGGTTTATCTAGCAGGATGATCATACAACAGGGTCTAAAAAGTATCAGATAATAATAGATGTCCTCATTTTAGAATAAATATAATTTTGAAAATAATATTTGTTTTCCTTTTATATGGCAGACATTCTAAACATGAATACAATTCAATTCAACCTGTTCAGGTCTTAAAAAACAGCATAGCTTCAAGCATTTTCTCTCATACACTACTTAAGAATGTATGCTTGACATAGATGAAATACTAAACGGTCTTATTTGCACTGGCGTTATATTCATTGTATACTTAAACTCTATTAAACTAACTACCTCTCAAGGTAATTTATTAAGGAACGCGTTCTCTTAATCTAATGCTTCGAATCACTCACCTGTTTATTCCCCTAAACTCATCATGGTGATGTCACCTGATTACAATGAATCTTCTTCACTGAATTTCTACCGAAGCTCGAGGCATGTATCAAAACGCACCATGCTTTAACCACAAAGCGTTCATGTATCAGAACGCGCTTTAGCCACAAACACGTGACCGATTACGTCGATGCGTCGTCACAGCCACATGATTACAAGGCGCGAATCCTGTACAATCCACTACTTGAATCGAATCGACTCTAAACCTATGAGTTGAAATACTTCGTTCTAGAGTATCGTACCGAATCAGAATAGTTCAGAATAGAGGTCAAACCAGACGTCTGAAGTCTTTAATGACATCATGACCCCCGGTTCCTATCACCGCCACTGTAAACAAGTCTGTACGTTTCTATAAATGAACCACTTCACGTCAAACCACTCTTGACTGACTCTGTTTACATCTCAACCACTGAATTATGCAAAAACTTTGAAAACTAGTGGAATTCCCCTTTAAGTTCAGGTGAGAAAACATGTGCTATGATTTGGACGGTATCAGTCTTTTTAAGGCAATTAATACACAGCAATAAAATAAAATAAATAAATAAAATAAAATAAATACTTCTCACAAATGAATATTTTACCAGAACTTATTAAATGTCCTGAAAAAAACTTACTTCCTTATAAATGCAATCCTAATAAAATAAAATGGCTTAATTTCTAAGTCCTACAAAAGTTGTAACTTTTCAGCTCAACTGCATTGTCCTTGTCATCCTATGGCTTTATAGATGTAACTACAAAGAAACTAGGAAGTAAACTTTTGTTTTATGAATGTAAAAATGTTTATTTCCTCTGGAAAGGCATGTGCACCTACTGATTCAATGAAATCTATTGTCAGTCATAGGCTTATCACCAACCAGAAAGAAACATGAAAAATATGAGAGCAGTTCAGGGCTATTTCATGCTGTTCTGTGTTGAGACAGTTTTACTCCCACCATGCCATGTGGGTAACTGTTGGCTTGTAGATATTAACGCACTGCACAACAGCGCCCTCTAGCAGACTTTTCCCCAACTGCCTCAGTTTGGTTGTATTTATATTTAGCTGCGTTTAAAGTTGATCGGTGAACGTGTCCAGTTCGAAACTAATTTCAGGCGAGCTTTCACCCGCGGGATCAATATGTAGGCCATTATAGAGTGGGTCAGATTTTTTGTAGTTAGATCTAGGCTGCTGCTCTGTTTTTGGTCCATTTCCTGATGATGGCTTAAAGGGGAACTCCACCTATTTGTCCAAAATTTTAGATATTTATATGTTTAAGATGTAAGTAAAACCCTTCAGAGTGGTTTGGTGTGAAATGCTCCATTTTAGATGAACAGCTGTGATGGTGGTAACCAAGCGTCTGAAAATGCTCCCTCACAGAAAGTGATTACATGAAATGATTAGATATATGCTGCCTGATGTCTGATACACAGTGTTAGGATAGTTTTGTGATAACGTTTTGGCTTAAAATGGATTTTAATCCATTACTGGCAGATGGATACATGCAAGGTGTTGTAAGGCAAAAGAGTCCCCATAAAAAAAAAAAAAAACTTATTTGTTCAGATTTATGATTATTATACCACCATCACCGTATGAACACTCAGAAGAAACATGTAGGTTCATTGGTGGTTTTGGATAGTAAATATCATGACTATATTTCTGCGGTGGGCATTGTGGCTCCTATCACCACCACTGTACAAAGATCAGGTAAGTTTCAAATTAACCACTTAAGATCGAATTATTCTGCCAAATGAAAAAAAAGGGTGGCATCCCCATTTAAAGAAAAAGCTGGCTATTAAACCTTGTATGGCTTCATGTTCATGTCTAATATTTGTAAAATATGGTATATCCAATGGGAATGTTTTGTTTATAACATAAAACAAGCCAAACCAAATCCTCTACTGGTAGGCCCCACTGTCGAACTGTGATGATGTCACATGTTTGCACTGAAGTGAGTGCTACAGAAAATAAGACACTCTAAGAAGCTCTTCTCTTGAATAAAATATACTATCTAGCTAAAGCTGGCCAGGCTGAGTGATATATTAGAGTTATAGGATAAAATATGTTCCTTGCTCACTGGACAAGATGGAGCATTTGAAGCGGTCACAAAGATTTGGCCTGTGTTTAATAGTATTTTTATTGGTTTATACGGCATATTTAAATGGTATTGGCCATGTACACTATATTGGGCCCTAAATCTCCTAACGGTCAGAGTTCCTATTAGAGACAATACAGTAAGTTACTGAGAGTAAACTCCCCGTCTGCGCTATAAGTTGACGTTATTTACTTTACCCCGATAACATGTGCTAAACGTTCCTAATAACTGACATTCTCGGAGTTCGATGTACGAGCAAAAGCAGGAGACACCAAAATAGTAGTTCCGTGCTTCTGTCCAGACGGAGAGCCCCGCTGAGCCGAGGTGAGTTGCTTTAGCCACACCTACCGCTCACTTCAGTTACTAACCAGGAAGCCACAAATATAGTTAGCATTTTAAAACAAGACTTTGACTTCCACATGCAGGGGAACGGAGTAAGTCGCTTTAAAATACCTTTTTTGTAACCGAATACTTCTGAAATTGTCAAGTGGGCTAGTAACTACATTTGGCATATAACTTTGCCTCTAATCTGAAATAAAGTCAGAGCAGCTTAATCACGTTGACGGGCTGTGTTGTCTTCAGCCATGACAGACGGCGCAGCACAGAAGCTGTTAGCGACAGTGCCTTCTCAATACCTTTGTGTTTCTTTCGCCTCTTGTCTGTGCAATGATTACAGGCCGGTAAGAGAAACCCCCGTTATGGTCCTGATGTTTATATCGGTAGTTAGCCTGCGTACCAGGCTATTTTGGAGCTGAACTCAGGTTTATGGTTTCTCATCGCACTTTCATTATAGTTATCTCTGACAGGTTTAGTTCTGGCACGTTTTAAGTCGTCTATAGCGCATGCACACATGGACATCTCTCCAGCTTCACTCAGCAGAGTGATCCATCCGTCGCTTTTCTCCTCAGACAGAGCATTTTTACACAATGAATAAGAGGAAGTCCAATGTCCAGACTGTGGCCAAACCCAGCAAAATCTGCAGGACTGAGGACACGACGCAAGTGCAAGATGAGGATGATACTGATGAAGAGGGAGGGTTTCATCAGGAGCACTCTTTCTCTTCCTCGGTATGTGAAGTGAATCATTAAGTTGATGGATGAACAGTATTCTAAATGGTCTTGGACTCTGCACCTAAGCCACTCTGTCTTTGCTGTTTAGAGCGCAGGAGATATTGGAGTCATCGAGAGCATCACTTTGAAGAACTTCATGAGTCACCACTTGCTTGGCCCTTTTCAGTTTGGACCAAATGTGAACTTTATTGTTGGAAACAATGGAAGTAAGACTGATCAGAATTTGTGTTACTGCATTTTAACACCTTGAGTCTTTGTTTGCTCTCCTCTCTAATACAGTAAACATATCTTAAAAAAAAAAAAAAAAAAACCACTACCAGGGTTGAACGATGAATTGTATTATATTGAAATTGCAATTTTAAGAGTGCAATTTGTCAAATTCCATTTTAATCATAGCAAACATTGTCAATAAAACATAATAACACTGAGCATGTGAACTGCCTGTAGATGTGTCAGATCTGTTAGAAGCGTGCTGTGTATGACAACAAAACCACAACTGACTGGTGGCATAGTGTATTCACAACACAAGCCATAAGAGGTGTATGTACTGGCCTTCTTGGTTGAAACACAATCCTGGACCTCAGTCTATAGCAGATAATCACAATTTAATATTTCCTCAAATTCATTCACCCCTAAGCACTACAGATTTGCTACAAATTGAATTGCACTGGTTGCAGGTGCCTAGAATGAAATGGGGGCTACTATGTCTGCTTAGCATCTTTGCGTGCTATTTTGAGTCACAACACATACCATTCATATGTTTCGGGTCAAAACCTTATCTCGACACTGTCGTAAAGCATTAGGCAGCAAGTCCATATACACTCTGTACAATAACTTTGTGTGGAACAGCTTTTAGATGTAGCTGTTGAGGTAACATTTTGGGGATCTGGTTACTATCATCACCACTGTAAACAATTCTCACTCTTCTCTATAATGGTGCATTTCATATCGAACCACTTAGTGACTTTGTTTTAACAATTTAATTATGGGAAAAACTATTTGGTTGAGTTGTCCTTAAATGGAGTTGTGTGACTGTGCATTCAATCAAAATACATGCAACCATTTTGTCCCACATATCCAATCTCCTCTGTAGTCAGAAGAGCCAAACTAGCACAACAGTGGTATCAGTAATATCAAAATATGTCTAGAACCTTATGAACGATTCATTAATATTAAAGAGAGCTTATTATGCTCATCTGTTTTTTTTCCTTTAGTGTGTTATGTAGATTTTTGTGCATATAAATGGTCTGCAAAGTTAGACCAGAATACAAAGCCCAAAATACAAGCCAGAGTGAGAAACTCTCTCCCATAGATACCACATTTCTCAGCTGTCTGAAATGCCTCGGTAGAATTCCAACCATTTTTTTTTGTTACAAGCCGATGTCATCTCAAAACAATTCTTATTGCCTGCCTACTGGCAAGCTTGGCACTCCCTCTCCCAACTCACAGAGACCTAAAAAATGTACAGCTTGCCGCACTGAAACGTTCTGGTCCCTTCTGACATGCGTATGTGCATGTATCATCTTGTCTGACTTTCAGGACCTGAGTCTGGCTCAAATTGTTATAGCAGAACTAACGTCACTGTAAGAATATCCATGTGGCTGTTGCGGGGTGCCAAAGTTGTAGCAGGTTGCTGCTCTAGCATTTGACCAACAGACCAGATTGGAAGAGGGTGAATACAGAAGTATGGTATAAGAACGTTTGTGTTGGAACACAATGGAACACAGAGAAGGCTTTAAATATGATTCCAGCCTGAGCTTTGCTTTGGAGTTGCCCAGTTTTATAGACTGCATTAGTGTTTCAGTGTGAGTACTTCAGAAGTTTATCCCTGGTGAGATTTTGTTTGTTTATTAGTGGTGGCAAATGTAGTACTGATCATTTGTCTGTTCTATACCTTAATGTATAATGATAATGATGCCTTATATGACTTATTGTGTCAATATTAGGTGGGAAGAGTGCAATTCTCACTGCACTTATTGTGGGCCTGGGTGGAAAAGCAACAACAACCAACAGAGGAGCATCTTTAAAAAGCTTTGTAAAATATGGAGAGAGGTCAGTTCGCTTTATAAAGATCTGGAGTTTACTAATCACCTGAAGGAACTGTCTTATGGTTCATAATATATCACATGGTATCTCTTATGTCTCACTCAGCTCTGCAGAAGTCACAGTAAAGTTGCGAAACAGAGGAAGTGATGCTTATAAAGGTGATATATATGGAGACTGCATCTCCATTGAACAGCGGATCACAAGCGATGGGTGCAGGACTTGCAAAATCAAAAACAAACCAGGTAATACATTGTACTTTTGCTTGCCAGCATGCTCGTCTGAATACAAACCCAGAGCTCAGATCTGTTTCTCTGTTTTCAGGTCACATTATTTCCACCAAGAAAGAAGAGTTAACAGCCATATTGGACCATTTCAATATACAGGTTGCATTTGCATTCTGTGTAGAATTACAGCTAGATTCGGATTATTTTCACTCATTGCATGTCTTGTATTGAGTTTTTTAGGTTGTCATTTTTCTACTTTTTATAGGTTGATAACCCAGTCTCAATCCTGAATCAAGAAATGAGTAAGCAGTTCCTGCATTCAAAAAGCGAAGCAGATAAGTACAAGGTAAGAACTTGCTGGTTAGTTGTACTGGTTAGTTGATCTTTTCTTCTAATGTACACCTGGTCATGGTGGTATGTATGACCTACTACAGTAAAATGAGACATTAAATGCAGTTTTCAGCCTCAGGTTATCAGCCTTACTTTTTATGAATGATGTTTTGGGTCTTTTGTTTTTTTATAGTTTTTCATGAAGGCAACTCTGCTAGAGCAGATGAAAAGAGACTACATCCATATTAAGCAGACCAAAGCTGTGACGCGGGACCAGGTGGAAAGGCAGGAGGAGGTAAACTGATGTTTTTCCAGGATGATTGTAATTATAGTATTTTCATATGCATTATCTCATCAATCGCATGTGATCGGATAGTAACTTCCCTACTGTATTGGGTATTTTCCAGTGTCTTAAAGACCTCAGACAGTTGTTTTTACAAAAGAAAGAAAAGTATGAAAGTTTATCAGCACTTGAGAATATGAAGCAGACTCTGGAGGACTTGAAGAAAAAGATGGCATGGTGTCTGGTATGTTGTCTCTGTCCTGTTGCATGTCTTTGGAAAGATGATATATAATGCTTTAGTAGCACAGTAGTAAATCACCAGTATTAATGACCACTAGGCTCCGTATTCAGCTGGTGCATGTCTGTTACCTAAGGTTCTGCATCATCAATATTACACTATATAAGCATTCCTAAACTCTGGACAACTTTATCCATGTACCAAACAGCGTATTGAATGGCAGTTTTACTCTTAACAGGTGCGAGAGAAGGAGTGGCAAGTACAGCAATTGAAGGAACAAATTGAAAAAGAACAGAACTATACCACACATGAAGAAAAGCTTCTGCTCTGCCAGGTACAAACTGCTTCGTTGGTCCATTCTACATTGCTTCTTTCTTTGTTTGCAGAGTGTTTCTCTTTGTGTCTATGTCACATGGATGTAAAGAGTGATTCAAGCGCATTGCCCTTTTTGCACTCTAAGATCTGTGCTTCCTCATCTAGAGCAAAATTACCCTTGCTGAAAAGAGATTGCGGGACATTCAACAGAAGCTTGGGAAGGTGAAAGAAGAAGAGGAAAGTCTGGCAGAAGAGAGTAGAAAACTGAAAGAAGAGGTCAAGCTCAAGAGTAAAGCTCAGAAGAGCCAGGAAGTAGGATACTGTCCTGATTCTTGTTCTGATAGTGTGTCCACTGTCTCCAACATACAGATATTTAATATTTAATGAGAAACCTGAGTCCTGTCCGCATGTTTAAATTGATTTTTAAAGTTCTGATTTTTCAGGTGGTGTACTTCCGTGCTGAGAATAAATTGAAACAATTAGAAAAGGAACAATGCCTTCTCCAGGAGAGGATTAACAAAATAAGTAATAGGTATGTTACTATCAGTGGGAAACCTGTGTGATCAGCATTTCACATGGACAGCACCATATTTTTAGACAAATTATCATGTATATTGTGTTTACTTTTGTTATCTGGTTATCATGATTTTTGTGCAATTGCATTACAGTGTAAATGTGATTGATCTCACCCTTATCCAAAGTTGTATGATTAGGACCATGACTTTTTATGACTATAGTAAAACATCTAAATCCTATTAACAGTCACTCAATGGTAAAGTCTTTATGTGAGCAGTAACCCATCTTAAGGATTTTCAGACCTGTTGTGTATGCTCTTTGCCTTTGATTCCACCACCGATCCTTATAACTGTATAGGAAAGAAGCTGCTTTAGTGTCTATTTAAATCATCCACAAAAAAGTATTGTTATAAACCAGTTATCAACCCGTTCGTATGCGTTGGGATATCCTAACTTTATCCTGTCATAGTGATAGCATGACTATCGTTACTGTATAATGCTGTGAGATAACCTTAAATTGTTGTTGTTTTTGGTAGTAATAGCAGAAGGAATCATGAGTCGGAGCATGCACTGCGGGTAAAGAAAATATCGGCTCTGAAGAAGCAGCTAGAAAAGTTTGAGGCTGAATCTACAACACTTAATCAGGAAATCAAAGAGAAGCAGCAGGCCCTTTTCAAAGGAAGGGAAGAATATGACAAGCTAAGGTGAACCTGCATTTATTCTTTTTCACTAAACTTTTAGATACATTTCTAAAACATTGCAACAATATGTAAGTGTGCCTAATGCCATAAAAAGCATCATTTCAGATAGTTGGTGTAATATAGGTGTTTTTGCATGAATCAGAAATGTTTATGACTAGTACACCGTAAGTACAGCACATGACAGGAAGGTTAAACTATATATACATACATAATCAGTAAACCATGACAGAAGTGCTGTGACTAGTCATACCTGACAGCTTCTATAAGTGGCTCACTCATCTTTATTAATTATTAATTCTTGTATGCAGAGCATTTGCCACGCATGTTCTGTGATGATTTTGCTGTCACAGTGCTCTTAGAGGGACTTTAATAATAATTTTTGCTGTGCAACATTTTAGCATGGAAGAAAAAAACATCCAGGTCTCTCTGGAAACCAAACTCAAGAGGAGAAACCAGCTCACGGCCAGCAGGTCCAATAGACTGAGACGATTTGGAGATCGCATGCCGGAGCTGTTGGAGTCTATTGACAAAGCACATGCTCAGGGACGATTCATTAAGAAACCAGTAGGACCAATAGGTGACAGCTTTATTTATCACAGTTTACCAGATTGTGTGAATAAATGATACTTTCGTAATCATTTCTTTCATGCCAGTAATGCATCAACATTCTCTTTTGATCATTCCATGATGTTCACACATTATTTTGTATATTGACTGTGTACTAACAAATAAGAGCAATAAAGTATGTAAATTGGGATAATTTTCTGTAAATTGAGATCCATGCTTTTTGTTAGACTAGTGTATCCACTTTTTCTTGGCTTAAGGCTTGGACATAGGCAGCTAACATGCCAGGCTGCCAGTTAATTATGGTAGTGTTTATGTACACAGAACATGGGTTGTTTCTGATTGGTCTAACTCATCCACAGGTAGTTCAGAAGCTCTGTGTTATTAGCTTCAAATTTGTAACAGTATCATGGTTTCAGATTATGATTTTGATATAAAAACAGTTAATCTTTCAGCCCAAAATTCATTTTGATTATTTATAGTGTAGGCTGTATTAAAATTGCAGCTCTTGAGATTTGAATATTGGATTCTCTTAAAATGCGTTTTAGATATAAAAACAATACATTTTCAGCCCTAAGGGAAAACATTTGTCCTTTTTTTGCCAGTACTTTTGTTATTTGAGGATGTTTTTGCAGCAGTGTGGTTCAGTTTTGGCCCATTCCCAGTCAAACTATCTTCAATCTTACAATTTAGACTTTTTCGTGGGATTTAAGTCAGGCAATATTGGCTAATATGTCCCAGTTCAGCATTCCATTCAAGTATTCTTTGATGACATGTAAAGCCCCAGAAGCAGCCCCATATCACGATTCTCCCATCTCCATACTTAACTGTGGAGGTTCTTAGGATTGTACATGCAATCCTTTTTTCTTCAAACATGATGAGCTGAGTTAATGCCCAAGAGTTTTATTTTTGTTTCATCTGACCGGAGTTCATTGTGCTGATTTCTGATTTGTCAAAATGTTCGTATGCAAATTTTAGACATGCATCTATGTACTTCTTGTTTAGCAGAGGAGTTGTGTGTGGGTTGTAGGAACAGAGGTGATTGTGCTGCAGTTCATTGCTTATTGTTCTCTGTGTAACTGCTGTTTCAGCTGCTCTTAGATCATCATGTAATTCTTTTTGAGTAACTGCCAGTTTCTTTCCTTATCGTTAGTTGAGAACATGCTGTAAAGTTTTGCATTGCACACCCGTCTGTGGCTGATTAGTTGCAGTTTCTTGCATATTATTAAACTAACTGTACTAAGTAGGATGTTTAACGTCTTGACTAGAGTTTGCTCAAGATAATTTCAGTTTTGTTTTTCGAACTCTTTTGTGTGCTTATGAATTATTACTAATTTGTAAGTAAAACATTGAAAGACATTATGTGTAAAAATTGGCAGTGGATATAATAAATATATAAAAACAAAAAACAAGGGGTCTGAATACCCCTTTACTGTTAACTGCTAAAACTTATGCTATGTGTTTAAAGTTGTTAAATAGTAAAGCGTTTCTTTTTTGAGTATTATAAGATTTACAGGACTTATAACCTTGCTTCAAAACCCATCATACTTATTTTGAACATTAAAACATATCTTCAGACTCTGTCAGTTATGAAAATCTGCCCTGGTTTTCATGTTTGCTCAGCTTCATCTTAGACTTCAAACCTTTCTATTATAAATGAGAAAAGATTTAAGTGATTTTGCGTCATTCTTCTTTCTCAGGTGCATGCATCAGCCTTAAGGATCCAAGTTTAGTTGTGGCTGTGGAAAGTTGCTTACGGGGTTTCATGAAAACATTTTGCTGTGACAATTACAAAGATGAGAAGGTCTTGCAGGAGCTGATGTCTCCACACTTTCCCAGAGGCAGCAGGCCACAGATAATGGTGTGCCCTTTCACAGACCGTGTGTACAATGTTCAAAACCGGTGAGCACCTTACTTCTTATTCTTTTCTATCACCATGTCTGTAGACTGACAGTGACAAAGGAGTTCCTCGAATGCAACGATTTTCTGAAGAGAGTAAGGATGTATAGCCTGAAAGGGCAAAATATTTACTGCTTACGAAACTGACAGTTAAAACCCATTTCCTGTACTTTCAGTGGTATACAGGGTCTTTTGTTTCAGCAGCTGTAAGCAGACGTTATGCATCTATAGCCCCCTTATAGATACAAAGAAATATATTACACCTGTAAAAATTATTTCAAAATGTCTGTGCTAAATCAGAACTTGTATAATGGAGCAATATAGAACAATATAACAGAAAACTATAGAGCTACTGGCAAAAAACTGTTAATCATAATTATAACAAATGACATTTTTTAGATTGTCTCAGCTTCTTGGTTGTTGGCTGAAATGTTTGTTTTTATTTCTTGGCATATACTTTGGATTTGTAGATGTAATGTCATAGAAAAGAGAAACTAATGAATTATAGATTAGAAATTAAAGACATAGCGCAGTACTGAATGCAAACGTTGTTTTTTGCTTCCTTTATTAATGATGTTGTTAGAGGTGTGCACCATCCGGAGTTCCCATCTGTTTTGGACATCCTCATCATTGACAACCCTGTGATAACTAACTGCCTGATAGATATGAGGAGCATTGAATGCATTCTTGTAATCAGAGTAAGTTGATTAAATTCTTTTGGTTTGTGTAAAGTTGCTGTTAAACTACATCCCCATCTTCAGAAAAAGATGCTGTGCAAAATGGAAATAAAAACAGACTGTGATGTGCAAATCATTTAATCCCTGTAATTAAAATAGTACAAAGATAACATCGGAAGGTGAAAGTAAAGACATTTTTTGTGCAAGTCACCCATGGCATGTGCATTAATACACCCCCATACCATCACGGATGCTGGCTTTGGAATTGTGTGTTGATAATCAGCTGGATGGTCTCTCTTCTTTAGCCCAGAGGATGGGGCACCAATGATTTCAAAAAATATTTTTATAAATTTTGATTTGTCTGACCACAGCACACTTTTACACTTTGTCTCAGTCCATCTTAAATGAGCTCAGGCCCAGAGAAGGTGGCACATCTCTGGATCCTGTTTATATTTGGTTTCTGTTGGTGCATGCAAGAGTTTTAATGTAGTGCGGTCTGAGGGCCTATTGATCACAGCCACCCAATATTGGTTTTGGACCTTGTTCCTTACATGCAGAGATTTCTCCTTATTAGTTGTGAGATGTTTCACCAGGATTTCATAATTTTACCATCTTTTGTTACCCTGGTCCCAACTTTATTGAAACATGTTGCTGGCAAGAAATTTAAAATGGCATGTATTTTTCAAAAAACAATAATTCTCAACATTTGTCTTTGTACTGTTTCCAATTAAATAAAGACTTCAAATGATTTGCACATAAGTAATTTCAGTTTTTATTTAAGTTTTGCACAGCATACCAACTTTTTTGTCAACACCATTGTATATTTTTTATTAATTAGTTTTATTATGTTTTTTTATGTAATTTAATGTTAAATTCGATTTGATAAATGCCATAAAGCACTTTGTGAAATTGTAAAATGCAGGAAAGCGCTGTAGCAAGAAGGGTTATGCTAGGTGGAAGGCCACCAAGGAATTGCCGGGAGGCCTTCACTGCCGATGGTGATCAGGTTTATACCAATCGGTATTACACACCTGAACATGAAGTTATGGTCAAATACCTCGGTGGGGATCCAGAGGCTGAAATTCGGCAAGTAATATCTGAACTACTACATATTGCAATTTTCAAATTGGGATTTACCTATTTAAACTCTGTGGTTAAAAATGAACAGAATATGCTTCCATTTTCCGCAGGTATGAAGTAACTGTTGAAATTTTCTTTTCCACATGTGCAGTCTGGTGCAGTCAGAAGTGGAAAATCATCAGGCCCAACTGTGCAGGTTTCAGCATCACTTAAGTTCTGTAAAGCAAGACATTCAGTCCATGGAAGAGAAGCTGCGTGGCGTATTCATAGCGTGCAAAAGAAATCAGGTATTATCAAGGCCCTGAACATAAAATTTTCTCCTTTCACTGTTTGTTTTCAGGAAAGCTTTTCTGTTGTAAGCATAGTTGATGTGATATCCTTATTATGATAAATTATGTCACATTATGCTTTCCTGAGTTTATTATTGGTGTTTCCACTGCATTTAGAGCACTAAACAACAATGTGTTTAAATAAAAAGAGATTTAGAAGAGGTTCCCAAGTGCTTTCACTGTTGTTCTTTTAAAGTCACGTAGTCGTGAGTTTATATCTCAACAAAGCCAGGGGTCCAAGCATTTGACTGTGGATTAACTTTCTGTCATGTGACACAACATAGCGCATCAATTAAAGGTTTGCCTTTTTAACAGGTTGAAAGTGCACAGTGACAGAAAAGCCATCCTAATTGCAATATATATATATATTTTTTTAAGTTTAATGTTATTACTAAGATGTTTAACTTGCTTCAGGTTTTACGACGTTGCTGTTCTCCAGTAATGTAATTCATTTATTTTGTCATGCATCAGTGCCTTAGGAGTCATATTTTTCTTAAAGGCCTTTCATACAAGCAAATTAATAATGAGTTGTGTCAGTTTTATTCTTACATATGTTGTACTTTCTGATGTCTGTTGCACAGGAGAGCATAAATCGGGTTAGAGCATCCATAACAGAACTTGAGAACATTGAGGAGTCTCAGATCGAGGACGTCAGTTCCCTGGTGTGTAGTCTGTGATTTGTTCAGGTTTATGCAAACATAGTTAACTGTATTGACTTGTTAAGAGAGGTATCACCTCATTGACTGTACATACTCTGATGTATAACCCTAAAATTCATAGGAAGAAGATGCTCAAGAAAATGAGCAGAAAATTGAGCTGGAGAGAACAAGTGTACAAGAAGCGCAGAGTGAGCTGGAAAAGCATACTAAAGCTGTCAAGGAAATTGATCGGAAATACCAAGACGTGAGAAATAAAAGAGAGCAGCTCACTGATGAAACAGAGCAGTTAAAGGTGGGTGATAAAGGCTAAATTCTAAACATAAACGTGCTACAAGTAGACAGCTTGTACAGATTACTCATTTGATTTTTCTGTCTTGAGCAGGAGGAGCAAGTGAAAGCTGCGGCTGAGTGCAGTAAGCTTGAGCAAAGCCTCAAGATTTTGGAAAAGAAACTCAAAGCACATCAAGATAATATTGAGGCCATGCGAGCAGAACTTGCCCTTAAAGAAGAGGAGACAGAGGTAACAGCAAGGAGGCCTGAACTTTAGTCATCTGGATAGTGTTTCTAGGTTTAATTTATTTATTGTAAAAAGTCAGAAGCCATTATTAGGGTCCATATAGAATTTGTAAGTAGTTCAGATGTTGCAAAATATGTAAAACATTTTTAGAAATAAAAAGCAACAAAATGTTATAACCCAAAGATTTGCTCTCAGATCTCAGATTACGAATTTCCTTGCGCGTACCATGATTCAGGAGGCAAAAGACAGGTCTGTTATAGTGCTTGACCAATGCATGCCTAAATTAGCAAGATACCTTAAGTCAAGCCATATACACTCATTGAGTACTGCGTTGGCCTACCTTGTATTTACGCTCATTGTCCATTTTATCAGCTCGTTTTACCATATATGTGTGTTTTGTAGATCTACAATTACAGACTGTAATTTCTTTATATAATTTGTCAATGGTCAGGACCCCTACGGGGCAGGTATTATTTGGGTGGTACTGCAGTGACACTGATGTGCTGGAGGCGTGTAGGTGGCTGGTAAGAGTGAATCAGATACAGCATTGCTGCTGGAGGTTCCACTCAGTATCTACTCTACTAGGTACTCCTACCTTGTTGGTCCACAGTTTGTGTTGATCTTCCTCTGGTCCTTAATCAGCGGTCACAGGATGCTGTTGGCTGGATATTTTTGGTCAGTAAAGTATTCTCAGTCCAGGAGTGAAACTCAAGCAGCACTGCTGTGTCTGTTCCACTCACACCAACACAACAGTTGCTGAGAATGATCCACCACCCACATAATACCTGCTATGTGATGGTCCTGTAAAGGCCATGACCTTTAAAGAACAGGGTAAGAGGGGTTTAACAAGGTATGCAGAGAAGGTCAGTTATCGTGTAACTACAGAGTGCTTCTGTGTGGTAAAGGAAAATGAGTATAGGTACATGGTAAGTCCCAAAAGCATATTAGCAAATAAGCTAACGTTTTTGTTCACAAGGGACACAAGGAGTCTGTTCAGTACCATTTACTGAGAAGAGTTTGTCAGGAGGCCATTTATTGAGAAGACTTTTAAGTTTGCACTGATGGATTTGTCTGGAAGACTAGCCAGAATGCTGTAACTCTGATGACTTTAGCATCGTGGTCCCTCTTTCTCATTTTCATTAGGACATTAAAGCAAAAGCCAGAGAAATCTGTCCTACTCCTCAAAGACCTGATCGAAGTGCAGAGAGCATTGACACAGAGATCACACGTCTGCGTCAAAAGATCAGCTCACAAGAGAGCAGCCATGGCAACCAGGAGCAAGTGATCAGGTGCGCATTATACCACCTGGTGGATTTTGTGTTCTATTATTCAATAAGCATGATCTAAACAGTTTATTATTACTTCATAGGGAATATGCAGAAGCTCATGGCAATTACAAAAACAAATCCAGCCAAGTGAGAGATCTGAAGAGGTTCATCGATCGCCTGGACAACATCATGACTGACAGGCAGGCTCGATATAAAACACTGCGAAGGTAGTTTGAGGATTTATCTTTTGAAATGCTGATTTGTTTTTTTAACAGGAAGTTGGAGTTCAGCCATGTAGTGTAAACTGAACTTACAGAGCACAGGTTTATCCACTGATATGACTTAATTTTACACCATTTAAGCAATGGCCAAGACTTACAAAATGTCTTTTAAAATGTCTCTGTTGTCCTGTTATGGCAGATCCCTCTCTGTGAGATGCAAGTTATACTTCAACAATTTCCTTATCAAGCTGCACTGCTGCGGGTCCATGATGTTTGATCACAACAACGAAACCCTCTCCATTTCAGTATGTTATTATTTCCTGATAATTACTTAATGAGCTGGACTAAGTTTGGAAGGTAAAGCAGAGGGACGCTATGGTGCTGTGGCCCTGTGGCCCTGCAGAACCCGTCTTAAGTAATTATGTTATCCTCACAGTTATCATGTTGTTAACAAGTTTTATCTACAGTAATGATTTTACTGAGGAGGATAATACTAGGATTCAATTTAGTCTGATAGGTAGGGCTCAGAGTTGATCTCAGAAAAAAAAGATTCCTAAATTTCAAGAATTCAGGCATCCAGTTGACCAAAGCTTTGCGTTTTCACACAGTCACATTCATGTTTGAATGAACACCCACATACACAGGGTGAGATATTCTACTGCCACCTTCTAGACAACTTGTCTGAAAAATACAGCTTGTACCTCTGTAGTCCAGTAGTTTGGTTTAGATAAAGTGGACACAGACTAAAATGTAACATTTCTAATGAAGTCCTTGATTACAAGCAAATAGTATTACCAGTGGCAAAACATTTACCCACCTAAAAGAATTGAGAGAGGAGATCCCCCCACCCACCTAGCATTAGTTCTCCAATTGTCTTCCAAAGGTTTTTGTACTTGTTGTATTTGCCCTTCTGTATGTATAGATTGTTGGAGGGAAAAATTCCTCAAAACTTGTTTAATCTATAGTGATTGTTTTTTCTATAGTTATACCTTTTAATGCAACATCTAACAGAAACCAATTGATTTGTTTTCTTTAATTGAGAATTACATTTGGATTAGCCCATTGTGACCAAAAAAGTTAATATACAAATGTCAAGGATAAAAACTCAACATTTAGCCATATCGTTTGATTGATTGGCAAACATTTCAATGACAGAGAGCATTACTGACCACAAGAAATGTAATATTTCAGATATAAATTATTAATGAGTTTAAAATGTTGAAACTTTGTATACTCTCGTAGCTTAGCGCTATGTTTACAGCATAATTTCTTTTACCTTTATTTAACCAGGATAATCACATTGAGACTAAAAATCCCCTTTATGTGCTGTCCATGCTGAGATCTGCCTTCAATTGAATCAATCTGTTGGTTTTAGGTGAAGCCTCCAGGTCAGGAGAAAGACAACATCAATGACATGCGGTCTCTGTCTGGTGGAGAGCGCTCCTTCTCCACAGTTTGCTTCATTCTGTCGCTTTGGGAGATCACAGAATCACCCTTCAGATGCCTGGATGAGTTTGATGTCTACATGGTAAGCATAATATCAAATATTCTAGTTATATACAGTCTTGACCACTGCTTTAGATTTACATCCCTGTTGTTTTGGGTTTTTTTTGTTTTCTTTTCTGTGAAGGACATGCATAATCGTCGAATCTCGCTGGACCTTCTCCTTGAGCTCTCCGAGCGGCAGCATCTGCGACAATTCATTTTCATCACCCCCCAGACCACCAGGTAAAAAGCTATATATGTGTCTCAGACTTATAATGGGTGATGATAACATTTGGAATCCTAAAAGATGCTCCATTTTCTTGCAGTAGTCTCCCCAAAAGTCCACATATTAAAATCCATCAGCTTCAAGATCCAGAAAGAGAAAGCGAGGAGGCTTTGCCATAGTGCCATGTGAAAAGATGGGACTGAAGTAAACTTTGTTCAAAAGAATGAAGGGTATATTTTTATACATTTATGCATTTATTTATATTTTTACCTGTTCTGTGTTTTAGCTGCTTCGTTTTAGCTGTCAATGTTTAATGGACTAGCAACTGTAGCAATTGTAAATGTGTTCAATGCTGCCTGATTTTTTCTTTGTGGAAAGCCAGGTGTGTTGATTTTTTAGTGTTCTGCCTTATTATCTACTTTTCTATCACCTGCTAACTTCCTGTTCCTGTGTTGAAGGAAAGGCAAGTTAGAGGTTAAAGGCTCTTTACCCTGTTTAGGGCAGGTTTACAAAACATAAAAGCTGAAATACCATTAGTCACCTGTATGCTTTATTGTCATTGGTAGGGATGCACCAATACCACTATTTGCCTTCCAATATGGAGTACCAATTCCAATTGAAATTCCTTCTGACCTTATAGCTTGATATGTGCCTATAATATTATTGTATAATATCCTGATGTCTATACAATTCTACTAAATAAATATTTCACTTCTGTTTTATCACAAATAAAACATATCAAGCTGAAATGTATGTCACTAAGCTATCTTCACTTGAGCTACATGGTCAGTCTTTACATGCTTAATTCAATTTAAGCATTGACATCCTTGGGAATATTAGCAGTACATATTTTGCAATGAGAATTAAGCATCATGGTAGCGCTATTCCCTACTGCTGATACCAATACTGTATTTAAGTGTCAGTTTTAATACAGGGCCAGATACAGAACCCAAATCAGTTTCAGTGTCGGTGCAAAACTTGTAATTTGGTTCTTTTTGTCAAGTACCACGCAGCCAAACATGTACCATTTGTTCTGAAAACAGCCCATAGACAGTTTATTGATTTGAATCACAATGTTGTCAGTGCAACGTTACATACTGATTTGAAGACATGCCACAAATAAAACACAAACATCATATTACACAATCAAATGACTTTAAATTTGGTATTTCATTTCCATGTTAGGTACAAATATTTACATGGCAAAGATATACATCTGCAGTTTTGGGATTTTACAAACACAATATTACTTTCTACAAGGAGGGCTTTGGAGAAAAAAAAAAATGTGCAGCATCCTGAGCCTTATTGGACATACATGGGCTTGATGCTTTTGTTTGTGGAAAGCAAGAAAACAGGGACACCACATTTTCCTAGATAGGTAAACAAAAACTGAAGGGAAATATTTGTGTCACTATGCACTCTTAATAAAATAAATTACCTTTTGGGGTTCTTTAGCTTGGCTTTGTTGGGGTACCCTTCGTAGACTGAGACTGGACCATCCCATAGATATTCTGTATAAACTTAAGGAATGGTCCTACCCAGCAATAAAGCTTCTCACATTCCTCTTGTTATACGCACTCATTCTTCAAACAAGACAGGGACAGAGAATCCTCTAAGCAAGATCCGCTGAAGAACCCCTTCATTAAGAGTGCACGTAGCGAGTAACAATATGTTTGCTTCAAGTGGTTAAATTAAGTTGTGGCTCAAAGCTCTTGCAAAACCCCTCATCAGTTTCCATTAAAGATGCATTAAATTACTGTATAAACAGTGGTTATTTAAATGTCACGAACTTGTGTAGAAATATTTTACAAAAAACAGTTCAATAAAAACTTATCACATTTAGACTGAGGTTGTATAGCAAACACATTTGTAGCGGATTGCTTCTCAATTGCGAGGTGGAGGGGTGTTATTAAAGCCCTCCGAGGAAAGAAAGGACATGATAAATTGCCTTTTTCAGAATGAATCGTTTTAACCAAATCTACAGGCATCCATACATGCACGCTGTGATATGATTCATACAGAAATAAAAAAAAAAAAAAGGGAATGAGTAAATATATAATGTGGTTTGGCAGTTGTGTGTCATTTGTTGGAAAAGCCTGTGATGTCGGTTTAAATAACTGATGACGCAGGTGTTCTAACCCTTGTCACTGCAGAGAATAAACCAATACTTGAGTCGAATAAATGCTAAGTTTGTCCAAGACGAGATCCACGACATTGTTGTCCTTACAGATAGCTTCTACAAATACACACTGTAAGTTTTTATTTATTTATTTATTTATTTATTTTTTGGGAGAGAACATGCACCCGAGGGAAAATATCTAATGGGCAGGTGAATCACAAATGTAAATCTCACACATCATTAGTATTGTAACTGTTATCATTTATAAGGCCTCCTTATATTATTTGCCAAGGTTGCCAAAAGAAGAGATAGGAGCGATTAGGCTTTACACTTAGGACATGCATGCAAATAACTTACATTTATAATCAAGTACAAGCACATTTGGGAGGTAGGCTAAATTAACCCCTCTACCCTCCTTGCTGTTTAAGATCAAAGTTGAACATACTGTTTTAATAGAAATCGTTACATTTAGTGTGACGTTTTGCCTTTAATACCTGAACCACCGTACGCAATACAGCAGCTATTGTGGTAAATATGATCTTTAAGTATCGTAGCTATAAATGAAATAGCCTACTGTGGAGCACTTCACTGACTAACAATGAATGGAAGAATGAAAACAAGTTGACTTATTTTGCACACCTTACATTGTTGCAGGTTTGAAATTAAATGTATATTCTTAACTCTTAGCATTTGACATTCCATGCATACTAGTTTTTTTCAACCACAAGAAGCAAGTTCGTCTGAGTAGTCCAAATATATTTTTGTGTTAATCTTGTGGAACTGGCTGAACATGAATAAAACATTACAACATATTCAGTCCGGAGCGTGCTGGCATGCATACCCTCACTTCTGCATGTCACACTGCAAAAGCAGTACGATGGACGGGTCGCTCTTCGCCGCTTCTTTAAACTCGTCCAGCGTGATCTGGTCATCGTTGTTCTTATCCATCTTGCTAAAGATCCGATCCACCCTCTGCTCTGGTGTCAGCCCGTCCTCGTTCATCTTCATCATGATCACAGTGCCAACCATTTTGTAGATAGCCTTTAAAGAAAGGGAACAGACATATCCTTCCTTAGCCTACAGTAATAATAAGAGTCAGTATGAGATTATATTCTTTTCATTTGATGTGGATTTTTTCCTGCATTTTACAGGGTATCCAATTGCTGATTTTTTGCATGTAATACATAACCTTTTGTGGATGCTCTCCTTTCTCCAACTAAAAATGGGCAGTACGGCTTCAGGCTGAGCTGTGCCAACTTCCGTCCTGGGCCAGGAGCCAAAGGAGAACGCAATTGGCCAGTTTCCCAGGAGGTGCTAGGAGAAACTGGGAGGAGTAGTTGGGGTCGCACTTATTTTATGGAATGGCATAGTTGTCATGCAGTAGTTTGCTCTCTTTTACGACTCTCGGATTCTGACAATCTTGTGGAACTAGTGGCTCGGGGGAGCAGGGGTCACCTTATCCTTTCCCGACTGGGGCTACAGTAATGTGACAGGTTGCAGTCGCTGAGTTACGTAAAGCTATTTTGCTGTTTTGCCTTGGTATCGCAGTGCTCTGAAACACAGCTGTGAGCTGCTGGTTTAACACCAACATACTTAACATCTTAGAAACATTGTCAGTGTCCCTTTTTTAAAAATCTGCTCTAAAAGTGGAATGAAAGCTTTCCGTGTGCTGCCGTGATGTCTATAATTATACAAACAGAGCACGCGGCTGCCTTTTGTTGTTGGATGCGCTGAAATGTTTTCTGAGCATGTGCACAAGCCAAGAAGGGTCGATTCCAAAAACCTCAAAGAGACAGGGGTCCACAGAGATTGTATTTTTTTTGCATGTGATTTTAGGCTTACTAAAGGCTCTTAATTAAAATTCTTCATTCATTAAATAATAATAATAATCAGAGGTGTGTAGTTCAGGTCCTGATAGTAAAAAATCTAAACCTGCCCCAGGATTTTGTTGTAAATGGCTACTTGTTGTAGTTTGATTACCAGCAGTAAATGTGTTGACAAGCAACTGAAACAAGATCCTAGAGTGGTTTTTAAGTGACAATACATCTGATAATACACTCATCATCAAAAGAATAGCTGCACCCAGAAGGAAGTGTCAGATTGCAATGCTACTGGGAAGGAGGATAAAGGTTACCAGGAACAATAAATGATGATAAAGTTAGACTGATATGATCAATATTTATTAAGCTACACATATAGAAGTAGTGTCTCTCAGTATGACGTCAAGCTGCCATGTTTGCTAACACAACATGCCTAGGTCTCAGAATAGAGTTGTAGAGGTTCCTAATGTTCCTAATGGTGTCCTGCGATAATCCATCCCATGCAGGTTGAATATTCTCACACAGCTCCTGCAGACTGTGCGGTAGGGGTGGAGGTAGAGTGACAGCAGGCCTTCTGGACATATGACATGTGATGACAAACCGTTCATTTTCCGGATTCGTTGGTCATCTCCACCAAGATAACAGCAAGACTTGTCACTGAAGATGACCTGCTGCCATTCTGAGTTCCTCTATGACAGTCTGCCACGACACCATTGCAGTCTATGGCGACGCTGACGTGGTGTTAGGAGCAGTTGTTTTTTTTTAACGGTCTGCCTGCACATAGTCTTGCGTTGTGCAGCCATCTGTCAATGGTGATGGCACTAACAGGATGACTCATCGAGGGTATTGCTGCTCGCTGAATGTCCACAGTCATGGCTGTTGGGTCTGTCAGGCACAGCAGTAAGGTCCGTCCTTGCTTGCGTCACATGCATGGCAGTGTGAAACCTGAATTATTTGCACGTCTTACAATGTTAAACCTACCCACCACTCTTCATTCCAGTCACAGCTGATGTGCAACTATTTTTTGATGATGAGTGTAATTAAAGACTAGTTTTAGATATAGTGCCAAAAGCGTTTGGGGGGCAAAGAAGGACATAAAACAGGTTAAATGTAAACATAGGTTACTATTATACACTAAAGCCGTTAATAGAAAGGAATCTTGTGATATAGTAATTGCAGTTATCAAATGTGGAAACGGAGCTGTCCAAACTAAAACATACACCCTACTGCAAAGCTTCTATCATTTTTGAAATAACCTTTTAAATAAATAGTGCAGACAAAGTACAACCGTGAAGTGGATCAATCCCCACAGTGTGTGCTAGGGACACTAGCCTCCCCCACTATCTTTCGGTCTGGGTACATGTAGGAATTAAAATCTGAATATCACCCATAACTTTAGATTTTATGATGTATATTTAGATATAACTAGACAAATTAGCATTTGTTTTTAGATTTTAGTGGTCAATGAATAATATATTTGTCTTATTGTATTTAAAACCAGTTTACCATAGAGTTTTGCTTCGATAGCCAAAGTGCAGCACTGTTAAGAAGCAACACAAACATTTCAGTGTTGGCCAGCTGTATACAGTATATTGACATGCAGTCATGTTGGTCACACAAGTCCAAATACGAAAATCTATCCGTCTTGGCAAGAACCCCTGTGCAGTTATTTCCAGTCATACAAGACCAGACTCCTATTATATAATATACATACACATCCATAACCGAAACTAAAAGCCGCATTGCTGTTTCAAAAACATTTAAAATCTGACAAACAGTATAAATAAAAATGCACAAAACCGTAAATAATGAGCGCCCCCCCAGACCCTCCCCCAAACAGCAAGTTGGCTCGTTTTATTGAAGTGTAGGACTTTCCCCATAAAGATGTCATACTGAGCGTTAAAAGCTCTGCCTTTCATTTACCAACTTGTGACCTGTCTCCTTTAAAACATCTCTGATTGCATATTTGCAGATTTATTTGCAGTTTGTATAATGGCACTATAATAAAAACTGTGCGGTTATGAATATTTTGGTATGTTTTAATGTTGTAACAGATTCTGCAACAGGAAATGAGGGAAAGGATTCACTAATGAAATACCCAGGGGGGCCAAAATTCCCACTGACACTCATATAACTGCCTTTTTGTGTTGGCCTTACAGAGTTCATTCAAAAGTAACAGCTAAAACTTTTAGTACTGTTTGGATGTACGGATATCCTAGACCATAAGGACAAAAGTATTAGGACACTTCCACATTACACCTACAAGAGCTTTTTTACACCCCATTCTAAATCTATAGGCATTTATATAGAGCTGGTCCCCTCATAACAGCTTCCATTCTTCTGGGAAGGCATTGTACAGGATTTTGGAGCATGTCTGTGGGAATTTTTGCCCATTTACCCAGATGATCATTTGTGAGGTCAGACACTGTTGTTGGTCGAGAGGGCCTGGCTTGCAATTTCTGCTCTAGTTCATCCTAAAGGTGTTAGATGGGGTTGTGGTCAGGGCTATGTGCAGGCCAGTCAAGTTCTTCCTCACCAAACATACTCAACCATGTCTTTATGGACCTTGCTTTGCATACTGGGGCAAAGTCATGCTGGACCAGAAAAAGGCCCTCCTGTAAGTGATCCAACAAAGTTGGAAGCATGCCATTGTCCAAAATTGTCAACCCAGTAAAAAAAGCAACCCAGTAGCATTATTCCTTCTCCTCCATACATTACAACGGGAGCATGCCTGGCATTGTGGTTGGTGACGTAAGGCAGGGACCTGAATGAAACACATGAATTGGGTCATTATAAAGTGTGTCCCAAAACTTTTGTCCATATAGTGTTAGCTGTCAGAGAAAAAAACAACTGAGTAGCATTATTCCTCCGCCTCCAAACTTTACAGCTGCCACACTGCAGGCAGGCAGGTAACACTCTCCTGGCATTCGCCAAACCCAGACTCATCTTTCAACTGCCAGATAGAGAAGCATGAGTCATCACTCCTCAAAACATGTTTCCACTGTTTGAGTCCAGTGGCGGCATGCTTTACACCACTTCATCCAATGCCTGGCATTGTGCTGGGTGATGTAAGGCTTGCATGCAGCCATTGTTACCCAGTGCACAGTTTTTAAGTTTATGTTAATGATAGAGAAGGTTTGGAGTTCTGCAGTTATTGAGTCAGCAGAGCAATGGCGTCTTTTATCCACATATGTGCATCAGCACTCGACGGCCCCTCTTTGTAACTTTACGTGGTCTCAAATTCAGTGAGCTCTTTAGAACAACCCATTCTTTCACAAATGTTTGTTAAGGCAGACAGCATGGCTAGGTGCCTGAATGTATACACCTGTGGTAATGGGACTGAATAAAACACCCGCATTCAATAATTAAGAGGTGTCCCAATATTTTTGTCCATATAGTGAATGCTGTCAGGGAAGTACAATTTGGCTACAAAAGTACAAATGTCTGGGAGTTCTCCACTTTACATGAGAAGTGTTTCACTAGAGCTTACTGATGTAACTGATGTGCAAGTGTCTGTAATTATTGTGCTCATTAACAATCTGTGGAGGCTGCAATACTGCAAATGGCCACTGGTAATAGTTTGTACACACAGAATAGAAAGCACTGATTAAACACTTCAAAACGGCCTATTGTTTTTAGAACGTCTCCTGAAATAAACACATCTTACTGATAAGAACCAACAAAACAAAACACATTTAACACACTACAAATGGGTCAAATGTGTTATGACTTCTAAGTGGTTTAAACATTATGTGGCCAAATGTATGTGGACATTATGCATATACTTATCACATCTGTGCAGACTTGTGAGACATCCCATTCCAAAGGCATGGGTATTAATATGGAGTTGTCCCCCAAACCCCTTTGTGACTATAACAGCCTCCACTCTTTCAAGAGTGCTTCCCACAAGATTATGGAGCGTGCCATGGACTTTGTATCCATTCAGTCAAAAAAACATTTATGAGGTCAGGCACTGACGTTGGATGAGAATCGTTCCAGTTCATCACAAAGGTGTTCGGTTACAAAGGTTGAGGTCAGATGACTGGAGTTCCTAAACTCAATTCTTGTGAAATCATCTTCATAGACCTCACTTTCACATGCTGGAGCAGGAAATGGTCTTCCCCAAACTGTTGCCACAAAGTTGGAAGCATATAATTGTGTGTAAAATGCCTTTATATGCTATAGCAATAACATTATCCTCCACTGGAACTCAGGGGCCCTTAAAAATAGCCCCAGGTCATTATCTCTTCTTCACCAACCTTTCTGTTGGCACTATGCTTTCTGGTATTATGGTTCTGGCATGCATCCATCAGACCTGATTCATGACTTTGAGCTGTTGTTACTCCAAGATGCTTCTATTTCATAATGACAATGACACTTACAGTTGACCAGGGCGGATGTAGCAGGGTGGTATTTTCACAAACAGACTTGTGGCAAAGACAGCATCCTATGACAGTACCACGTTTAAAGTCACTGAGCTTTTCATTACAAACCATTCTATTGCTATTGGTGTGGCAGAAACCTAAACTCAGTAATTAGTAGTAATATCCACATACTATTGGCCACATGGTCTACGTGATTATAGTGAATATGGAATTAAGG
Organism: Semaprochilodus insignis; assembly: GCA_034552555.1. Taxonomy (NCBI): domain Eukaryota; kingdom Metazoa; phylum Chordata; class Actinopteri; order Characiformes; family Prochilodontidae; genus Semaprochilodus; species Semaprochilodus insignis. The sequence goes on along the minus strand of CM067483.1, from coordinate 23,413,712 downwards.
AAAGCCTCAGACTGACCGATTGAATGACCCATGCACAAAGAAAGAAGGTAGTAAATCCTGCCATGTCACGTTTATGTGATTATTTCATGCTCTAGCTTGTACGTAAAAGTGGCTATGTTTCTCCACTTGGAACAGCTGGTTCCAGAACTATACTATTACCCGGAATTCAAAACTAAATAATAAACAATAAACACTAACATTAAAAAATCTGCCTACCTCTATAATTTCCAGCATCTCTACTCGGGTGATTTTTCCATCTCCATCTAGGTCATACATGTTGAAGGCCCAGTTAAGCTTTTGCTCGAAGCTTCCCCGTGATGTGATGGACAGGGCACAAATGAACTCTCTGAAGTCAATAGTGCCATCCCCATTCTTATCAAAGGTTCTGAAGGCATGCTGTGCAAACTTTGATGCATCACCATAAGGGAAGAACTGCAAGAAACACAGTTGCATTACAGACTTGATAATGTGATGGTGCTCAAATTGTAAACTCATTCAAAACAGTCACTGGTTTTACCAATACACTTGTACTATATTCGACAGAGTGAAAATAATAATAAATAACTACCAACAATGAACAATGAGCTACTGGAGCTTTGAGGATAATAATATCATATAATATAATAAAAGATTTTGGGTGATTTAGACATCCCTGTACTTTACTCAAACCCTGCTACATAACACTAAAATAAACGTGCCATGGTGGATGTCGTAAGCTGTCATGACATCTTTTGCTCAGATATATAACAGAGACATATTACCAGTAGTTTTCACTGGTACCACATATTACCACCAGTCATTTTCATGAAAGATGTCACAATGTTTGCTGTCATAACACTTAACTAGAGTATGGTAGCCATAAATCATCAGATTACATAAGCTACCATGACAAGTACTGGTATAATGACATTATTATATTGTTGAACAAAATGAAGTTAAACAGCTTTTGACAGCTTATGTCATCTGCCATAACATGTTTATGGCACGGTTATAACAGTGTTGTGTAGCAGAGTTCTCTTACACACTACATTAGCTTTGTAGCTCCTGTGCAAAACTAAAGATGCAAACTTCAAACTTTTGATTCATTTGTCATTAATAAAGCATTAATGCCCAGAATGCACATATATGCAGACAAAGGGACAATCACCATGATTAGCTTCGTCTACATAGCTAAGTGGGCATCTAATTTATAGCAGTTGCAACGTTATGGAACACCAAATATATAAGTTCACATATATAAGTTCACAACTGACTTACACTGTGCAGTCGCAGCAGTGGCAGATAGCTTCATAAAATCATGAAAAGCCTTTTACATTTTGAAATGAGCTAAATAAACTTAAATCAAAGTGAGTCTAATTTTTATATCTAAATGCCATTGCATGGTCAAAGTGTCTCAGTAAACAGCCCCAAAGCAGCACAGCATGAGTAATCTTGTCAGAAGCACATCCTTTGAATCCACAATATGGCAGGTAATGCAAAGGAACACAAGATGTATATTGCATCACAAAGATCCAGCTAATTGTAATAAAGTATACACTTTAGACTTAATTATGTAAAATACACTCATCATCAAAAGAATAATTGCACCAAGAAGGAAGTGTTGGATTGCAATGGTACTGGGAAGGAAGATAAAGGTTACCAGGAACAATAAATAATGATACATTTAGACCAATATGGGCAGTATTTATTGAGCTACACATAAAGAAGTAGTGGGTCTCAGTATGGTGTCGGGCCGCCATGTTTGCTAACACAACATACATACGTCCCGGCATGGAGTTGTAGAGGTTCCTAATGGTGTCCTGTGATAATCCATCCCACGCAGCTTGAATATTCTCACACAGTTCCTGCAGGTTTTGCGGTAGGGGTGGAGGTGGAGTGACACCAGGCCTTCTGGATGTGTGATGCATGACTACAAACTGTTCATCTTGGTGTGGACCACGGTGTCTCCACACACAGATTCGTTGGTTGTCTCCACCTATACAAAAGCGGGACTCATCACTGAAGATGACTGCTGGAATTGTGAGTCACTTCATGACAGTATGGCACGACACCATTGCAGTCTTCGGTGATGTTGATGTGGTGTTAAGGCTAGTCGTTGTAGCGGTCCGCATGCACGTAGCCCTGCATCATGCAGCCCTCTGCCAATGGTGCAGGCACTAACAGGATGACTTATGGAGGGCATCACTGCTCAATGAATGTCTGCAATCATGGCTGTTGGGTCAGTCAGGTACAGCAATAAGGCCCTTGCTTACGTCACGTGCGGCTGAGTGTGAAACTCAAATCATTTGCATGTTTTGCGATGGCAAACCCACCAAGTTTTATTCCTGTCGGTTGATTCCTTCTGGGTGCAACTATTCTTTTCATGGCGAGTGTACATTGCAATACTGTTCTAATTCACAGCTGAATCTTGACTGGGTCAACTTGTGGGCATGCTCTTTGACTACATTACAGGTTTTGCTCCGTTTGAGTTGAGCAATACTGCTTCTAACTAAAGCATCCATGATTAGAACACTGAGAGTCAGAAATTCTATTATGTAAGACTTATAAGAGCTTAATCAAACACCATTAAAATTCACTCACCTTGACATACAGTTGCTGGAATTCATCCAGGTTTAGCTTACCGCTGGGGCAATCTTTCAGGAAGCCCTTGTACCACTGCTTGAGCTCATGTTCATTAAACTCTGTGTTCTTCACCAGGTCCTCCATCACCTCAGGGGTTAGCTTGCTGTTCTGTTTCCCCATGATCTTTGCACAAAAGAGAGGTATTTTTAGGCACATGACTAATACCTGTTCAAGGGTTAGAATAAAAAAAAGCCTTTTGAAAATACATTCATCATACAATACACGGCCCTGCTCTGTACTGTCGCCATGCAAAGCTCTCAGAGCACATGAGTTCAAGTCAGATGTGGATGGAGTACAAGAAGTGCCCCCTAAAAGGGTTCTTTAAGCCTATGCTCACAGGGAGTCCTTAAGGTATGCGTCTGGGCGTACATTTTTTTTCTTTCCTCAATCTTTTAACAGGGTTCCTTAAAGTCTACAGACCCAAAAATACAGTCTGTAATGATCTGTGGCAGTGGCAAATTAATGGCAGATGCATTAAGTAGGAGTGAGCAGTATGACAATACTCTATCATTATCATGATCAATTACATAACAAAATGCTTTTTAGAACCATATTGTGGATATCGGCAGTACAATGACAATCGCATATTTCAGCACAAAGAGAGCATAATTAGTCCTGAGTGCAGTGCGGTATGTGAAATGCTGATTAAAAACCACATCACTGCTTGTTCTGGAGCTCATTATTGTGGCATTACATGTCTAATCAAACAATAACAAAATATAATGTATCATGGAAGAGTCTTTGAGTTTTGTGATATTTTTGTTATGTTGCCCCCCTCTACTAGAAAGTACAGTTATGTGTCTGATTGTCCCCCTGCTATATTACAGTACATATGACTGCCCAGAAGTGCATTACACAAATAATCAATAATACATTAGTTAATATTTAGCGTATACTCTACTTTTCTGATGCATTAGACATGTACAGATTGACTTTCATACTAGAGAGAATACAATTACTAAATGTGTTTGCTGACTATCTCCCTCATGTTCCTACAGCCTTGTGTACTGCCGAATTTACCATGAGAGGTTTATGTAGGACAGTCCATACAGTCCATATATGGTAACTAAGCTGCTAAAACAGCCCATACTGAATTTATATTTTGGTATGGCATCATGGCCATATATATACCTATATCCGTCTATTCAGCCAAATGCCACTTTAGCTCCACCCTTATACGGAAACAGCTGCAAAAATAGCACACTCTGTATTCACTGGGCCCCATTCACCAAAAGAACCTTCATGAGAACTGCAGAAGTGGATTTTAAGAAGAATTTGTTTTATTACGAATGGTTAGCAATTAAGGCCTGAGTTCGTTTGGTCATACATCCTCCTATTTAGCCTACAACAGTTTAGCCCTGCCTATGTGTGATTAAGACCACTGTTGGAATGTGGCACAGACCAGGTTTAATTTGCATATATCAGTTTTAAAGGTACAGTAACAAAAAAAACAATCAGTTTAAAGGTGACCTATCATGCTCATTTTCAATGGTTTCAAATGTATTTTGGAGTCTGCTAGAGTAGATTTACTTGCTTCAGTTTCCCTTAAACACAATATTGTTCTCATACTGTACATCTGTATTCACCCTCTGTCTGAAATGCTCCATTAGAGCTCTGGTGTCGTTAAGCCCTGCCTCCTGATGAGCCCAGTGTGCTCTGACTGGTCAGCTCACCTACTCTGTTCTGACTGGTTAACCACCAGAGCAGCATCCTGAAGTTTTTCCCAACACCGCTGTGGCTATTCTTACAATGGCACTGATTCTAACCGATCAGTTTGAGCCAGAGCCTGATACTGAAAGTGAGGTTGAACAAGACTGTAAATCCTCCGTCACAAGACAGACTGGGGCAGGATATTTGTTTATACTTGCCGGTCTGCAGACAATAAGGATTGTGTTATGAGACGATGTCACCATGTAACAGAGAAAAGAGCTGGAATTCCAATGTGACATTTCATGTGGCTGAGAAAAGTAGCTACTGTGGGGCTTTATAACTTTGCAGAATGTTGCATGAAATCTATCGGAAAAGCAAGCAAGGTCCCCTTTAAGAAAGGATACAGGGAGGTGGGAAAATGGTGAGGTAAATTTATGGTGCATAATACCACCCCCATTATTCCTGGACCTCAAGAAAAGCATTAAAAAACAAGAAACGTGTTGGCTGTGGGCCTAGGGGATAAAGAAAGGTTGGAAAAATAAATTATGGGATATAAAAACACAGATATGTCATAGGTAAAGCCCTTGGAAAAAACCCAAGAAAGATGAAGAATGTGAGCCATTTACATCACCATCCTACCACACAGAGTATTGTATAATACTTATTAAAATGGCAACATGATGATGATGGTGAAGATGATCGTTCGTATTATTATTAATAGTAGCTGCATATAATAGTATAATTCACTCTTTTACCAAGAACACGTTTAAAAGCTTGCTCTGTTTTCCTGTCTCTGAAATGACAGTATTGGCCTTATGGTCACCAGAGCTGTGAGAATAGAGAGCCACAACTGACAAGTCTCTGCCTGTTCGTGATGAAACCTGTCAGAGGCTGGTCATGTCGCTCTGAACAGACCCGCTTCACGCTGCATCTCCTCTTCCCGTACAGAACACGGTGACTTATAATGTTGTAATGTGTGAGGAGATGCGGCGTGAGGATGGTGGAGGGCTGGGGGGCTCCTCAGCACCTCCTCACCGTTTCACCGGGCTGTCCTGCAGGCTGTCTCGTGCGAGCAGTAGCATGGAGCAGCTGCACGAGCACTGCGCACCTCAAGCCACAGCAGCACAGACAGCCGTTCAGTGATAACGATGGCTAATTAAAGAGACGCAGAAATGGTTATTTAATTAGGCCGCACCGTTAACTAACCGTCAGGACTGTTATGTAAGAGCGCTGAGAGCTCCTTCAAGCTCCAACCCCTTCACTGAATGACCTTGAGAGGGGGAAAGCGTTGGGAGACCGTCTTCCATTGCAGTCTTGCGGTGCTGCATTCTAAGCAACACTTGGCTGCTCGACGAGTAAACAGGACGATTGCTCAGGCTTTTCCATGTTTCGGTGAAGGCGATACACGAGCCCATTCCGCAACGCCCGTGAGACATACTACGAAGGAGATGCCATTAAGGACACCCAAATCAATACAGGCATGTTAACATGATCAGGCTATTTATCGCCACATATGTCGTCTTCCATTTTGGAAAGGTTGGCTCTGCCATCCCTCTGCAGGGAAACACACACACACACACAAACACACAGACGCAGTGATGTTTAGTCTGTCATCCTCTCAACACACTACAGCTGGGGGCGAAACTCCCCCCACCCCCCAAAAAAAGATGGCACTGAACGCATATAAATAAATGCGATGCAGTTTCACGAGGCGCGAGCACAGCAAGACCCTCCTTGAAGACTGCTGCGTGCGTCCTGCACCATGTCTGCGCTCATCACGAGCCATAGGGCTAGTTCCTTTAATACAAATCACCCCCCACCACCACCTATAAACACGCATGCATGCAGTGCGCGCTGAAAACAGGCCATGCACCACGGTGTGTGTCATACATGTGCGGCGAAATCCTCGCTCATTCACACGTTCATTCATCCGTTCATTCACCCCGTTTGCTGCAGGGAAACGCATCTGAACCCCACGCACACACCAAACCAGCCACCAAAACCCCCACCCCACACGTTTTATTATTATTGTTTTATTCCCAACAGTTACGTGCTAGCAATCGCCTCTTACCTTGCAGGAGTTTGGGAGAGGCTGATGGGGAGCGTGTGCGCGTTGGTGCTGAACGAAGACGGTCAGGAGTCTCTGCCTGAAAGCACGCGAAGCTAAGCCCCCCTCAGTGAACGCTCCAGTAACGTGTCAGTGCAGCTCCTCTCCTCTGCTGGTTTTTGTCTATTTGTTTGTTTGTTTGTTTTAGGCAGTCCTCGGCTCCTGGGAGATGGCTCTCCTCTCCAGCTCCTCGGAGATGGCTCCTCTCCTCTCCTCTCGGGCTCGTGCTGCAGCTTTGGCTCGATGGCGCGGCTGCTGGAGTTTGCGCACACGGCTCGTCTCCTTCTCGCGGCTCCTCGTGTGAGCAAGCAGCGTTATATGGGCACGCAGTGCTGAGGCATGCTGGGCTGTGCACAGGAGCCAGTTTTGGGGGGCTGAGGCGGGGCAGGGAGGGGGCGGATGTATGGCACTATATTATTGTTATATTATTGTTTTTAAAAATTCTGTGTAATTCAGAAACATACATCTTAGTGTAATTGGGCTAATTGAAGGTGCAGCCATTGCTGACACATGTAAGCAGATCCGCTTGTAATCTCCACAGCAAATCATTGCTAATAGAATGGGGCCACACATGAACCTATAAGGCCAATATGCTGTTCCTGGGGTACGGCACTGGGTTGTGGAGCACCTGGAATAGAGCTCCATCTAATACTTTCAGGATGAGATCCAGAACTAATCATCCATCATCAGTACCAGACATCTCCAATGCTACTGTGACTGAATGCAATCAAATCTTCACATCCAGCATCTAGTGCAAAGTTTTCCCGGACACAGCATTGCCCACTGGAGTTTTTAATCACCACAGTGTCACAGCTGGACTGAGCATAGTCCACCAAAAATATCCAGGCAACAGAATCCCGTGGGCAGCGCCCTGTGGGCATTGATGTTGGACGAGAGGATGACCAACACAAACTGAGCACAACACACACTAACGCACCACCACCACGTCAGTGTCACTGCAGTGATGATCCGCTACAGAATAATACCTGCTCCGTGGTGGTCCTGGCCACTAAAGAATAGGGTAAAAGGGGATAACAAAGAGAAACAGATGGACCACAGTCTGTAATTGTAGAACTACAAAGTGCTCCTATACTATAAGCAGAGCTGATCACCTAATGTAGTGGCCGGTGGGCACATATATATACTGTATAGATAGTTGTCCAAAGAAAATGATGCATATCCAAAATAGTAACATTTTAGTTTTTAATGAATGTGAATGTAAAAAGAAGCAGATTTCCAGTGCTCCAGTGGTGTGGACAGCTGAGAGAAATATATATATATATATATATACATATACACACACACACACACACACATATATATATATATATATATATATATGTGTGTGTGTGT
>CM067483.1:23302298-23405628 GCA_034552555.1 Semaprochilodus insignis | reverse complement strand
TATATATATATATATATGTGTGTGTGTGTGTGTGTGTGTGTGTGTGTGTGTGTGTATACTGTATACTGTATACTGTATATATAAACAGTGAATCAATGGACTAAATAGACACTGTCGATAAAACAGTTACAAATATTATTGGTACAATATACAACAGGTTTATTAGAAATTGACCAAATATAATACAGAAAACATGGAAAACATCATTTTAGAATATTTGAATAATCATTGATTTAGATTTTTGACAATGTGTGTTTTTCTTCCCTCCCTGGCAGCCAGGTATAACATCAGTTTTAGCCAGACTTCTATTGGAAGACTAAAAACTGATCCTGGACAAGACTGACTTACGCTTTATGGCCAATGAGGGAAATACAAGTGTAAGTGGAGAAAGTCTGAAAAAACACTGGGGTAAATGTATGAATGCTTTATTCAAATAAAAAAGTATAAAATCTAAAAACACACTCTCTCCACATTAGCAGCCTTTATAGAATTAAATATTGCTGTAGTTATGACTATAGTTTGTCATGAAATATATTCATATTTCATATTAAATGCTTTCAATTATGACAACTTAACTGGAGAATAAAGAGTACCTCCCATTCAAAGACAATGATTTTAAATGTATTTAGTGTTGATCAGAGAATCTGGAACCTGATGATCATGTTATCACATCAATCTTCAACACGAGCATTGATTTCCTGTCAGTTTCCTGTGGGGAAAAACAGATTTACCTCCCAAAGTAAAGGAAAAATCAGTTCACTTCAATCAATCACTAACTGGAAGTGGTACATAACAGAAATCCTTGCTGTGAATACCGTTTACTGTATTTAGGGTAATAGTCATGTATTGTGAAAGAGAAAAAACCTCACGTTTCCTGAACATATCAGTCTGAAATCCAAACTGTGTCAGTGTTCTTGATTCACACTCATCCTCCATAGATCATACAGACGGGTCAATACGTTTGCTGAGAAGGACAGAAAATACAAGTAAGTTGCCTGTAAATGACATTTTTGACTAGCAGCCTTACACACTGGGACCATACATTTAGTAACTTTCCATCTGGTTACTCGTTACACTCTCCTCTGAGAAATCACTAAGATGGGTGGGCTGCCACCAGCGCTGAGTTAGAGATGCTGGCTATCTGGTGACATGGTAAATGGGCAGAGCAGGATTTGAACTGATATGATTAATTGATACGATGGAGTGAGTGGGATGAAAACAGTTTTAAAGGTAATGGAGCAAATCATCGCTGCCAAAACAAAAGGAGGTTCAACAAAACCTCATACCTTCCCTTGAATGGTTCCTTTATAGAGGAAGGAAAATGCTCCCAACTCTTTAATATAACCAGTAAACCAAAATACCAGTAAATCTTTAAATACTAGTAATGAACAGGAGTATCACAGCTGGGGGGGCAATGTAACTGACAATACAGGGCCCCAAAGAAGATAGGGTCCTCAAGGCTACAAAGTTTGGTTTGGTGTACAGTTCTAAACTTGGGGGCAACAGAGACTGCATTTGCACACAACCCAAACAAACAAGCATTTCATACTTTCTTATTCACTTAAATATTTTTGTGTTAAACCCACCGTTTTAAGGGGAATCAAGGGGATGCAATAAAAAATCACAATTATCACAAGATCAAAAATCAACCCCCTTGTAAAACGACCAGCCTACTTTCCACCCCTAAGATGTCAACTATTAATATTTCAATTCCATCCATATGTAGGATTTACACACCATGTTGCCTTGTACAACGCAAGAACTTTGCCAAAGCCCATAAACAACACAAGGAGTTCCTCAACAATAAAAAAAAATTGTATTGTCTTTGAGTGTAAATTGCCTAGCTTTGACAGATAACATGTAATATACATTTAACATTATGTACCTACCATTATGTACGTGAAAATATCTTATGATGCTAATAAAATATTTTCTATGCTTCATGCTAGAAAATTAAACATAAATCCAAAATGCACCTCTGGGACCTAAAACTGTCCAATAGTTATATTCATTAATTCATCTATTCAAGTAGATGAAATACTGTATATGAACAGACTTTTTTTTGCCTAAAAATGTGCAGGCTCTTACATCCACTAAATGCTCATATATAAAAACTGTTACAAAAAATAGTGATTTTTACTCACTATATAGGGATCTGCAGTCAGCTTGATGTTATGTTTTGTTGTCTGTGTTGTTCATCCATGGTGAAGTTGTTGTGAAACAAGAACACAGCCTGTACTGTTCACCACTGGTACATTTACAAGGTGCTGCTTTCCAGCAGACATAGCTGTCAGAAGACAAAAGGAACAGACTGTCAGCAGTAAATCTTCATATGAAATGAAATGGAACAGTAAGCATTGGTGATCTACCCCCAATCACATTGGGTTAAATTGCATGAGGTATAGACTGATACACAAATGGTCCAAAAATCTTGATATGATAACGTCTACCATCAGTTACCAGAATATCTCTTCTGTTCTGACAGCGACGATAAGGTGAATGAATTACTCCTCTGATGTATGTATTTCCTCCAGCATAGCTGAATGGAGATTGTAAAACATTCTGTGCTGTCAGCGCTGTGTACAATTATAAACCCACTGATTGCTGTATTACTAGACAGTTTAATTATGCTGTAAATGTACAGTATATCTCTATACAGAGTACATAGAGTACACTATATGAAGTCAAATAACCTTTTTTGTTCATTTATAGAACAATTTTCTGCTAAGAGTGTAAAATGTATTTAGATTTAAGTATATACAAACTAAAATCACATAACAAAGTCATGTGAAACTTATTGTCACTGGTCAAGACAGAATCAATTTGGTTACTGAATGCTGATTTTAAAGGCCTGAGGACTGACCAAGTGAGGGACTGTGGCTTTGTCCTGCAGGACAGAAAGCTTTTATCCAAATCCAAATGTATCCATATTCACATTAATGCTTACTGCCAGTAGCTAATACAACACTTTTGCATATAGATGGTGACAAATTAAAGAAACAACCAACATACAGTGTCTTAGTAGGTGCTGAGCCATTGTGAACCACCAAAACAGATTGAGTTGATTGTACTGACAGGACTAGATCACCATGGAGAACGCTGTTTAACACATCAGTCTAAAATCTCTCATAGGTGTTTAACTGACTAGAGATCTGGCCAGTAATTTTATTAATTAACTGTGTCACGCAGAAGCATCTGCATTCAGTACGTTTCTCATCTCATTTATTCAGGTTACTGCTTTAATTTGTCATCTGTCTGTAATTGTACAGATTGACCCTATCCAAAAAGTACCTCAGTATTTTGTTGATTTTTATTTTTACTACTTCTAATTACTGAAATGTGCAACCACTGATGACATATTGAAGTGAACATATTTTGTGTACACATATTTTGTATAATCACAAAAGAAAAGAACTGCCAATAGAGTGGGAGCAGCCGCACATGTGCCTAAGGTAACCATTCCCAGTGCCTCAGTTAGAGGTATATGAAGCTTCCCAGCACTGTGCTGTGGAGCAGTGGAATTGGGCTTTCTGGAGTGGTGGACTAAGCTGGAGTGATGCCTGTGATCCAGAACTAATCATTCAACATCAGTACATGACCTTACTAATGTTCTTGTGGCTAAATGCAATCAAAATCTCATAGCAATGTTCCATCATCTAGTGTAAAGCTGTGCAACATGCAATCATCCATAAATGGGCCTCCAAATATGGGATATAGGATCACAACAGTTTATGAAACAGACAGTGGATAAAAGTAATACTGTTATAAATTGTCGCTGTTGAGACTAAAGTGCAGTGAAGTGATTCCTATAGTGTCTAGGTGTTTCCCATATATAGTTTCTTAATAGCCTGTTCACAATTCTTCTGATTGTATCTGTCCATTCCTCTGATTGTATGCCTCCATTCCTCTGATTGTATCCTTCCATTTCTCTGATTGTGTCCATTCATCTTGCTTGCTGGCAGTCATCTTTACCAAGGAATTGATTTTTCTCATGACATTCAAAATAAGAGCTTCAGTTTGTTTATCTGGGTGAGAGGTGAAACCCAATTTGGTCGATTTATTTGTTTGTATTCTCTCACCAGCACCACAGTTCAAAAGCAACAACACTTCTCCTGTCCTGCTTTTTTATTGCTCAATAAACAATTTGTTTATTGTATATCCATAAAGGACCACAGACAAGGCTGGACAGTTCTGATCTTTGTCTGCAAACACACGTCATCACATTTATGTTACATCTTTTCAGGCTCCTTCATTCTTGTTCTGCAGAATGCAAATATGCGTCATATCCTTTGTTGTTAATAATTTATTCAAGTACACAAAAGCCACTTTGCAATCTTTTTTGTGTTCATATTCAGTTGTTGTGTTCATATCAAGTCATATCTTAACACCCTGTTTTCTAATGTTCCCTTTTAGACCCCCTATAGGACTTCCTGACAAACAGAGCATGTGAGTATGTATGTAGAACTTTATTTTGTTCAGTGAGATTTTCCAGTATGTAGGTCTGCAAGCAGCTCTGTAGCCCAGATACTGTGTATGGATTGCCATTGTGAGTGAGCTGTAGAGTCACTGCCTCATCACTCCTTTCACGCAAAGGTAGTCAGTGTGGAAAAAAAAGGACTGTCTGGTTTGCGATATGGTGCGATACTGGAGCAGTCTCAGAACAAGAGAGAACACTGACGCCCAAACTTCCTGAAAAGCTGCTCCATGCTCTGTTCAGCTTTACGCTGCTCCGATCCCACTCCACATCGTTCACATGCTCTGCTGACAAGCACTGTGTCATCCGCATATCAAAGGTTACTGATATTTCTTCCACCAGTCTTAAAACTGCAATTACCTTTCTTCAGTCCTTGGTGTACATGTTGAACAAGTACGGTGATAGAGTGCAGCCTTGTCTAACTCATTTGCTGAAGTGGAACCAGTCTGTGTGACCATTTTCTGTTATGGCTTGTTGATCAGTGCAAAATGCCAGTGTAGCTGCTGGTTTCCATTCCATCCAAGCAGAAGCACATTTCATATAACTTCTCAGTTGTTTGAAGACTAAGATCAACCGATTAAACAAGTTTACTTAATGATTAAACAATCATGTATGCTTCTGCTTGATCAGATTGAAAAGTTGCAGTCATGCTGGTCCTTTGTGGATAAGACTGGTGGACTCTGGCATGGCGGTTCTTCATTAGAACAATCAGATGTTGGCTATACCTATTGCCCTAAAGGGCATCCCATTTGCATATTTGCCAGTTCTCTTTCAGTGGAAAGCTGTAGTCTGCATTGAATGACCTTAAGCATAATTGTCCTGGCATGTGATACGAGGGATATTGTGAAATAGATTTCACATTCTTTTTGGGCTCCATTCTTTAGTTTTGGGATATAAACTGACCTCTTCCTATCTTCAAATCTGTAACCCTCAACAACACTCTTTACATTATGTTAACATTTCAGGGAGAATGGACAAACAAAAAACAGACTGAAAATATGTGGAAAAATGTTGTTGCATTAACTTTCAATCCAAGTTAAGGATTTTTTTCCCTTCTCCAGTGAAGTTGACGTTATGGAGATTTTATCCTGATAGTGTCGAAATTCAAGACAACTTGTGTCTCTTAGCTCACATAGCCTTATATAGAAGTAAGGAACTGACCTTGAATGCTGGTTTCCTCTCTTTCTCTTTTCTTTAGACTCTTTGTATGAAGTTTATTTATTAACTGCCTCTCATCCAGCCTGGTGCCTTTATCTGGGATGAATGAGGAAGTCCCAGCAGTTGATAATTTTTCACATCCACTCCCTGTCTTCTGGAAGAACATCAGGTCCCTTTATAAGCATCCTGAGCAAACACTCTGATCTGTACCATTGTACCAGTGCAACACACACAAATACGCCTCTATCAAATCAGTGTCTCTGCTGTGTTGAGAATGATCCACCACCCAAATAAAGCCAGCTCTATGGTGGTACTGTGGAGGTCCTTACCACTGAAGAACAGAGAAACCGATGGACTACAAGTGCTCCTTTATGGTAAGCAGAGCTGATAAAATGGACAGTTAGTGCAGATGGTTAACGAAGTGTGTGGTCTGTGTATATACATTTTAGAAATAGCTGTAATTTGCAATTGTAGTGACTGGTTTTGATATCAATACAGTGCCACCCTCCTGGTATGCCAAAAGCAAATTAGTGATGATCTACAATATGGAGAGAAGGTTTTTTGGTTTTCTGGGTCGTCCAGGAGCAGCACAAAAACATAAAAAAGTCACTTCTTTTGTCACTCCTCTCTGAAAGCTTTGTTTTTCCAGTCAGTAGAGAGCGCCTCAAAGGCTCAGCAGACCAAACATGATGCTAGTACTGCTGTGAGTATAGATATGGGTAATTACTCAAAAGACAAGGAATCTATTACTAATTACTTCTCTCAAACTCTAATGGGGTTATATTAGTTGTTACTAGAGCTGAGTAATATGACCATATTTACCATTATTGTAATAATAATAAAATGTCCTGTTTTAGTGCACCGCAGTATGTGAGATGATGAATATGAACAATTGAATTGGTTTTTAAATGTGGCACTAATTTTTCTGCTCTAACTTATCAGGTAACAGAAAAAATAAAGATCATGACAAATCATGTATCACAAAACTTTCACAAGCACTGTGATATTACACTACTTTGCTGTGTCACCCACCTCTACTTCTTGGACAAAGTAATCTCACGAGTCATAACTTGATTTCTACCTAATTCTGTGCCTAATTATTTCACTCTATTAGCAAATATAGCATATTTCTTAAAACAATCAAATGTATATGTCAAAATGATTAATGAAAACACTGAAAACCAGTAAAAATATCCAGCTGTTAGATGTATCAAAAAAAACCTTAATATTAGCTATATCCACTAAACTATAAGATTGTTTAATTTAAGATCATTTTATTTACATGTGGATTATCTTAAGGTGCAGATGGTTGCATCACTTGGGGGCCCAGACCCTCAGTTACTTTATAAACGTGCATCCAGGGGGCCCCATTCCTGCCTTTTGCTCAGGGCCCCAGAATCACTAAATCTGTCCATTGGCCTCATAGCTGCAAAACTACAAAAAGCAAAACTACAAAACAGCAGACACCAATCATGACTTGACTGATTGACTGTATTTGAGGAAATTTGTCAGAATTTGACCTTTAGCCAAACTAGCACTTTAAAATCAGCAACAATATAGTGATAAATGTCTTCACTGTATAACTGACAGAAAAGTGCATTTATACTCAAAACCTACTTCCATAAAGTTTCGTCTTTAGGTAATCCTAATTATATTATAAAATATATATAGTTAAAAGATTCTTTGACCTTTTAACTCTGCAGACCATATTTGGTAACAGTGCTGTCGGAGGTGTATTTGTCTGCAGGGCTGATCTTCAGTGCATTTCCTGCATTTTTTGTATGTCTCTGGGACGACACTGCTAACACACAGGCGGATGTCTCATTAGATCAATGCATTCGACAGTTGGGTGGGTGGGGGGTTGCTTGCTTTGCCGTGGCTACACACAGATGAATTACCATCTTGCTCACAGATTTCAGGGTGATTTCTCATTTATCAGCCCCAGACACTGACCCTTGCTCCACTCCAGCTATGTTATAGACCTTCACAATGGGGCCTGATTAAAAAATACCTGGGTGTTAACGAGAGTCAACGTCTATAACTGTTCAGTACGGTTTACTATCATTAATCAATTACTGCATACAGATAGAAGTGACCAGTATTGTTAAAGCATGCATCCTCTTACCCAGGAAGGCAAAGAAAATGGAAAATCAGGAGGAACCCAGCTGAAGAAGAAAGTGTTCAGCAGCACAAGTCCCCTGTAACACTGAATCTCCACGCTAGTCGTCCATTCAGTCATCCTCACTGTAAACACAGTATGATGGCTGTGTGTGGGTGTTTGACTGTGTGTGTGTGTGTGTGTGTGTCTGTCAGAGCGTGAACACAGCACTGTGCCTTAAGACACCACTGTTGTCATGGCAACAGAAATCTAGTGCCCAATGCAATTTTTAAAATACTGATAGAAAGTAAAAATCATGCAGTAATTACTAAGTTTATACCTGCACCAGCTCCAGTACAGATATTAATAATACTGGTGTATTACAAAATACAGGAGAGAGAGAGAGAGAGAGAGAGAGAGAGAGAAAGAGAAAGTGGGTAAAGTGGTGAAGAGAGAGAGATGGTAGAGAGGGAGGGTGAGAGAGGTAAAGAGAGAGAGAGGGGGAGAGAGAAAAGAGAAGGTGAGAGAGGAGAGAAAGAGCAAAGAAGAGAGAGAGCAGAGAGAAGGATGGAGAGGTATAGAGAAGAGAAAGAGAAAGAGAAGGAGGGAGGGAGGGAGACAGAGAGATGTAAAGAGATAAGAGAGAGAGAGATAAAGAGACGAGAGAGAGAGAGAGAGAGAGATGAGAAAACATTCCGAGAGGGAGAGAGAGAGATCGAGAGAAAGAGCTCGTCTCCGTCCAGTGAAGCCACGCCCAGACCACGACTGTTCTCTGTACACTTCGAATAAAGTTTTCAGATCCTGAATGCCAAGATGGCTGCCGGGCGAGCGTCCTTGGTGGCTGTCAGTGTTCGCTGTCTTTTAAAGAATACTTTATTAGTGAAAACAACATTAGGCCTTCCGAACATCGGCAGCGTTGCCAAACGAGGTGAGTTAGTGTAGCGTGGTCTTATTTTGATTTCACTCTGACAGACAGTCATAAAAATCGTTGGGCGTCCGTAAAGCAGCTGGTTAGCCGGTAGGAGATATTGACTAACCGGAGATTTACCGGTCATAACAGGCTGCAGTGTTTTACTTTCCCTTCTTATACAATATATTCACAGTAAACATACCTACAGTTCAGACCATTTGACATTTCACATGATACAATTTCATATCTCCCCTTATTCTCCTGGGAAGTTCTTTGAGGTGGTTTAGAGTGGTGAACTAAGACAGCACTGATTTCAAAACATAGGTCATCTGATTCTAATCACTGCCTGTTGTTTCGTACATCTGCAGTTCAATTAAATAGTCTGAAAAGTCAGATATATAATAAAGAGTTTTGACAGTGTATCTTATTTTTGATGTCACAATACGTTTTCATCATTATATTGTAGGATTTATTAGTACTGATAGAGCTACATTTATATTGAAAAAGACAGATGTGGGCTATTGAGAGCTTGTGAACAACAACCAGTACTGTACAGTACCTCCACAGACTGCATAGGAAGTAAGGAGCTAATTGGATGTCAGCCCATTAAGCAATTTTCTTATTGATTTGATTTTCATATTGTTTTATCTCAAAAATAAAATTAAAATAAGAGAATTAAATCTGTTGCCAGTTTTTGGAAAGGTATCTCTGGCTTTAGGTTAGATATAAGATGCTTCATTGTGTCTTTGTAATCTTGACAAGATGCCTAAATCTGAAAGAAAAGGCAGCGTGTCCATGATGACCACAGCTATTAAAACCTTGTTGACTGCAGATTTCCTAAACTCAATGTCATCTACACTCTCTCCAACCTCAGCATTTGCATCAAGTATACTGTCTCAGCCTATTGAAGACTCTATTACAACAAACACTCCAAGCAGTAGTTTCAGTGGACCTTTAGAACATTACAGCAGTCTCATCCAAAACGGATTACTACAAGAGGACCAGCAACAAAGAGCTGTTCTGCAGGAATTAGATCGGCTGCAGAAGAAACTAAAAGGATACAGCAACCACCCTGGATCATTCTTTTCAAAGGTAAGATAATTACTTTTTGTCCTCTTCAGTATCCTAATTTAATAAAAATGATATACTGTTTTGTTACCAGTCTATTGGTCAGGATACTGTTAAAGGAAATATTGAATGATTACTTGCAAGTGCTTCCCTTAAATATAGTTTTTGATTCAAGTATTTTTTTTATTCTCTAAGAGATGTGGTCATTTTGGTTGGTCATGTTTGTTTTATCCCCTACAGCTACTCTCCAAACAGAAGCCCCCAAAAGGCTGCTATATTTACGGGGATGTAGGTATGTTGTGAAGCAGTGTGAAACAAGCAGCATCAACTGCTTACTACCACGTTCTCTGTTTGCCCATAATGTACTATATTTGTTCAGGATCATTTTGGTTCAAGTATCATGTTTCTTAATAATACCTATCGTTTGAATGTTCATATTACAGGTACTGGTAAAACTATGCTGATGGACATGTTTTACAGTCACGTAGAGATAGCAAACAAAAAGAGGGTCCACTTTCATGGATTTATGCTAGATGTACACAAAAGTAAGTCTGTTTTCATTGTGAAGTCATTCATCACTGTGTTGTTTTTTATGAATATCAAGGCACGCTTCTTTGAGCAACAATGGAAATGTGATGAATATTGCTATTTACAAGCTGTGCACTTGTTAATGAAGTTTGAAAGTATGTAATGTTATAAAATAATCACTGTCTTTCAAAGGAATCCATCGCCTGAAACAGAGCATGCCCAAGAGAAAGGCAGGGAAAATGGCAAAAGCCTATGATCCTATAGCACCAGTTGCAGAGGAAATCAGTGAGGAGGCCTCTCTGCTATGCTTTGATGAGTTTCAGGTAAAAAAAAAAAATCTCTGTATAAAGGGTCTATGTCCTGCTGTCTTTCCCTACCTTGGATCAGCAAGTACAGCTCATGTGACTTTATTGACTTTCTCTGTCAAACAGGTCACAGACATTGCAGATGCCATGATTCTTAAGCAGCTCTTTGAAAACCTCTTTCTCAATGGTGTTGTGGTTATCGCTACGTCCAACAGACCTCCAGATGGTAAGAAGCCAATCATAATTTCAAGATTTGAGCTCACATGCAGGTGTGCTAATCGGTTTTGCTAAACTACTTTAACAGTAGCTACAGTTTGTTTGTCTGAAACAGACAAGACTTCAAATTGTGCTAAGTACAAAGTCCTGTTTTACAGATTTGTACAAGAATGGATTACAGAGGGTGAACTTTGTGCCATTTATAGCTGTGCTTAAGGTAAGTGTTCAGCCAGTATCATTTTGTATTAACAAACTAATATTGATTCTTGTTCACTTATATCACTCTGAAAGCCTCACATGCAATAAAGAAAGAGCTTTACGATATAATTCTTGCAAATTCGTGCATTTACAAAGTATATTAAAGCTGTTAGGCTAGACATGATGAGAAGAAACCCAATTTGAGATCAGTACACTTGTATATTGAACATTTAACATCCAAGTATCATTAGCTGTGGGTGTATCCATGAAGATTTTAAGGGACATTCAAATCTTTCTTTTTCCTTTTTTCCCTATCTTTTTTAAATAGGAGTATTGCCAAACACTTCGGCTAGACTCTGGGATAGACTACCGCAGAAGAAATCGACCTGCAGCAGGAAAACTCTTCTACCTGTAAGAAACCAAAACCATGCCTCCGATAGCTGTCTATTTAGACACAAGACTCTGTTTATACCTAGTATTAGTTTATACCTAGTCAGGAACTGTCTATGTTTACTACATCAGTCTCTCACTAAAATTGTTGTCAGAAAGCAATTCCTGCTTGTCGATGTTGCTGTTGTCTGGTTTAGATCACATGGATCACTGATACAAATTGTACACAAACAGGAGAGTGGACTAAAAAATCTACTCAGCTATTTTTTGTGTCAGCACAGTTGATGAAATGGTCCTTCAGTGCCATCAACAACACATCAAAACACTTTAGCATTCACATTGAAAATTCAACCCTCCATACCACCTCCAAATGTGGTTTGAGTGATTGGATCACAGACTGTCTCCCCATATTCACACCTGCTTTCAGTGCATTCAGCTTGATTGGATCACCCAGGATGCATGTTCATTCTTGGGGTAAATTGGGTCTGTAATTGTTTTCCTGCCCAAGCTTGCCTAAAAGTAGAATTTTACATGTTTAACTTTAACTAGTTAGCTCTATTTACGTGATATGTTTAACGTGCTTTCTTTTACAAATGATTAACTATTTTTTGTTTTGTAAATTAGCTCAAGTGAAGATAATGTACAGGAAACATTGGACAAACTCTTTGATGAAATGGCATTCAAACAGAATGACAGTAAGTTCCTTTTATGGATATCACTTCTTTCATTTAGCCTGAATCTCAAGAAACATGTACAAAAGTGAGATTCCAAACTGTTAGATTGGGACAAGGGAATATGGTTGTTGAGGGCATAATGAAAGTTTTTCTCCTATTGAGCCATTCCTTGGTGGAATTACTTGTATGTTTGGGATCATTATCCTGTATCCATTTTGGAGGTCTCAAATAGTTCTTTTAGCATCTTACAGTCTGCTGGAACAGCCTGACCTGGACATGTTGGCAGTGGTTTTAAATTTTCTCCACTTGTAGATGATCCTCTGGACATTGGAATGATTGTTTTCCAGACTTACAGGCATATACAACTTTCTTTCTGTAGTTTCTATTTTAAAAGCACTGTTTTGATCTAAGAATGAGGATGCCACAAACGCCAATAACAAAGAGCAAACCAGACTAGATAACTGAGATGAGTTCCTCCAAGATGTTTTGAAATGGTATTCTGATCATTAGCACCTGATTGGGTGCACCTGATTTCTATGTTTGAAGTAGTGATACAGACAGGGGTATACTTAACCTTTTCCAAATAAGCAAACTACATTACTGCTTTCTTTGGTTATGTTAAGAATGACAATCAGAATGTCATGTTTAAAAATAATATAACCTTTATCTATCTAACAATGTTTAAATGAAGATTTGATGTCTGTATCTTCAAATATGTTGATAAAATGAAAACTTTTCATGTGGCATGTACTTAGTTTTTCATGAGACATTACATCAACATGAACATCAGCAAACAAATAACAGATAGATAACATCCAGTTAAGGGTCCAGTTAAAAAAACAGAAGCTAACAGATATTTCTTTAAGCATGTAGAGAAAAGATTGGGGTTTTTTGTGATTGAAGGTATTTTAAAGTCTTGTTGACATTCAATAATGGTAGAAAAAAAAATTCCAGTGACCTCAGATGAAGGCATTGCACTCAGGTGACCTCATGACCAATTTCCACCAGGCTGAGACAAGACATAAACAGTCAGAAAAAACAATGTGATGTAATTTATGGTGTCTTTATCATATTGCCCACCCATAACTTAAAGATATACTGTTAAAGATTGTAAGTGTTTAAAATTGGCCATTGCTCTGATAAATGTGGGACAAAAAACAGAAGTTTCTGTTTAGTACACACCTCTGGAACTGTTGGAGCTGTTTTGAATATAGGTGTGCTGGCAACAGTTCCGTTTCTCTGTGATGAGTAGGTTATTAAACGGGCTGTGTGGAGCATAAGTAGAAAGTCTTCAGAATACTTTATATATATATATAAAAAATTCTTTCTTTCTTTCCAGTAACCCGCCCCAGGTCTCTGAAGGTACATGGTAGGACGGTGACACTGAGCAAAGCATGTGGGACCATTGCAGACTGCACCTTTGAGGAGCTGTGTGATAGGGTGAGCTTACTGTCTTCATTAATGATCAGGGCATTGCCCTCAAAAGGAAGTCTTCATTTCAGGCCTACTAAGCTAGTCTGTTTTGTTGTTTTATTTTTAGCCTTTAGGAGCCAGCGACTACCTGGAGATCTCTACAGTGTTTGACACAGTGTTTATTCGGGACATTCCTTTACTGACCTTGAATAAGAAGACCCAGGCCAGACGCTTCATAACGCTTATTGATGCATTCTATGACCATAAGGTAAATGGCAAACAAATCTGTTATTCTGACCATATTTCGGTTGATAATTTTTTTTTATTCATAAACCAAAACATTGCAGCCAGGTTTGATATTTTTACAGGTACGAGTGGTGTTACAGGCTGAGGTGCCATTGGAGGAGCTGTTTGTAAATGAAGGACACCACGATGATGAGAGTCACATTTTGATTGATGACCTGGGCTTAAAAAGGGTATTGAAGCTAAGTTACTGAAGCTATACACTGCTTTTAAGTATACAGTTGTAAAAGGATGACAAATGGTATTGTCAAAGAAGTATTTCTTCTTAGATGGCATCACTTAACTCTGTTTCTCACTGTTTTGGTCGGATTGTCAGGATGCAGCCAGTTCGCTATCAATCTTCACTGGTGAGGAAGAGGTGTTTGCCTTCCAGAGGACAGTGTCGCGCCTCACGGAGATGCAGACAGAGGAATACTGGGCAGAAGGGGATCGGAGCGCTTTATAGCACACATCATTTTTAACTCCATATGCAGTGGATGCATTTCAGAACTTCTGTGAATATTTTAATCAAAACTCTAAACTATTTACTGCACTTTATTTTGGATATATTTCTCCTGGAGGTTGGGGCCTAGAAAAATGAGTCAGTTAATGGAATGCATTCCATTCCATTGCAGTGTCTTCTGCCAATGAAGTGTTTGAAAACAGACTTGCCTTTTATGAATATGTACATTGCTTGCATTGGAGCTCATTTTATTCTATATGCAGTGTTAGTTCAACACAGGATCTATTTAAGAAAATGATATGAATTAAATTATTTTTATGCGATTCTTGTATTACTAAAGCCAAAAGCACACTTGAACCAAAAGCATTATTTAACCTCATTTTGGTCCTATACCGCTGCTACAGGGTCCAGTGACGCCACTTCTTATAACTTCATGGTCAGTTGGCTGTCTAAACTACTGTGGATTCAGTAGGCTACAGGCCTGGATCATAACATGGATGGGGGCAAATGGTCCAACAACATTTTTCACACCTGCTGTGGCACAGTGCTTTAGCTTGGGATGCTTAATGTCTTCTTAATCTTTATGCACATCTCAGCTGTCTGTTTTTAATTAATGTCATCTATATTGGGGTAAGTGCTTTATGAAGAAGCAGTGCATTGGTAGTTAGCTTTATGTTAACCTGTGGTCTTAATACTGTGTTCAACATTTATGCCTGCTGTCAAGACTTACTATTGTCTTTATGCAACTGTGGCGGGTCAATAATACTAATACTAATAATACTAATAATAATTATTATGGTTAACAAATACAAGGCATAAAAACTATGGTTAATATGTTGCCACCCGGCACAGCCATCATCTGAACTGCTGTGATTTAAAAATAAATAAATAAATGACCACCAAAAAGAGGTAGCCAAGCAGGTGCTACACACACACACACACACACATACACATATATATATATGGTTTGGTTTCAGTCTCCAGCCAGTTGTTTATATCCCTGGCATAACCATTGTGTGGCCATATCGGACATGTCAAAAAATTTAATTTGATGAAAATCTGGGTTTTACATTAAGAAGTCCAGATTTCCCCTGTCATAACGTAACCTGTTTTATAATAAGCTTGCACCAAGTATAATCAGGTGCAAGTCTGGACTGGCCTGTATGCAGCTAAAACTTGATGCAAAATATCAGGTTTGCAATGAATGTGTGGAAATAAATGTAATTTCCCTTTTTGAGGGAGGGAGTCCTAGTGGTGGGCTTTTTCCTGATGTTGGTTTCCTCTCTACCACTTGTTCCAAACAAGCCCAGCTGCGCTTTTTACTCATATCAGGTGGATAACAGCAGGGCAGTCTTCCTCAGCAAGGAAGTGGAACTGCAATGGTTCTACTATGCCACATACATCTCCATGGTCTTTATTCATCTTGGTCTAGTGCCATGAGTGGGCCCTTTAAGAGGCACTTCCACCCGTGGCCTCCAGGGGGCAGAGCTTTGCCTTCAATGTCCCCCCCTTTTTGCTGCTGCAGAGGACTCAGCAGGCAGCGCATTAGCGAAGCTTATTTAGTTGCATCGGATCGCCCAGGATGTGGGGCGCGGAGTCCTGCTGCACTCCAATCCGCGCTCATGGAAGCGCGTACGGGGGAAGGCGAGCTACGGAGATGCCGCTTAGCTCTACTCGCTGCCGGAGGACGGCGGAGGTAACGATGATGGCTTGATTCGCTGCTCTGAAAAACGCTGCATCCACCATGAATTCGCCCCCGCTTTCTGGGCGCTGGGAAGCTGGCTTCTCTTCATTCCGCCCGGGTCGTAGCAGCGAATAGCGAGAAAGGCTTGGAAACGTTGTCAAGATGGCAGCTGTATTTGGAGATAATGTTACCAGCGAGTTGGTGCTGTTGGGTGAATGTAGCGCCTGTGTGCTGTTGCTTTTGCAGCGCAGCGGCAGCAGCAGCAGTTAGACAGGAGGGAGGTGATCGTTGACCAGATCAGCTAGCATCGTGTGCTCGAGATCAGTCGTCGATTCTCGGAGCTTCTGGCTGTTTTGCATTCAGCTTGCTTTAATGTGAATGAAACCCATATCCAGCTAAGCGCTCGGCAGCGGCAGCGCACGTGGAGGGAGTGTGAGAGCAGCAGGAGAGAGCAAAGGGAATCACCTCCTGTACTTTTCGCTCAAGTTTGCATGTAAATCTGCGAGCAGGGCTGTGCTGTTTTAGTTCGCCACAAGAGTCTAATGAACAAAGTTAAGCTGGGTCACAGACGCTCACTGAGGAATCCGTCCATTAATGGAATGCGAGGCGATCCTGCAGCTGCTGCCTGAACCGTTTCGCCTCAAAGCCCAGCACACAAAGCGCCCGGAGAACCTGGAGGAGGAAACATGGCAGAGGAGAAGCCCGGAGCCGCGGACGTGGACATAGACCCGGACTTCGAGCCCCAGAAGAGGCCGCGCTCCTGCACCTGGCCGCTGCCTCGACCCGAGTCCAATGCAGCCAAAGCAGAGCCGAGCGAGGCGGACATAATCCCAGAGGAAGAGGATGATGAAAGCGCTCCGGACTGCCGTGCGGTCGGCAGCAGCACACCCGCAGCAGAGATACCGAGCTACCAGCAGGGCGAGCAGAAGGCCAGCAGCGCTGCTGTTCCGGCTCTACAGGCTAATAACGTTGCTGCTTCTGCTTCCTCTGACAGAGGCACATATGGCTCTCCAGTTAGTGCCCAGCCACTGGCCCCTGCAGGCAGCGACTCCAGCCTGACCAGTCTTGGGCCTCAGCAGCCCAGAAAATCATCCGCCCGCAGAAATGCATGGGGCAACTACTCTTATGCAGATCTCATCACCCAAGCCATCGAGAGCTCGCCTGAGAAAAGACTGACACTGGCCCAGATTTACGACTGGATGGTCAGATCTGTGCCATACTTCAAGGACAAAGGTGACAGCAACAGCTCTGCAGGGTGGAAGGTAGGTCTGCTGCATATTAGACCACTAGAGCATTTCATTTATATGTTGTCGTTGTTGTTGTTGTTGTTGTTGTTGTTGTTGTTACTGCCATTGTTATGTTACTGTGGTCTTATTCTAGTAATGGAACCCATACAACCTTGTATTGCTATATTTCCTATTATGGGGATAAACAGTATTATGGTAGAGTGCCAGGAAAATGAATTACTTATGGGGTTGTGGGGCTTGCTGATTAACTGGGTGATGTCAGGGATACGACACAGGGCGTTTTAGTAAGACCAGATAAATAGAGCAAGGTTGCAAGTGATAATCCCCCTCTTTCATTTGATCAGACAGTATACTTATATCATACACCAGCATATGGGGAAGGTGTGCTTGTAGACACACACTACAGAAGTGTAGCCCTGCCACAGAGAACAGTCTCAGCAGCAGTGTGGAAGAAGAGCTATGATCTGCATGGGGGAAAACAAACAAACAAACAAAACCCTAACATGTCCAAACAGCAGCACCAAGCTCATCTTATATCTCAGGTGGCCTCATGCAGTGAAAAGCAAAGGAAATAAACTCTCCACTTTTAGGTAATGTAACATGATAAATTCAGTTTAACTGTAGAGCACAAAGCACAGAAATACCAGTCTGTTTGAATGTCTATGCCTGATACTGCATATTGTCTGGTTATATGTACCTATAACTTTGGTAGGTGGTGTTTTTTCTTGTTATGCACATGACTGTGCAAAGTGTGCCAAGTACAGCTTTCACTGTACTTGGCACTCTCATTGTTGTTTGATTTCAGGGATTAGCTTGGCTGGCAAAAGCAAGTTATCCAACATGGAATCAAGTCTAATGAATGCTTGGATTTGAATTGGAGGCAAATCCGTTTACAGTGCTGCAGCCCTGAGAGCGGAAAACATGCAACTTTCTTTTAGAATAGAATAGGACCAAATAGTTTGGTCGTTGATTTGCAGATGCACATTTCGCCGTTGTGTTATGCATTTATCCAGAAGCGTCATCATTCCAGGATGAATTCGATCAATATTTGGTTGGACACTGATATGTAGTATTTCTTTATTTGGTCTCAGTACTGTGAAAGAATAGCTTTTGCATCCCCCTGCATCTGAGTGAGGGGGAGGGAAAGCAAAGAAAATCCAGGAGGATTTTATCACTGCAAGCTTTGTGATAGGCTGTTTCGACCCCACCTCCGTTTCCTATTGGCTAGTGGCTTCAGCATAGGACTCAATCAGCTGACTGGAAACTATGTAGGTCAATGTGTAGCAAAATGTGAGGAGCTTGGTGTTTGACTCTGAGATCGAGCTTTGTGTAAACTGGCAGCGCTCCAGTCCTCTTCTGAGTGGTGCTTTGCTGAAAAGGGACAGCAGCATGGCTTCGGGAGGATGGGGGAGGGAAGCACTAGAGATTGCAGCCCATTATTAGAGCCGTTTTATTTTTAGCTAGTAGTCTTTTATGAATAGAATGAAAGACGAGACAAAATTTCCAACAGGAATTTCACCAGTTCCTTTCATGCCTGTGGTGTTTATGAACTGGTAACACCACCAAGCCACTGAATCTAAATGTTGCTCCAATATCTGTCTTTGATTTCTTTTCTGCAGCCTTTTACTGAGGGCATTGACAACCTGAATAGTCCATTTTATGGCAAATGTGGCTTTAATGTGGCCAGCATTTGTGCTGTAAAGTTGATCATAAGTGAAGCTAATATCATGCTCACTGCCCATATTAAGTGGGCTAGGCTCATAAAATGTACAGAAGAACATGTGAGAGAAATGTGTATGGCATCCGGTAGGTGTGTAGTCCCTGAAGTGGGAGTGTCATTAAGATTTTTTAGCTGCATTGCAAATTTAATCAAATCTTTATCTTTAAGGTAGTATAGCAGTGGTGGCTACATTTTGACTTTTATTGAGGAGTGTAAATTTCCTTTAATTTTACTCTCCAGGTGAAGTTTGAATTCAGAGTTCAACTGTCTCATATTATGTACTTGTATACATACATGTAGAATCTATGCAAACTTTGGTCATTTGACAGCTGAGATGAAGGCAGCTTGGAGGGACTAAAGCTAGGTCTGTATATCATATATGAATACAAGCAATAAATATAAAGAGTTTGAGTACTGTACTGTAATTCTAGAAAGACCTCAACAAAAGTTGCAGCTTTTGCCTAAGATTTGCCTTTTGCCATGACTCGTTAATCTATCAAAAAATGTATATTTTGTTTAATTTTATATTTTATTTATTTGATTTTTTATTGCATCGTTAACAGTAGCGCTAGCTGCGTTTCCATTGTGTGCAATTTTCATGATAAATGGACCAATAGAAACGTCCCAAAATTGTATGGAGGAGAGGGGAATCGGTACATTAACTTGTATGAAAAAATGGGGGGAAAAATCCATTTTATTTTTTGGACAGTAACACTGCGTCTATAGGTAATGTAAGAATTAGCTAACAACAATATGACATCCAATTACTTTTATTAGCACATCCAGAGGTGATATGTCTGCAGCATACAGCTACATTCACCTTTTGTTCTTGGTAATTTGTGTTCGAGCAACTGACAGGTAGTACTGTTCTAGAGCGCAGGGTCATATGTCAGTTGTCACAAAACCATAGCATATGTATGGTGACTAACTGATGAGAAAAGGTGAATTGCTTTGGCCATGATACTCTTTTCCAGGGGTTGGCAGCAGTAGCATACTATTTCTGTCATTACTCTCTGACCGTTTTTGAAATGGTATACTAAAGGTACCCTCTGGCCAAAATGAAAACTTCATCCCTATAACACATCCACTTGCATACTGCAGCAGTGGCATGGTAGTCTGGGAACACTAGAAAAAGAAATTATATTCTGAAAGAATAGAATCACCATTTTCTTTGCCACTACTGCTGCTAGATTTGTTCTGTTTTAGTCCATACATCAGTTGCTCAGGTAGCAGTTAGGATTGGTTGACACATGGATTCCCACAGATTGTATGGTGTAAATGTGTAATGCATGCTCGGTACTGTAGTCAGAAACATTTTTCCTGAGGAAAGGTTGTTCTTAACATCTGTTCACTTTTCAAAATTACTATTGGTTCATTCATCCTAAAGTGTTCATACAATGCAAAAAGGCAAGCTTTTAATTCTGGGTGGTCTTGCAAACTAAAAAAAGTAAAATGTAAAAAAAGGTAATGTTAGGTTGTTTGGTGCTATATCATTACAGTGCTTATAATAATTTAAGATCGCAATGCAGAATCTAAATTTTCATATTTATCACTGTTGTCTTGGGAATGTTCTCCATGATCTAGGATGAGCCCGTTTCTTTGTTAAATCCAGGCACTTTCATTGGCCTGCTTAGCTGAAGGAAAAGGGAAAACTGCTCCCACATGTTAAGAATGAGATGTGAGGTGTGTTGTTCTCTGAGAACAGAAAGTTCCCTGTGGATTAATCCAGTAATAGGCTTGAAGCAAAGGCTTTAGTTGAAGTTAAGTGTCACCAGGCAAGTCCATTCACTCTTTGAGAAGCATGGGCAAGGTCAGGCCAGAGATGATGATAGCACAGAACTTTACTCTTCAGTGATCAAGTTACTATGATTTTGTATGTGTGATGAGTTGGAACAGACAGAATACACTAATGAAGTTGCATGTTGGAGCGAGGGTGGTGTTCTATAAAATACATGTATAGAAATTATATTCAGTGCTTCAAATACTTGACTACAGTAAATCCAAATGAATAGAATTAGTAAATGAGCTCTTTGTAATGAAGCATGCAGCTGCTTAGTGTGGGCAAGTGCATCATGACACCCACAGTAAGCTCAGAAAAGCCTGTTGTGATGTAATTTATCAATATGAAATAAATTATTGTAATTTTGCCCACCCGTTTGTGAAGTTATAGTGGATTAGATCAGAACGCCTCTGAGAGAGTGTCTCCTTTATGTATTTTCATCATATGAGAGGAACTGCAAATACTTCTGTTGTACAGATTTCTCTTGAACATTACTTAGTTGTGATTGGATTTATGGGTGAATGGTGATGCAAGTGTTACTGGCATTTCTTGTAGATCTTAGTTCTGTCTGAATTGAAGATTCGGGGATTATAAATCAATGTCAGTCCTGGTTTTTCTTTTTTTTTTGGCCAAGACGACCAGAATATCAACTTTCTCTGTCTTGAGGCTTGACCCCTATGTGTAGTGCACCAGTATGCCTGAAGTTGTGGTTTTTGGATCACAACACATGGAGACCTCTGATTGCTCTTCAGAGACTTCTGATCCCATTTACAGGCAGTTCACATGCTCTGAGTTTTTAGGTTACATTTCACCACTTTAAACATAAGACTATTTTGATGTTAAAGACTTTTTTTTATTGTAATTTTCAATTAATTGAAAATAATGTAGCATTTGTGATCTAAAAATATTTCACCATCTTAAACTGAAAGTTCGGTATTACAACGATTTATCTCACAGCCTTAGGTGCCCTATATCATGCTTATGCCTCTGATTATTAAACCGTATAAAATGACAAAAGTAGTTGGACTTTATGGGTTTGCTGTTGACTCTTTCTCGTAAGTTCTCAAGCTCATGGTAATCCTAATCACACATTTCATTCACTTAAGACAGCTAGACAGATGGCTAGGGAAAATTAAATAAACATGTAAATCAAGTAACTGCTCCCATCTTTGTTAGTATTCTTATACTGTGTGAATCGTTCACTTTAGTTCATGTGCTCATCTTTTTACCCCATTTATTTTAGAAAATATGAATGCATTCTTGTCGAGCAGTTGCAGTATGACTGAAAATCACAACAAATGGACAGAATTTTCTTGCAGTATGGTAAATGATATCCTGATGTTGAGATTGCTGAGATATCTTTTATGTGACATTAATTGGTTACTTGATCTTTTTTTTTTTTTTTTACATTTTCTGTCAATCAGAAAACAAAGAATTCATATAAATATGAATTCAAAAATAAACCAGTCATACAGTGGTTTTAAAGTTTGAATACAGCAGTTCCAGTATTTATTCTCAACCGCATTATTGAAACTGTTCTGTTTCCTTCCTTGTAAGTATGGCCCTCAGTATCTTCTGACATCTTTGTCCAGACTCATTTTTATATGGTACCTTACTGAAAAAAGACCATTAGAATCTTTAGAATTAAATCATGATTGCGTTCTAATGGCTAATCGCTTAATGGTTACCATTAAAGACCACCAGTTTCTTGTAGGATACAATTGGGTCCCATTTTAGGAAACCATAAAATGCACCTAGAATCAGGCTTCTTGTTTTTTTTTTGTTTTGTTTTTTTTCCACTGTGATTAAAAAAAAAACACAAGTTATTTAGAATGCTATAAACACTTTCCACGTTGTTTTCTTGTTTATTAACTGCCAAATTTTAGTGTATTTTCAGTTGAAAGTTTAACAGCTATGCCCTTCTGTTTTTACAGAACTCCATCCGACACAACCTGTCACTCCACAGTCGATTTGTCAGGGTCCAAAATGAAGGCACAGGGAAGAGCTCGTGGTGGATGGTAAATCCAGATGGCGGAAAGGGTGGCAAAGTCCCACGCAGACGTGCTGTTTCCATGGACAATAGTAACAAGCTCATCAAGAGTGCCCGTGGCCGTGCTGCAAAGAAGAAAGCTGCTCTTCAGGCTGCTCAGGATGGAAGCTCAGAGAGCTCCTCCAGCCTCTCTAAATGGACTGGGAGTCCCACATCACGGAGCAGTGATGAGCTTGACACCTGGACAGACTTCCGCTCTCGTACCAACTCCAATGCCAGCACCATAAGTGGCCGTCTATCTCCAATCTTGGCCAACCTGGAGGTGGACGAGGTTCCTGATGATGACTCCCCCCTCTCTCCCATGTTATACTCCAGTCCAAGCAGCATGTCTCCTTCCACTGGTTTGACGGAGCTTCCCCGACTAGCTGATCTTGCAGGTACCATGAATCTTAATGATGGCCTCTCTGACAACCTAATGGATGACCTGCTTGACAACATCAGTCTAACAGCTTCACAGTCTCCAGGCCAAGACGACAATGGTGCCAGCTTACAAGGAAGCCCTGTGTTTACCTTCAGCTGCTCTGGCAGCAGTCTTGGGGTTCCCTCCGGCAGCTATGGTCCCAACTCTATGTTCAGCACGTCCTCCGTCACGGGCCTTCGCCAGTCGCCCATGCAAACCATCCAGGAGAACAAGCAGGCTACGTTTCACTTCACTAAGCAGAGCCTCCAGGATCTGCTCAGCACTGAGCCACATAGCCACAGCGATGTCCTGCTCACCCAGTCTGACCCATTGATGTCACAAGCCAGTGCCTCCATCTCCTCTCAGAGCTCCCGCCGCAGTGCCCTACAAGCCGGGCCTGGAGGGCAAACTGGACTCAAGAAGTCCTCGCTGTCTGGATGGCGAGTGAACGGAGTCTTGGGGTCAACAAGTGAGTCAGACTACCAAAGCTTGATCAAACAGCATCTCCAACAGTCTCCGTCCAGGAGCACATCTATGCAGCTCAGCTCTTCTGATTCCTTGTTGTCAGGTCTCAATGGTATTGTGCCCTGCGTTCAGTCCGCATCTCAGGACCGATTCTCCACTGACCTAGATCTCGAAGCTTTCAGTGGTAGCCTTGATTGTGACATGGACACCATCATCCGGAACGACCTGATGGATGCTGAAGGCCTGGAGTTCAGCTTTGATTCTCATCTCATTTCCAGTCAGAATGCGAACCTGAATTCAGGGAGTATCTCGAGTACCAAACAAACCTCTTCCCAAAGCTGGGTACCAGGCTGACCAGCTGAGCACCTGGAATGTAGTTACAGGGCAGAACAAAGCTTTAAACACTGTCCTGTGGTTTTAAACACTGTCCCATGCAAAGGACATGTACAGTAAACTGTAGAAATGCTATTTAAAACTACTGGAATGAGTTTCATTCATTTTACTTACTTATACAGTTGCTGTTGTGATGATTTTGTGGCCATATGTTGTGAATCGTCATGATCTACGCTTTGAATAGGATGAGCAGCCTAATGAATTTGGTAAAGTGGAGAAAAGTAGAAGTGCTTGCATTGCGACATTGTCATGGAGGACAAGGTTTAAAGGGACACATCTGAAAAAGAAGACTGTGGTGCACCCGGCATCTAAGACATCAGAACCTTCCCTTCTTTCCTTATTCAAAAAAACTAGACCTAGAGCAGCATAGAGAAGAACAGTGGTTAGGTTTAGATGAGCAATTGTAACCATAGTTTAGGAAATAATCTCCGGTCATCATGTTAACAGAAACGTTTGTCTTCTGCCAAACCGGTCATCATTTCACCGATTGGTGGCCTGTTTACAACTTTTAACTCCAGAGAATGTTACTGTGTTTGTCTTGAAAATTCTTGTTTTTGTTGAGCCTTCATAGTAAGTTGTGAAACCGAAAAAGGGAAGAAAGGAACTGTGTGCATAATATATCCCTGACTCCTTTTACGGAAGAGAAGAACAATTCCAGTTGATGAGCTATGTTAATGTGATGTGTAAAACACTCCGATCCTTCTCTGGTGCACTGCATTAATGTTCTTTTAAACTCTCAAAAGGGTGCATTTTATTCAGTACTTGATCCTGTCCGTTTTCCTGTCTATCACCTCCATTCTGACCTCACCTGAAAGACTGACCGTTTTAAGTAGATTTTGTGATGTGTATGTTGAAATGCTTAGCATATTTATTCCAGAGGTTAGAAATTGTACAAAAACAGATATAAAATTCAGAACACTGATTTACAGGCCACTACACGACTGTGTATAGTTGAAAACCACCATTTATAAGCTTATAAGGCTGCAAAGGCACATTTTAGCCTTTTATTTGTACATACGTGCACACTGGGTGGTGCTTTAAAAAGAGCATTATTTTTGCTCTGATGGCAATATGCAGCAAGGAGTTTCACTACGCAGACCCATTTTAGTATTATACACAAGTTAGGATGCTCACATGGGCTGTATTTTACCTAGTAGATGGTTGTGGAACATGCAAAGCAACCAAATTAGTTCAGCAACAGAGAGGCTACTGTTTGTTTGTTCAATAGTAGTGCCATTCAGGGACCCCTGTGACTTGTTAACATGGCAGATTTATCATGGTTGGCCGTATCTTTGTTGAGTTCCATTTCAGACTCAAAACATCCCGCGCACTGATGTTCAGTCTTTTCATCACTTGTGTTGAGTTGGAGTGGTGTTCATTGTTTACATAATTCCACTGTGCTATTATTAACCATATGGTGTATTGTAATTTGCTCACTGGAACTTGGGGTAGCCCTAAGCTTTTTATTCACAGCCCTTTGGAAAATGTATCCTCGTTTAATTTTAATCCTCATTTAACTTCAGACAAATGCAAATTTCATTAGAAAAATGAAGTTTTATTCATTTTAATACATCACGTACCCTACTTGCCATGACTCTGAACCAATTTACCCATAGATACACTGGGTGTTTGCTGAAATATGCCTGTGCATTTCCATTTTGAATAGGTTAGGTAGTACAAGAAGGTATTGTGCATGTAAATAAAGCTTTGTACAGCACTATGATTATCTTGGGTCCTTGTTGTCTTTGAGTAATTATGGAGTATTTAAAAAAAGATGGGGGGGGGGTGTGCTGGGGAGTGCTGGGGTTCTCCTCTTCTCCTCTGTACAGGCTGGCATTTACCATCCTCTGATGTGCCTGATTCAATTCATAAATGGCTATAGGATTACCTAATGACTTGAATCAAGGAAAATGCTGTACGGTGCAGTTTGAGAGCCCTGGTGAGAATACAGAATAAAATATTAGAACATTTATCTTGTGTGCATCGCCACAATTGTACTTACACATTTACTAAGATATGTGTTTTGCAAAAGTGTGTAGTAACAAGGTAGATCCCATTTACTAGTCTCATCATGTGTAGGTGCATCTGAGGAATTGGATGGTCTGTTTGAAGTTTTGCTGTGCTCCAGTTATTCTGTGGAAATGTGAAGGATTGTATTAGAACAGTCAGCCAACACAGAGGTGCTTAATCAGCTTATTACAGGCTTTTTAACCATGATGAAGGCTTTGACTGGCAAACATCCACATAATGTTATCTATTTGGTCTTGCTGGTTAAGCCTATCTATAGATAATGAACAAACAAACCCTAGCATGCTTAATTAAAGCCTATGCCTGTGCTCTCTAGACCGACTCCAGTGAAACTGTTTATGGGCCCTAGGTTTTTCTGTTGGTCTTTGGCGTTTTATGTGACTCTAGGATTGCATCTTAAATATAGTAGGTCTATATTAAACCCAGCCAAAAGGAAGTTGAATACTTTCTTTAGAGCTTTTTTTTCCTCTTTTTTTTTTGTTGGTGTGGTCAGTAAATGCAATGCTGAATTCTGCAAACATTCAGCACACACATTTACAGACCTTATCATTTTGACTTTAGTTCTTTATCATTATTGTTTGTATTGGACCAATGTTTACCAGCTCTGAAGTGTAGTGAATACTGCCTTGTATTTCAGTACGCTGCTTTTCACCCTATCTCTACCTGATCATGTCTTTGTGTGTCTTCCAGTGTGTTTTCCTGTTGCTCTGGCCATCAGCCTGTATGTGATCTGCTCTGTTTCAACACTTTGATCTTTCTTCTGTGATTAAAGCAGCTGTGGTTATTCAAGATCCCATGTAGTGTACATCGTTATTTCCCATTAGCAGCATTGGGCTGGTGATGGCTTTAGAGGCTTAATAAATGTCAGATCCGCCTACAGGGAGATACATCACTGCAAAGCACATGCTTTTAAATTACACATACCTCTTTCACTTGGAAATAAATGTAGGGGAACCTGAATGCAGGTTTGAGGGAAACACAGCATTCAGTCACAGGGATCGGCTGTTTGCTGTAGTTGGATGGAAATTCATTCACAACGTCCTACAATGCTAGCGTGGCTTTGAAACATCCTGTAGGGAAGAAAATCAGGAGTATTCCCACCCCCAGTGACAATGGATGTAAAGTGTGCCATATGTCCTTGTGCAGTCATTGGTGGGCACCTTGGTGGTGATTCCTCATTGGATATAGGCTACCTTTGCTGGGAACCAATCAGTTGTGCTGTATCCAAGTGAAATTGGGCTGTTGAGCTATTTAAAGCCATACTGGGGGGAAAAGTGAAAAGAATCTGATGAATTTGGTTTTTAAAGAAATTATATGTAGCCCATTACACAGTATTTTACCTTTTCCCTCATGCTGATTTAATTAGAAAAATCCTTTTATATTTACTATAATTAACAGAGATTAAGGGGTGTAACTGATGGTGAATTAATGATGGAATCAAAATGGAAACATAATTTTAGGCTATTTTATGTCATTTGGTGGAAACAAATCAACGTAATATACATTGGTGAATAAATCTGCAGCACACGATGGAAATAACACATACCCCACTGACCTAGATTCCAAACTCACAATCGTCACTCGATTGTACATCCTTAATATGACATGTTTAATATTTTATTCATTAATTAAGAAAAGGGATTTGCTGTGATTGCTGTAACTGTTGGACAGAAAGAACCCTAACAGTCCAAAAAATGGAACATACACGTACCTGTATGAAATGAACATGATTTTTCCCCACTCATCTTTAAAACAGGATGAATTAGTAATGCCTTTAGCTGTCGGAGTTAGCCTATATAGCTCTGTGCTAGCCTATAGACCTACATGTGTGACCTCAAAAAGGTCCTTCACTCTATTCTGAAGACTGAAAAGGAGAGGACATCTACAGCCTCCCCCTAAATCTCTTTTTAATCTGTGATGTGGTCTGAATTGATATCAGTGGACTTCAGTCGCCCCCTGCAGTTAGAAAACTGAACAGCAACATACAGAAACCGCTAGCGCTAGCAGGATAAAGGAGCTCGCCCCGACGTTGTCTTTGCAAATGAATGCAGTTAAAATGGGAATTTGCATTTTAAACGGAAATTCTATCCGTTTTCCCATTTTCTGAATAATCCAATGTAATGTGATGTAAACAAGTCATTCTGAGTAGTAGTTGGGTGGGTGAGAAATAGTTTACTGTGTTCAAACTTAGGGGAATTCTGATTTTCCAAACTATTCTGCATGATGGTTGAGATACAATACAGGGTCCCGGGGGGTCAATGAGCCATTAAATCCGTAAAAATAAACATATTGTGATGTTATACTCTCATTGTTTAGCTCCTTCACCCCCCACCTGTTGAGCTCCTGTCTTTGGTATTTTTGACAAACTAGCATGCAGCACTGGTTTGTCTCAGGGTGGCGCTGTGGCAAACTGGTTCACCCACTTTGTCCTTCATAGCCCATCAACTGTAACTATACCCAGGATTCCTCTGAAAGACAATACGCTGTAACATATTTGTAAATACAGAAACATGTCCAATTTCCAAAGTTACTTTTTCAATGATATTAAGCAATGTATTCATATACATTTCAAGCTATAGCTCTCAGTTAGGGCTTATAGAGGTATTGTGAACAATTTTGACTCTGCAACTTTCTCTAGAATGAAGCATTTCACAACAAACTACTCTGGATGACTCTGTTTATATCTTTACAGTTTAGTTATGCAGCAATTTTGAAAAAGTTCCTCTTTAATTCATATTTCTGTTTATAACTGTGGTGATAGGAAACCTATCACAAAGTCTACCACAGAAATATAGGCCTTTATAAACCAGCTGTAAAACTGGTGTCTTTATATCTCATGTTTATAACGGTGAAAGATTTTTCTTTAAAGTCTACTGGATTCAAAAATAGAATAGGTAATAAGTTCCTTTGAGGGAGCGTTCCGGGACATTAGTCTTTAGACATCTGGTTCCTATCACCACCAGTGTGAAGATTTTCAAAGACTCTGTCTAGAACAGTTATGCAGAAACTTGAAAAATTGGTGAACTTCCCCTTTAATGTGTAGGAGGCCCACGTGTGTTATTTGTATTAGCCACTGAGTTGCTCTGGGCTGCATTTTACTAGGCACATTGTCAAGTCTCCATGGCCACGATAGGACAACACTGCCCCTTCTCACTGAATAGACAAAGAGCATTAGTTAACCAGAGACAGGCTGAAAGCATTCTGAAGATCCAGCAAACAAAGTAACATTACACATGTAAGGTAAAGGGAGGAGAAAGACCTCCAAGACCGAATAAGCAACATAGTACAGACTTAAGGTCAGTACAGACATGGTCAAAGCCAGAGCATACAAAGTCTCTTCCTCAGTGAAGGTGGAACAACTTGAGGCAGAACTGTCTTCACAGCTCCTGTCACTAAGGAGTGAAATTGAAAAGAAGGAAACTGTGCTTGGAACATCCGCAAAGTCTCACAGGTGAGGTATCCAAAGCTTTTCCCAGAACTGTACCGGAGAAAGATATAATTTAGTCTAATCTGATGTTTACACTATTACTTCCACAGCTCTGTTCATGTTCCAAAGGATGTGTCTTATTTTCGCATGGAAAGACAACAAGTTCTTCACAGAGGACTGCAGGTGATATTTACTTCAATTATTTCAGCAGATTCCACTCATTTCTACTATTTAAACACTTCTACTAAAAGAAATGGTTAAAATTTAAGGATTTGATGTAAAAAGCTCCATTCTAGAGAAAATTACCATGTCAGAATGGTCCCTATCACCACCACTGTAAAAGAGTCCTAGTCTGTAAATGTCTCTACAATGAACCACCTGACATCAAACCACTTTGAATGATTTTTTTTTAAGTATGCAGGAAATTTTTAAAAATTGGGGGCATTCCCCTTTAAGATCTAATGCAATCATGAGAAAGCTTTGTGTTTGCTTTTCATTTGAGCTATATATTTTTGGTGAATAATGTTTTTTTGTGAGTGCAGTCAGCATATGTAACCTGAGTATTAATTATAGGTTGCAGGTGTGAAACCTGTAGTCTCCCAAGCAGAGGTAATCCAAAAAGAGCTGGACAGCTGCCTTGGCCAGGAGGATACACCTGAAAGCCTACCACTGCTACTGCACCAGGTAGATTGATGTCCAGGTGTGATCCTGAATGGCATTCTGTAAAGATTTTATCTTACAGCTGTATGTCTAACTATTTAGGAACCTTTTGTTTTAAGAGGGCACTAAACGTGGTATCTTACTACAGGGTTGAATCAGGTACTTCATCAAGCATAATGAGTACACTGTACTGGTCTTTGGCCCTCCAGGACTCAACCGGGGGCCTCTGATGAAGGATAGTTGGGATTTTTTTTCAATATTTTGTTATAAGCCTTTTTAAGGAGTTGGTGTAATTTTAAAGTGGGAGACAAAACTGAAACATGATTAGAAACAGCTTTGATTTATTATTGGAGGTCAAAACTCAGAAGATGTTTGTTTTGAGGTGGTCGAAAGTCACTACGCTTCAATCAGACATTACAGGAAGACAATAATTTTGTCATTTAAGTGATATGATGAATTAATATGACCAGGGCGATTTGTTTTCAGGGTTACTTTGATTACTACAGATGGGTTATTCATACAGATTCCTACAGATTAGTTATTCTTACAGATTCCTACAGATTAGTCTCATGTACTTATCAGTTCTTCACAGATAGAGCGTATCAGCTGGCCCAGGTTAAATACCAGCTTATGTTGAGATGGAGGAGATTCTGTCGGCATTCTGTTATCCTGGAGCAAGTATATCCTCAGTACAAGGTAATCCACACAATATAACTCACTGTAAATAGTATGGCCCCGACCTGTAAACATGCACTGTTGCATATAATTGAATTCCGGCTTTGTCTAGGAGCTCATGGCTTATTTGACAACTGAATTTGAAGATGCACTACAGAGGGCTCGCAGGCTTGCTGTGTCCAGGGAAAAGGTTCTGTTGGGTACTGGCTCCCCCGTCAATGTGGTCACACAGGATGATGTGGTCATCTATTTACAGTGGCTTATATGTCACCTACACTCAGTAAAGACCATCCACAGCTTCCTGCACGTGAGTGTATACATGGGCCCTGGACAATTAATATTTCTGGCAGTTTGTGATTTACGAACAGCTTGTGTTAAAGGTTTGTTCTGATATAGGTGCTCCATTATCTTCCTTTGTGTGAGAGAAGAGAGGAAGATAGGAGCAGTACACCTGATTTCAGCTCTCCTGGGGAGTTTTCAGGTGAGGGTTCTCCACAGTGTCAGACTGCAATCATAAGATTTATGATTAAATCACCCACAAGCTGACACTAAAGTAGAGCACAACTGATATGGAACATCAGTATGAAGTAAAATAGGTTAAATAGAACTTGAAAGGAAAAGTTCACCTTATACTGTTCTCCTTACACCAAATATAGTAAATCAACCAAGGTTTTTCTGGAGATTGCTTCTTTGGTTGAGTTTTTAGCCACAAGGCTAATGTAAGTAACAAATAGACTTTTTGTACCCCACCAGCTAGCATCGCCTAAATCATCACATGTTCATCTGTCTGTGTTTGGTTGAAGGACAATTTCTCAGATTTTTCATATCTTTTGCTTTTTTTTTTAAATGTTAAGATGGAAACCAAATAATTCAGAGTGGTTTGATATGAAACGGGCCATTCAAGAGAAACTTACCAAGTCAGAATTATGCCCAGAGAGTTTAATGCTTCTAAGCTGCTAAGAGTTTACAATTTTAATGCTTCACAGAAGGTTCTAATGATGAAATGGTTGTGAATATGCTGCCTGAGACGTTTTATGATAATTTTGACAATGTATTTTTAAAATCCATCCTTGGCTGAGAAATACATGCAGGGGACTGTAAGTGTTGAAGACGCCTACCGAATTACTGGTTTTGGATATGCAGTAGGGGTGGGAATCGCTACAGACCCAACAATATGATGTTATCTCAGCACTTCATTCATGGTATCATTCTTCAGCAGTATTTAAAGATTTTTCCTGTAGTATGTATTGTAAATGATGCATAGCAAAATATATTCCTATTTATTAAATTTGACAACATATAATTCTTCCAAAATGAAAGCGTTTACTGTTTTATCTAATTTAAATTTGCATGTTGTGTATTGAAACTGAAATGTGTTATACAGTCTACTAGTCCAACCATGGACAAAATGTACTTTTGTGCATGTCTAATATAAGCTCTTAGTATTTGTTTGCTACATGAGCTCAGTGCAAAATTAAAGAAGAAAACTTTAGACATCTAACTGCGTTTGAGATAACTGTAAAACAGGCTTTTTGCAGAGCCACCTGATGCTACCAATGTTTTATTTGAATAGCACCATTGTTTTGTCACAATCTTGTTCTTTCATTATCTTATCAGGGATGTTGGGATCATCATCAAAAGTCCCCCTGCTCTCTGTAAAATTGGACGAATTCCAAGCTCAGCTGCAACACCTACTTTCTCATTACAACATCCAGTACAATGTGCAGTCCATAAGGAATTCTGCTGATCAGATGGAACTCTTCAGTATGGTATTGCCAAAAATAGTATCACATTATTGTGTTCAAGAAGACTAATTACTAACAACATCGTTTATACTTGCATCATGGCAGGAGCCTCCGTACAGTACTGTGCAAACATCAGAGACCATCCTTAATTTATTTAATAAACTAAAACAGACAATAAGCACAAATGCAAATAAACAGAAAACACAAGTTTTCAAGACAATAGACAGAAACCCCAACAGCTAAGTGCAACATAATTTTTTATTTTTTAGTAATCAATATGTACATCCTTTAATACAAGTTCCATTCAAAGAAATTTGCAGGAATTTTTTTCACACCTCCAGATTTTAGTCTCGGAAGTTGGTTGCATTTTCTGCTTTTCACAAACCAATTAAGATGTTGAGGTCTGGATTCTGGCATGGTCAGTCTATTCTTCCAAGAACATCAGCAGCATCTTTGTTGTTTGGCCAGAAATGTTCTTTTCCTAGTAACTCCTTCTTGACAGTTACACATCCTTTCAGACCCGTAGAGTTGAGTTGTCGTCTCACAGTGGAAGGATGGACAGATACACTTACAGATTTTTCAGATCTGCAACAAGAGTGGAGCCTGATTTTCTTCTCTCTCTCAAATATTATATTATATTATATTATATTATATTATATTATAAAAGTGAAATATTTTCTCAGAAATCTCCTGAAATGAAGAACTTGGTTTTAATGCCCTTTTTTTTACTGCAAATCAAATAAATGAAGTGTTGTCCAAAAAAAAGTGAAATTTGTGTTTTGTTAAGGATTCTCTTTTGTTGTAGGTTACCCACGAGTTCAGGATGATCTTCAAAAGTCAAGATCTGATGAATACCTTCCTGCAGTATGATAGCACAGAGGCTGTAGACAGGAAGTGGGGAAGAAAGAGCCCAAGCATGGCTCTCAGAAAGGAGTCCAGCTGGATTCCCCATATCCAGGTATGTGAATGACAATGCAGAACATCACTTTAATGTCAAATATTTCTA
Organism: Semaprochilodus insignis; assembly: GCA_034552555.1. Taxonomy (NCBI): domain Eukaryota; kingdom Metazoa; phylum Chordata; class Actinopteri; order Characiformes; family Prochilodontidae; genus Semaprochilodus; species Semaprochilodus insignis. The sequence continues at coordinate 23,372,171 of CM067483.1, read as the reverse complement.
CATCTTATTGTTCAGAATTTTGAACTACTCTTAAGCCTTGTTTTGAAAGATGGCAGCTTTTGTGTAAATACTAGTGTGCGACCTTGTCTATGTTTTTCCTGGACTAAAAAAAAGGTGAAACCAAAAAGAGATCCATGGCAGCAGAAACAAATGTCCAAACTGAAAGAGATGAGACATGTGGACGAGTTCCTTCAGATGCACTGCAGGTCCTGTGAGGTGAATAATTGGTTGGATTTCAGATGGTGTTCTGTGTTTGTAATGTTGCAGTATATCGTCGCTGTCCAAAGAGAAACAAGTATCTCCAAATGGTAACTTTACGGGAGAGGCCAAAAACCTATTTTAATTTTAATGTAAATCAATGGAAACAGACTTTTCTTCCAAGCAGTTTTGGGCCATTTCTGTTAGTCCATTTATCATGAAATTTTCACACAATGTAAACAGCAGCTCACATGATCAAATGATGCATAAAAGTAAAAATCGACAAAAATGGCAATACATGTTTTTCTTTGGACAGGGACAATATGGGACTTCTAAGCAGTTGTTGCTGTTTTTCAGTCCTTGAGTACTCTGTATCTGTGTGCCCGATTTTGTTTCTGTTAAGGAGTCAAACATCCACAAAGTAACTGAAATCCTGAAGCAACATGCAGCTTTTGTCTGCGAGCCAGAATCCATGGAGTTTTCAACTGTGGCTTCAAAGCTGACAGCAGCTTCTGCTACCTGTAACATATGGAGAAGCATCTACAGCATTACACATCATTCTCAGGCAAGACGGTGGTTGAAATTCTGAATGAAAGCAGGTTTTACATGTGTTGTTGCAGTCATGTTTCCTGGTTCTTTTTTCATTCAGTGCAAGTTATCTGAACCTTTCAGGAAACCAGGACCAAAGTGTCTGATTTATCTGAGCAAGAATCACAGAAAAAGGCTAAAAAGAAAAAGCTCAGGTAAGATTCTCTCAGTTTCATACACTTTTCACATACCTTGGGGTTTCTCATTATTTCTGTTATTATTATTATTGCCATATCAGGTTAGAGCAAATGATGTAAGACTAGAGAATTAGTTTGTAAATTCAATTTGTAGACTTGTAAACCATTAGCATGATTTATGTTACAGCTATATGTTATTCCACAGGTACAGCTACAGTAGTAGCGCTCAGCTGCTCAAGTTAGATGAAAGCCTTGAAGATGACTCTAAAGACCCTGCTGCATCTAGAGGAGCCTACGTGTCTCTTCTGTACCTGCGTTACCTCAGGATCAGGGAGCTGAAGGTTGAGTATGAACCTTAACAGGTTTTATTATTTTGGCTGCTATTGCACAGTACTGTCATTTGCCCTGATATTGTATACTGTTCAGCTCGATGCCTTTCAAACTTGCATTAGATACAGATGCACACAGACTGTACTGTTTAAGGCATTTATATTGTATATTGTAATCATTTCTTGATTTATATATGTGCATAGATATATATGTATGTAAGTATATATTCTTTTTGTGCTTCTTTATTTAGTACTTAGTATTTATACTGTAATTGTTAGTACTTGTAGTAAGAATTTCATTGTACAGTGCAACTGCTTGTTTCTAAGTGCATATGACAATAAACTCTTGAATCTTGAATCTTATTTCTTTATTTATTGGTCTTTTCAGTCTTCTAGATCAAAATAGTGAACACCTGAAAATGTAATGTTTCGCCACTGAGCACTGCTGCCCTCTTGTTGCTGTAGCGCACCTGTTTGAGCATGCTGAACTACCTGCGCTCTGTGGAGAGAAGGTTGGCAGTGGATACTGCAGGGCTGCAGGTTGTGGGGGGTGTGCAAGTGAGCAGTGCAGAGGAGAGTGGCTGGATGAGTGCAGCTCGAGGATGCAGCGGCTTGGCAGGAGGCCCTGGCTCACGCCACTACATTTACAACACTCCCGCTGACTACAAGGTAACAAACCAGCATGTTTCCCTGTGGGTGGATCAGGCAGGCACTGTGGAGATGTTTAGTCATCTTGTAATATGGATGAATTTTGAAGTTTTCCTGTTAGCTGTATTGGAGTGTTGCAGAAGTACACAGAGAACTCTTAAAGGAATACTACAGTGTTTATGAGCCTATTTTCCATCTGCTGCATCTGTATCATACTGCATATACTTGTGATGCATGTGGTTGTACTTTGGTAAATCTTCCATTGTGGTGGCAAAGGGGGTCCAGCAAATTGCAAAATGAGGCATAAAAATGAGAATAAATCACAGAAAGTTGACATGTATGCTTTGTTATATATTAATAAGCTAACAAAGCCTTTGATAATTATTCCTTTTTTTAAGTCATGTGACCTGTCGCTGCAACATAAAACGTCAGGATAAAACAGGATAGTCTATCTCTCTTAAAGGATGAAAGACTAAGTTGGAGAAGTCTACAGTTAATGAAAACACTATTAATATGTCTTATAATATTTGGTTGAAATACTGACTTATTTATGTGCTGCAAAAAGGCTGGGTCAGTGCTGTTACTCATAACTTTTCTACTGTACATTCGATGTGGCTTTAAAATGAAAGTAGCAGAAGACCATATTTTAGAAAAGCTTTTAAATAATTTTAGATTAGAAGTAGAAGATTTAGAAGTTTTTTTAATACTTTTGTCAGTGATGTTGCAAGTTTACTGATGTATGTAGTTTAACAGGCTACATTTTACCCTTGAATTGCATGTCAACATTCCTAGCTCATTCAGACCATCACAATGTGTGAGTGACCCACTTAAAAAAGTCTGGGGTATTGGTTTATTGTTTGCTTTCTTGTATTTTTTCATAAATAAATTGTTCATATTTCCATTTAAGCAAATGCATTATTGCCACTAAGAATATTAAATACCTCTTTGAGTAATTCTTTGATTATTATTTAGTAATAACATAGTTTTAAATGTTATAAACTAGACACCAAATTTGTAAACTGGTGTTCTTTACAATTTGAAGTATTTTACAAACAACAAGACATTACAACACAGTAAAAATAGTTATTAATGGTATTAAATAATATTAAATAAAACTGACCAGTGTTTAGTCATTTCTTGTCATGAAATTATGACTATGAAACTATAAAAATAATGAAAATAATTTTGCCTGTGTGTCTGTAACAGAATTGGTTTGATGTTATTAAAAACAGCGATTCCAAGCAGAATTTAAACAATAGCATTTGTCGACAGTAACAGTGTTTTATTTGTTTATTTTCTCAGGTCCATTGCACAGAGTTTATGGATTTCCCTGAGGTGGAGAATCTCAGTGACTACTACAGCACTGAGGGCCAATATATCCATGTCCAAGATCAGAGAGGCTTTTATGTTGTGTATGATGCAGCCATAATGGACCTGAAAGAGCTTGAAAACACATTGCTGCTCATAGCATCCCATTACGTCTGCAGAAGCAGAGGTCAGAGGAGAAAATTAAGTTATTGAATGACTGTTTCAAATCTAGTTATGCAGAAGTTATAACTATAATAAATTCCTCTTTCAAAATGTTCAGCATTTATAATCTGTATATTTTCTTACTTGGTAAAGACACCATAAATATGTTAGACATTTGTTTATACTTAGCTTAACCCATTCATTGAATGCTTGTTATGTAATATATATGCCATGTTTATGTACATAAATCGGTGTTGCAATACTGACAGAGACTTCCAGTGGATCACTGAAAAATGGAGAGACTTTTAACTCCTGTGCTGGAATGGATGTGGATCGAGTGTCTGTTCTGCTGGACATCTGGACATGTGAGACTGCTTTTCTGGAGCACAAAATTGAGGTAAAGTGTATATTGTGTATATTGCATATTGTATATTGTGAAATATATATGAATGTGCATGATAGGTTGCATATACTATCAACTTCAAGTCTTATGTATGTGTTCACAGCTTCTGAATTGCTACTTTGAGGCTTATCAGCATGCCATAGACCTGGAGGAGCGGTTTAGTTTGGCTCAAGTGATTACAGACGTGATGCACAGAAGGCCTTGTCTGGATTTGGAAACAGAGTATTTTGTACAAGCCTACAGGCAGGAGCTGGCTTGCCTTCAGAGTCATCAGCAACTTCTTAAATTAGTTCTAAATACTCAGGTAGTTGGATTTCTGGCTTCAGTATTTTGTGTAACTAATATTACACATAGTCTGCATATTTAGAACACAGGAAAACACATTCTACAATCACATTTTTACTTTCTGTTAGATTGATAAGCAGCGTCAGTACCTTGAGCGGATATGGAGAGGGGAGCAGAGGAGAAACTGTCCTCATGAATACGGTTTCCCTTTAAACTATGTCCCTAAACAGCTGGTCTCAGTAGGTGGAAGCAGGTGAGCATTATGATAAAACAATTTGTACTTTGGAAAACCACACTGAATGCCATATACAAATGTAAAATGCCCCAACACACCATAATGCATTGATGAGAAGGTGATGATTCAACTAGATCAATGACGTACAAATCAAGATCAAAGTCTTAGGCATCTAAGCATATTATTTAAAGTCATGTATCTCGGCAGTGTGTGTGTGTGTGTGTGTGTGTGTGTGTGTGTGTTGTGTGTATTAGTGCAGTATTTTCCATGCTTTCTTGCTTCTTGTTTTTCTGTGGTTATATTTGCTAGCACATTCTCTGCGGAACATGTTTAGTACTGTTTAATTGATTGGAATATGAATTTAACACATTCAAAGAAATAATAAAACATGAAATATCTTCCAGTCTGTTAACTCAAAATACAATGTGTGAATTAAAACGGTCAGAAAAATACCATATTTAAGTGTATTCTCTTTAGGGGAGGTGTCAACTTATTTTTTTATTGTCTATATTCCACTTTGTAAATAGTTTTTCCAGGCACGTTTGTGTATTCAGCATATTTACTTACAACAAGTAGTTTGGATTCACAACAAAATGGTTGAATCCAGTTGAGATTTAATGATACACTGAATAATTTAATTAAAATCATATTCAGAATGAATCTTTGTAAAGTCAGAGATTTCCATCTCTAATGCCTTAATGCTATTATATGTGTGTCATTTACATTTTACATTTTGCCATTTGGCTCACACTTTTATCAACAGCAATTTGCAGTTTATTTGTTTATGAAATGCATAATCATGTACATTTAAGAGGCTTACTAAAACACTCTTATTGGTATAGCATAGAGTGCTTGCTTATCTGAGGAATCAAAGCACAGCCTGCCATATGAAGGCAGCAGTGTAACTCACTATGCTGTACCAACTACTAGCAGAAATGTTTGATGTAAGCCCTCTTTTGCATTTCACTGCAGCAGTGCCCTATCAGTTGATAATGCTTTGCTTAAATCTTTTTTATCATCTCTCCATGTTTATTGTTGCAGCCCTGCCCTGAAGAGTGTGTATCTGTTAGAGTTACACCCTTCCCTGTGCCTGGCCTCTGGTGTCTACAGGGCCCTGGAACAGGCCCATGCTGAGCTGTGTGAGCTGCATAAGGCCAGGAGTGTCTCACAGAGAGCCAGGCTGGAACACAGGGTCCTGAAGCAAGCTCTGTTTCACTGGCACACCATGGAATCTCCAGGAGCCTCCTACAGCCCACAGCTCCAGAGAGATGTATGTGTCTTATCTCTCAATACAATATACTGTATTAACTGATACATGTACCAGTCAAAGCTGCCAATTGGAAAAAATGTCTATGTTTACTATTTTTCACATTTTAGCATAATAGTGAAGACATGACAAATAGAATCATTTAAATGTCTTTAAGAATATAAAAAAAATATTAAATTGTTTTTGTCTACTGTGGTATATTGTCTTTCCAATAAAGAACAAGTATCTTCAAAATAATAACTTTACAGGAGAAGGCAAAAACACTTTGCTTTGAATGTAAGTTATCAAATGAGTTTTTGTTCCAAGCGATTTCAGACCATTTCTGTTGGTCTGTTCATCATGAAATTTCAGCACAATGTAAAGCGCAGTGCTCAGATGATGCAGAAAAATTGAGACCATGGATATGGATAAGTGTATGAACATGTGTATTTTTATTGCTTTTCTTTTTTTGACTTAATTTGAGAAAATCAGGCCACCCTTTATATTGTGTGAACATTTCATGATTAATGGAGCAACAGACATGCTCCATAACTGCTTAAAACGTCTTAACGTTGACTCAGGTGTTTGTTTTTCTGTGGACAGAGATGATATTTTGAACTTGTAGACATCTTTACACTGCCTATTGTTTCTATAGCTGTTTTCAGATGAGTTTATTGAGGACCCAGTCCTGGTCAGAGAGGTCGGCCTCTCTGTTCTGAGGTCAGCAGAGGAGAAGGAGAGGAAGCAGGGCAGAGAAAAACAGATATTTGCTGTGGAGACATTCTCCAAACTTCTAGAACTGGTCACCCTTCGCCACCGCATTTTTGAATCAGCATCAGAGACAGAGCGCCTGTCACAGTTAAGTCAAGCTTTACTGATTTTTTTGCTACGGAACTTTTTGCAGTTCACATTGAATTGTTTAGATGCAAAACACCTCTTGGACGTTTCTTGTATTCTAATCACTCAGTTAGTCACATTTAGCAGGCTGAAGATTATCTCCAGATTAACTGACTAAAAAGCTGTGAGACGATTTGCCATTTCTATTTTTTCATTATATTGCAGAAAGATTACATTAATGAATTCAGTGTAAAGTGAAATTAATGCTGATAATTATGATTTTTTTCTTTTTAGAGATACATGTTCAGAATGTTTTGTCTATTCCAGATTATACCAATCGCTTACTCAGGAGATGGGTTTTGATGAATTTCATCTCTATATGCGTCCAGTGCAGTTTGAATTTGCAGCAAAAAAGGACATCCCACAGCAGCTCCCTCTGTTCATCACGACTCTTCTCCAGGACAGCAGTTGTGTTGACAGGTAACTCTAAGCAGACTTAGAGATGCTGTCAGTGCTTGTATCCCGTTACACTCTATCTTTGAGACATATTGTAATTTATTTGGTGAATCCTTAATACCCATGGCTCTGCTGTTAATCCAGGGTGTAATCAGTTTCATCTGATTCACAGATATTGCCCATCAAGCCTTCCTCTAGGGATCCAGGAGCTTGACGAGAACCAGATAGGAAAATTCAGCTTCCGGTCTGAAGAAGCTGTGCTTAATGTAATGACAGGCAAAACAATTTTTCAGACCCATATACTGCATTCTCTGTGTCTTATTCATGTAACTGCTGTTTGCTTATGAATCCTGTATGGTTGTCTTTAGCTTATGAACCAGTCTAATTTAGAGAATCTGCAAGTGGTCTTGGCCTGCCAGGTCACACAGAAGAATGCTCTTTTTGGAGCCCTGAAGCAGGCCTCAGTTTGCTATTGGGCTGAGAGGCCAGTCAAATCCCTACAAACCCAAGAATGTGTAACTCTGAGGGCAGCAAGAGGCACATCACGCACTAGAGGCAGGTCAGTTTAAGACTCACTGTACATCCATGCTACAGCAAATACGATTATGTTGTGACAAAACCTTAGTGTTATGGGAGAAACAAAAACCTTTCTTAAATTAGTGTAAAGTGATTTTATTCTAGTTAATTCTGGATATTTTCTGTTGTTCCAGTCATGAAATGTTCACACAATGTAAAGTGCAGCTGGCACTTTCAAACGGTAAAACTGAGAAATGGAGTTAGGTGGTTTTGATATGACAGTATAATGTATAATGGAAGGTGGGAAATACTAGAGCAATTATTCTTCAATGTTATACACATGTATTATTTTGGAAGATTTGCACTTTACTCAAGCATCATTGAAAGTGAATGCTTGCAATTTTACTAAACACTTATGAGAAGAAAAAAATGCATTTCACCTCTTATTCATAATATAATACATAGAATTTGTCCTTGTTAGGAGACTAATAACACCGCCAACGCTAAATTTATTTGTTAAAATATTATTTGTTATTATTAATAAGTTACTTTTAATTTTAAGGTCCTTGAATATGTTTACATGTGGTCAAAAGTGACATTGAAAAAAATTGAATATGATGTGTCTTTTTATATCTGCATATATATTTGTATTCATATCTATGTGCAATTTAATTCCTAAACATATTTAGTGTTATCAAAGTTTTTACATGTTTTTTGTTTTTGCATGTGCCTTTTGACTATGGAGGAAGTAAGAACCTGCAGACTAATTAAAGTTGCCTTATTTATACAACATGGTTTTATTTATGCCAATCTATTAACTGTTAAATAACTAAATTATCTTTTTTGATACTTAATTGAGATATATGGTCGGAGGGTTGCACCACCTGACATTTGTAGATGTTTGGAGGCAAAAATAAACTAAAATGAATTTTGTATGAATGCACTGAAGGTTCTTTCACATAAAAGAGGTGTTTTGGTGATTTGACACACAAAATGCAAATAATTTTGTAAGATAATCTACGATACTGTGCAAAACCCAGAGACCACCCTTCATTCATGTAACAGCCATTAAGTACAAGTTCATTTTTTAATGAATATTTCAGAGAACAGTCGACATTAGACAATCTGCTTGCATAAGGAAGAAGAAATTCAAAGAAAAATAACAAGAAAAAAATTGAGACGCAAAAAATCCACAGGTGCTTCTGTCCATTCTCCCACTGTGAGAAGACAACAAAATGAATTAAAAAAAACTTACAACTGACAAATACGCTAAAGCCTCAGCAACTAAATACAATACAGGTTTGACTCGAATTGAAATAAATGAAGGGTGATCTCCTTACTGTTCTGTTTTTGGCCCTACACTCTCACTCTTTGCCACAGTGCTCATAACTTTCACTTAAGTATAATATCTCTGTTCTTTTACACCCCTTGCTGTGGGATATATACATATATACAATGTGAGTATAATCTACATGATAACACCACAAACTGACTGTTTATTTAGACTTGCAGAAGCCTTTGTGTCCATTCAGCTAGAGAAGGCTGGTCCTCGGGATGAAATGCTGAACTCTTATGTAAAGAAGAAGGAGCTGATGAGTACGCTGGTATCAAATCCAGTATGTAAAGCTGAGTCTTTAGTAGGATTTTCCATGCACAGATGGGTGCCTTTAGTAGTTTACCACTCTGATCTTTATTGTTTACAGGATGAAGTAGCCAAAATCAAGAGGAAACTGATTTTGGACTTCTGTCACAAGTATGTTTGCCTGGATTTCAGTGTGTGCATTAAAAATGGTTTAGATTTATGTATGACAATTTAACACCCTAGGTTTACAGTTGCTATGGACCAGACCAGGCCTGTAACAATTCTCTGTCTCTTTAGATTCAGCGTGGTGATGGCTCAGTGTTGTGTGAGAGGTCAGATCATTGCCCTTTGCTACAGTCTAACCTCACTGCTGGATCAGCTTCCTGATATTGGCCAGACTCACTTTGTTGTTGGACAGGCCAGTGAGAGCCGGAAAGACGCAGAGTGTGAGAAGGGTTTTCAGCCTGATCCCAGGTGAGAGCCAGCAGAGCATGCCTTCTTACTTGACAGTAAGAATGTTCATTTGCCACAGTTGATGTGGTTAACCTCTTAAACTCCAAGGGCCTGGTGTGAGCCCACCCTTACTGACTTACATAACCGCATAATTTGTATATTAGTTTTATAGTAGTGACATAATAATGTATGGTACTTATTGAATAATAAGTTAGATTAAAAGCATTTTATTGTATTTGAACTTTCTCAGGACATTTCAGCCTCGTCCCAGGCAACTGTTATCAGCGGATGGAAAGACTCTGTTGAACCTGTGGTTCATTCCTCACTACACTGAGGTGCTCATCATGTTCAAAACACTGGAGCAGAAGGTCAGAAGTCCAACAGAACCTCTTATTATTGTAGAAATAGCTCTGTATTTTGTTGTTATGGTAAAACTGCATTACTGCATGTATATGTGATGTATAAACCATTTCTTTGTTGTTACTGAGGTTAGAGTTAGTATGGTGCAGGTGATGCATCATGCATATTATTTACAGTGGATGATCATTATGTTTAAATTCTGCTTTATGTGCTTTATTCATTGGATCAAGGAGCTGACTCTTAACTTAGGTTGTGTAATGGGCTGAGTGCTTTAGATTGCTTTTTAAAGAACAGTTTAAAACCTGTAAAAAGTAGTAAGTTTATCTTCTCAAATTTTCTGTCCTATTTTTTAACAGCAGAACAGAACAAAATAGTCCAGTCAAACCAAGACTTTGATTTAGCATAGAGTAGCAGCACTCTGGCAGCATGGACTCGTTAACCATATTAATACTCAGGGGGGACAGTAACTCAGTAAGTGTAATTGGTTACTGTACTGTAAGTAGTGTGTTGGTGTATCTGTACTGAAGTATTTTCATTTTGGGGGGCTTTTTACTTTAACTCTACATTTCATAGTCAAATATCTTACTTTCTACTCCACTACATTATACCAAATCTGTCCTTGCTTTTGTAACATGTCCGAACGAAAGAAGCATGAAGCGAGTCCACCAATCGGGGTACAGCAGTCACTTTGTTTTGAGCTTGTTTTGACCTGTTGGACAGAGCTTGATTCTACCTGAGGAAACTATTTTCCTTCAGTGTTTTGTGCTTATGATCATTTTAATAGGCGTCAGACTAATTAATGACCTTCTATTAAAGACTGGTGGACTGAGAGACACTAGAGTCTCTTCATCTAAAATGAGTTGGTTAAGAAAGAGTTTTGTTCCAGAAATGATAATAGGACATTAGGGCCATAATAAATCATGCTACTTTTTGACTTAATTAGTGGAGGTCTAAAAGGAACTTCGACTCTAACTGGAGGAATATTTTACCTTGGGTATCTCTACTTTAACTCAAGTACATGGTTTGTGTACTTTATCCACCACTGTTAATGCTAACTTAATATACGTTTGATAGTGTGATATCATGATGTGTTTGGAAAAAATATTGAATCTTAACTATACCACCCAGCACCATCTAAGGGTTAGGTTCACATTTGCATGATATATAATGTGTATGAGCCCACATACTGAGAAGGTGTGTGTGTGTGTGTGTGTGTGTGTGTGTGTGTTGTAGGCATGTTGTCAAGCTCTTCAGCACACTCTGACAATTGTGTCAGCTCTTCATGACATAGTGTTTTATCTGGTGAGCCTTGCTTCCCTGGGGAATCCAAAAAGTTCATTCGGCTGCAGAGGTGAACTTCAGCTCACTGCAGACTGGGGAGGATCAGAAAGCATCAGTAAGCAATAACAACTTCACTCATTGAAAAAACACATTCATTGTTTCAACCTTGCCAGAACGTTTTCTGACTTGTTCTGTGGTCTTATACAGGAGCTGAGCTCTGGGACATTCAACAGCAGATTGACTCTCTTGACGAGCCTTATAGTCCAGAGGTTGTAGGGCGACTGCTCCAGCTGCGTAGGGAAGTTCTCTTCCTACGGTTTGATATGGCAGTACGCTGCATGATTCGGTGAGGGTGTGGTTATAGTTGTTTTTGAAAGGGATCAACCTATATGGACATTTTGTCCCCAAGCAAAATATACAGCGCTGGAAATAAATAAGAGACCACTCCAGTTTCTTCTTAAATCAGCATCTCCACATGTACAGCAGGTTCTTAGTGAGGAACAGAAGGTTCGGTTCTAGCTTTACTAGCAGATACAGTGAGAGTCTGGTTCATAAGAACAAGGTCAAGCAGCAATCACGCAGGACAACACAGCTACAGACTGGCAGAGGGCGAAAACCACTCTCTACTGACCGTGATGAGCGCCACCTCATTCGAATGTCACTTAACCACCGTGAGATGACCTCAAGTGACCTACAGAAAGACTGCCGAGCGGTGGCTGGGGTGAAATGCACAGCAAGCATGGTTCAAAAAACAGGCTTCTAATGTCATTAGTCATTTTCTAAATAAACAGATCTAAAATACAATATTTTATCTGGAATGTCTGGGAGACATGTTTCCAGTAGTGTATATAATAAACCAAACTGCTCATTTTGGTCAAACACAAACCCATAAACTGTACAACTAGAGAAGCTGATCATTTTGAGGTGGTCTCTTAAATTTTTCCAGAGCTCTATATACCCAGTACAGAATATACTGACTGTTGTATACTGACTGAATTCTATATGGGTTAAAATGACCAACATCTAAAACAACCAGTTTTAGTTAAAGATTGCTTTACTGACATATATGACTGTCATTTATGTGCTATAAATGGACAATAAGTTCAGTTCCCTGTTGTCACTTTTCTTAAACTCAAATAAACAGATACCCTCAACGTCTTAAAAAAATCAACATTTTGTACTACCGCATGTTCAGCCCTGCCAGATTTTACTTGTTGAAAATGAAAGAATATAGTTATGTTTTTGCAGTTATTTAATTATATCCACATCTCTCTCCTTTAGAGAGGCTTTCCTGTCCTCTGGAAACATTGATGCCTATCAGAGTGTGAGTGACAACATGGGTCATGCCCTTTCTATCTTGAGTAACAGCCTAAACAAAGGGGGCTCTCACCTTCCTCTGCCTCAGCCACTGGAGCCTTTCTGCACAGAGGTAGGTGGGCTGCTCATTTACTTCATTTCGATTATAAAAGTACCACAGCTTTGTGTTAAGTATAAAATTATGAAAAAACAAACAATTGTGGTTTGCCATCTTGGGGACACTGAATTATTTAAAGCAACACATTAAAACAGTCTACATATTTTTCAGAGTCAAAGAATTTATCCGTGGAGATCATTTCTTGCTTGTCATGGGTTACATCCTTTGCTCTTGTGGGATATTCTACCTACAGAGTTCTGCATGCAGGTACAGTTGCTACCATTACATGTATAATTACCTCTATAATTATTAAAAATTATAGTTTTGTGAAACATAAAATGTACACAATTTTCAACATTCCTTATTTAATCGGTCAGGCAAGACATGTTTGGTTTCTAATTTTCCTAGGCTGGACTGGAGCTATGAGGCTAATGTAGATAACAGAGACAAATAGATGTTTTAACTGCACCAATTAATTTGATTAAGTAATCTCAGATACTTGTTAATGTGTTTTGGTGACACTGTTTGCTATACAGTTACATGTAAATAAAGACAAAAATACATTGCATAGATAAATACAGTAGTAGTATCCATCTTTATACCTGAATTTTGTCCTAAATAAATGTATAAATAACAGTATGCATATCATGCATGAAACCACATAAAAATATTCCTTTGCAGAATAAAATGCATGAATTAGACATGGGAATGAACTTAGGATTTTTAGACACCTCATGCTATTTTTAAAATGTGAAAAACGTGCGATCACAAGAAAACACGGGTTTCACACCTTATTCACTTAATAGTACACATAGTTTAAATGTGAAAACATGGTTTTAGACTTCAGGTGTGAAATATATATATTCTATAGTCCTCCTTGTAAGGGATGTGATTTGGTTTACATATGTGCAGTTATGCTAATTAGTGGCTATAAACCTCTATTATAGCCTATTGTCTTTGGCCTTGTATCTCCAGTGCAAAAGTTAAGGAATAATTGTTCGACACCAAATGTCTTTTTTTTCGATCAGCTACATTTGGGATACAGGGGGGAAATATGTAAATTTGTTTCCTGGCCAAACCATCTTTTTGAAGTCCTCCATCTTCCTATATGAATGTATAGAGACTGAGATGTATAGAGTATAGAGGTGTATAGAGGATGATGTTATAGTGGTCCTCCACAGCTCTGCCTGTCTGCCCTGAATGACCGCAGTAGGATGGAGGCTAATGGAGCGATGCTGGGTGTTTCTCTTCTACTTGATGACATGCTGAGGAGTGAAAGAGAGGCAGCTCCTCTGGAGCTTCAGGGCCAAGCAGACTCTGACATCACCATGAAAACTGATAGAGAAGTACTGATTCTTGCAGATGTTAAAGACTTACAAATTCTAAACCTGCTACAAACTCAGTATGTTATATTTGAAGTTCGAAGTTGGAATATGTAATAAATGAATATCTAGGTTCTCTAAAGCTGAAAAAAATCACTGAATTTTTCTTGCCATTGTTTGCAAGCTCCCGGACTCCACAGACGACCCAGAAAATGTGAGCAGAAACCCAGAGGAGATTAAGTTTAAAGCCCCCAATCCCATTCAGGGCCTCACCCAGCAGAAAGGCTTCTTACTGCTCTGGAAGCAACTGGAAGTCTTCAAGGAGAGCTGGACACGACAGCAGCTTGGAGTAGAGCAAATGAATTCTGCTACATCCTTCAAAATGTTTTCCCGTCTCTACAGGTTCTTGGAAATATTTCAACCATTTATTACATTTATAGCTCTGGAATAAACATCCTGATCTTTTCAGCTTTAATGAAACTGTTACTTTTCCTTCCAGAATTACAGAGGCCACATCCACAGTTTCCACTTTTTTCCATTTTCTCTTTATGCATTAAACAAAATTAAAGAACCAAACGTTGGACACCAAATGTCTTTTTGATCAACAACATTTGGGATAAGGGGGGAAATGTATGTATTTGATTTCTGTCTGTCATGTTTTAGTCTTCCATCTTTTTTGCAATTTAGTTTCCATGTATATAGAGAGAGTAGTACATTTTGAGTCTTAAAGAGTGTATACATTCTACATTAATTGTTTTTCAAGCAAAGAAAACAGGCAGCCTGTAGTAGGCTAATATCACTTTACTGGAAGTGGACAGTCATATATAAATGTGTTCATGGTTGTGACTTGGGAGACCAATGTTTCTTTAGCATTATCATAATAAATTATACCACAATACACCTTTCTAAACATATTGCGGACTTCGTCAGTACATAAAGAAAACTGAACAACTGTATGTTTCATTAAAAAGGGAGAACAATTACTCTGATTCATTGTATTTAGTGCAGTGCAGGATCTTAAATGCTAAATACAGAACACTGTATTCATAGATTTTACCAGCTGTTCTTAAATGTGACAGTGCTAATGTGTTGTGTCTGCCTCAGCTTACACCGTAATGCACATCTTGCATTGTGAAATTTTATTTGTGATATTATTTTTTGCTGTCACCCACCCCTCGTCGTGACACCAAACACAACCAGATGGCAGTAAAACCAGCAGTGAACACTATTTAGTACACTTATATTTGAAAAATATTAGTCTTTTTGTTTTTTCATGATAATATGCCCTTTAATTGATTGAGCACATAAAGTTGTGTTGGCTTGATAAAAGCATTTATATCAGCATATGCTTTAATTAATAATGTATGATGAAATATTTCAGAATGGAGATTTATTATCCCAGCATGCGGGCTCTTGCGCAGCAGATGGAGAAGGAGCAGGAGTATGAGGCTCTACTGTTACACAACCAGTCTATCCAGGCCCCTCCAGGAGCTGCGGAGGTTGACGTCAAGACTTGGCAGGTACATACGGCTTTGTTGGTTGTGAATGGTTCAATCAGTCTTCGTCCCCCTGGTAATCTTATGTTCTGTCACACATTTTGCTCAAATATTATAATAGCTTTTTAGTGCTTTTAAAAGTAATTATGAGAAGCATGTATTTTTATGTTTCTGTTTATGGTGCATGGAGCAGCTGCTCAGGCTGTTGGAGAGCACAGAATGTGACATGATCAGAGCAGTTCAGAGGAAGATTAGCAGGGAGATGACTCTGGTGATGTCAGAGCGAGCTCGGCATGATACAGCCCTCCCCACAGGTAACCCACAGACTCTTCTGCTGTGTACACTTATCAGAGAGCCCCCTAGGAGACCAGGAACCAAGTCTGAAATTCACAGCTGTCAGTCAGAACTTAGGGGAACTTGGGATGTACATGTGTATGCAAAATTTTGGGCACTTCAGAAAAACATTTGAAATTGTGGCCTGTTCACCAGGTTTTTTATTTCTTATACTTTTTTTTATGAAAGATATTGTTTTTCCCAACATGTTGTGCACTAAAGTTATCAAAGATCTCATATTTAAGTTTGTTCTCTGTGGAGGATGTCTTAACCTACTTTCTAATCAACGAAACATAGAATTTGACACAGGGTACAAGTAAGCAACAAACTACAACAGCAAGAAGATGTTTTTTGCTCCAAAACACATTATAGACTGGTGGTCCCCAGCCCTCAATTTGGCATGGACTGGACAGGTTTCTGGATGCAGGCCACATAAATGTTCAGACACTCTTGCATCAAATAATTACACAGTTCAGCCAGATTTGGTGGATGCCTTCCCTGACACAATTCTGAGGAGAATTTCCTGTAGGCTGGGATTTTTGCCACTGCTAGTAGACCCGTATGACCATACGCTTCCATACACCTGAAGAATAAGCTACTTCCTTCACAATATGGCCTTTGGAATGCCCAAATCATTAACATCTGCTTTGCGACCCTTTCCACACATCGAACAAGACATTCACTGCACTGTAGCACCTCTTGTCAATCTATGGATCCTGTCTCACAGGTGTTAATAGCCTGATCAGCCTCATGCATTGCCATCTGCAGGAGCCTGAGATTACTACCACTTTAAAAAAAAAAATTTCCGTCCGGTGAGCTTCCCATGGTCTTTACCTGAAACTTGCTGTGTGCAAGCGGACGCGCATCCAAATAACAGTATTTACATCATAAAATTGTTAAACAGATTGATTTCTTGCTAAACGTCTTTTAGGAATGAACATTGCTGGATTTGCACCCTTTACTCTTCCATAATTTTGCTGTTTGTAATTTTATTATCTAATCACAAACAGAAGCTTTTCTTTTCATTTAAATTTCTATAGATTTGCTGATCATGAAATATTATTGGAATGTAACAGAGAGTTATCATTTATTTACAGAGTGTAAAAAAAAATGAAAGAAAGAAATGACAAAAAAAGATCCATTATGTTTTTACAGTGATTATAAGCCTTATAACAATGATTATAATCTGAACGCAACATGACATAACCGATACACTCTTGACAATTGTTTGTCATTTACATTAGCTAATAATCATAAATGGTGACATCTGTTTACATTTTACTGAATGATAATATGATAATTTAATGCTAATTTAAGTGATAAGTTTACATTATTTTTTTATCTGGTGTCTCTTTTTTGCTGAAAGAGTTGTGGAAACAAGCCCCCATGAAACACTGTCTGTCTCTAGAGAGGCCACAGATAGTGGAGAACTTCATCCAACAGTTAATGGATGGAGGACAAGAGACAGGAGGACAGGTCAGTGTCCCACTTTTCCCTCTTTCACTGTGCTGGTAGGACTGTAAATTGTAAAAAGCCAGGTATGAGATTACCAGTTAAAGACCATTACATGGCTTGCTTAAAAAGAAGTATTATGTGTATTAAAGGCTGATGATGTTCCTGGCAGGTGTGCTTCTCTACAGCTCACCTGCAGGAGTGTGTGACTGAGCTGGGTTGTGCTGTGATGGCCCGTGAGCGCAGCAGCTTCCTGCTTTACTCTCAGTTCTATGAGCAGCTTCTACAGCAGCAGGGTCAGCTGCTCTATCAGAGAGAGCAGGTAAGTCTGTATTCAGGTAACTCTCTGTTCTCTTGTTCAGTGTTCTGTCAGCAGTTCTTTTTACTCAAAATCTGATCTTCTAGGATGTAAAGGAGCTTGAAGCTGAAAATCTACAGGCATATGATCCCTACAGCAAGGTATGCTCAGGAAGGCTTTTCAAGAATGTGGATATGTATAACTATAGATGGATAGATAGATCCTTAGATTGTGGGGCTACACAATATTGACAGTATACTAGAATTGCAGTTACATTGGTACATATTGCAATATCACAATGTGTCTTGCAGTATATTAAAACACAATGGTTACGCAATAATGCAGCTGATTGGTTAATATGCCCACGACACAAAATAAAAACCACTGCAACTGGTTAGAGGGCTCATTTGCATATTGCAGCCTTCTGTGATATTAATATCGTAAATGCCAATATTCCAATATTGCAAAGAATATATTGTGCAGCGTTCACAGATAGAAAGATGCAGTACTGTGCAAAATTCAGGAACCACTCTTTGTTTGTTTAATGTCCAGTCAAAACAGCCATTATGTGCAAGTTTTCAGCATCAAGAAAACAGCAGAAAAAAAATTACACAGAATACAGTACAATTTTTTTTAACCATTTAGTTTGCCATTTAGTTTTCAGATCTGAAGCAAGAGCGGGGCTTGATTTTCTCCTCTTTCTCAACGATAAAAGCTTTAAATGCTGTTTTGTTCTACCAGGTCTTAATTGTAAGAAGTCCTGTTTTCTGTGTATGGTTTAATAATCTATTAACTTCAGTTTTAATAATTCCTGAAAAATGAATGACTTGTGCTTAATAGTTATTTTGATGGGTGGATTGTGACACTTGCAGAGTACTGTAGATGTACTTTTGAGAAGCCTTAGTGGAAATTTGGATGCTACAGTAGTAACCAATTGATGACTGAATGACTGATAAGCGTTTATCATAGGTAGCAGAGCTGTGCCGTGGAATGATGACTGAAGTTACAGCACTTCGTGCGCGAGTTACTCAGCTGGAAGAAGAGCAGAAATGTGTCCGACAGGAGATCAGCCTTGAGCACAGGCAGCGATATGACTCACTTGTTCACCAGCTCTTCTCAACTTGCATTCAGCTGAAGGTGTGAAGAATGCCCTTATCTAAATTCTGAACAGTTACTTTGGTAAATTTACATTCACTTCAAGGTTACCAAGCTGTCCAAATCTTTCTGGTGTGCAGGCGCGGCTTGAGAAATATCATGTCAAAATGGACCAAGATGTGAAACAACTAGTCAACAGGGTCAGACATGAGGGAGTGGACAAGATCGTAAAGTTAAGGACCAAGCTTTCCTTGTCTAAAGACAATGAGGACGTGACAAGCAAGCTTTCTGAGGTTAGTCTCATATCATATCAAGTAAATAAAAAATAAATGCCCATTAATGGTGTATATTACATTTCCTTTTTAGAAAGAGATATTAGAAGATCTTTATTCAGAAAATAGTCAACTGGCTGGACTTCTCTGTAAACTGAGAGCCTTTCACCACTGGAGGCAGGTGGTTGGGCAAGCCAAGCTACAAAAGGAGCTACGTCAGTGCCAACAGGTATGATAGATACAGATAGTACAAGTAACATAATTGTGCTTACACCAAAGTCTTTTACCATTTTACCCTTTTACTTGTTCTCCACATGTTTAGAGTGAGATATCTTGTAAACTGGAGGCTCTGAGAGTGAAGATGACATCACAGGAGGGGGAGATGATACTGAAGCAGGAACTTGAAGCAATGAAGGCAGCCATGCTACACTGTAAAACTGAGTATGAACACGTTAAGGAACAAATTGTTAAGCAGGTACAGGCAGACTCCAAAAGACAGGCCTTTCCAAATTATTTATTCACTAAACTATATACAAATTACTTATAAGAGTTTTATTCATGACCACAGACCCAGCAGCTACAGGATGTGGAGCACCGGTCAATGCGGGACACCCGGAGCCGACAAGAGCTGGAGAGCTTTCGCATGCAGAGTGTGGAGCAGATGCAAGAGGACATGGAAGAGAGAGAGTGTCAGCTCAGGGCCCTTAGTGCCCAACTGGAAAAGACCAGTAGAGAGAATGAGCTCCAGCAACAGCGCAGTTACAACCAGATTAAAAAGGTGGTACAGAGTTTATGCTGGAACATCAGACTTTTTAATGAAACTTTCGTTATGATGAACTATAATACAGACACAGTTCCATCATTCATTTAAAACATTAACAAAAATATAACCTGTATATAAAGCACAATGATCAAAAGAAGAAACATACATCTTATTATAAAATACATATTTTCTCAAATCTATGTGTGCCACGATTGTTGCACCTCATGAGTGATCTTTTAGCGAAGACGGCCAAGCACGGTCTATGTAATGAGCTGCAGCCTTAGTGAATTGACAGCTAATTCAGTCACATTTTGTGGGTACATTTTGCGGTCACATCAATGCCCAATTTACACTGTCACACAGAACAAATTGTTTGACTTGTTTCAGAGGGTTGCTGAAACAATCCTGTCGGAACCCAACAAACTCAGCCCCTACAATTTGCCAGATACTTCTGAAACTTTCAGCAGAACGTTGGGAATGTCCTAAGGTCAGATGAGTCCAAAATAGAGCTTTTTGGCAACACACAGCAGAGATGGATTTGGTGTACCTCATCCCCACTGTGAAGTATGGCAGTGGATGTGTGATGATGTGGGGCTGTTTTTCTTCCAAAAGCACTGGACAGTTTATTCGGAAACATGGTATCAAAGACTCCAGCTCAGATACCTCTCTCAGATACCAGCAAAAATAAAATCAAAACCTAAATGCCTCAGCCAGGTCCATTACACCTTAAATAAAGGCACATAAGCAAGTCTATTTGAGATGTCATAACAATTCAACAAGTGTTGAGGCAAGAGTGTGGTACATTATTTATGCAATTCGTAAAATGCCTGTTGGTGGGGTTTCACTACTGCTTCCACTACATGTTAGCTATATCAGAAGAAGCTGTCATTCTACCATTGCAGCACAAATAGTGTGTCCCATTTAAAGCCATGAAAATGAGCTGAAAAATTAAAATAAACCACAGAAGGTAATGTCTGTGTACTCATAGTTCTGTTTTAACAAAAACAAAAATGACCATACTTATTTGCTATTGTTGTTTTTTCCTTTAGTAATTTTTGTCATCTTTTGCATAAAAGTTTTTTTCTGATTTAATTCTTGTACAGTCATCACAAAGAAAGAAAGACTAATTATGTGAAGTCTATGTTAGAGAAGGCTACTGACAGTCACCTGCAGTTGTGTCTGTGGTGTTATTCACTAAACAAATGTTAAAATTGACAAACAAAAAAAACTGAAAACAAAATAACACAAACGCAATATTTCTCCTTTTATAGATGTACTATGGCTTTGAGTGGTGGTGGACTGTATGTTAGAACATTTTGAGTCACTTTGTCTGTTGTTTTACAACTTCACAGATGCTGTTCCATATAATTGACTATTGGATTATCCCTTAAATTGTCAGTGTTAAAGCAATAGTTCAACCACAACACAAACTGTTAGTACATTTTTTTTTGGATGAACTATTGCTTTAGGGACCATAATACCAGTTCAGACAAACAGAGTTTTGCAATATGGTATGCATGTTATAGCCCTGTATATACTCTGCTTTAATAGGCATGTTATAACCCTGTATACACTTTGCTTTAATAGGCATGTTATAACCCTGTATACACTCTGCTATATTAGGCATGTTATAGCCCTGTATGCACTCTGCTTTAATAGGCATGTTATAACCCTGTATACACTCTGCTTTTTAAGGTGCGGAGTCAGCTCAGTCATGAACGCTGTCTAAAACTGGAGGCCTTTCAGAGAGTGGACAAGCTACAGCACCAGATCTACAGCATTGAGACAGCACTGTCTAAGCATTTCTCTCCTTCAGGTGCTCACATTTATTTATTTACACCATTGGTGATTCTTTCAGACACATCAACTTAATGTTTTAGACTAGACGAACATTTTGTTCCCTTTTTTCTCCAGCATGCAAGACTGCTTCATCAAGCAGAACCAGTGATAGAAAAAAATCTTCTGGTGAGATTAATTTCTCAGGTGACCATACTGTACTGTATCACACTGTATATGATTATATTTTGCATTCTCAGTCAAAAACATAAATTGTTTGCTTTTTTTTAATAATACGAAAGTTAGCGGCTTCATAGACAGCACATCTGATGACTCTGATATTGAGACTGCACCTAGACTGACGGGAACTAGAAGAGACTCTGGGCCGCTACTTGAGAGACCAAAAACAGTGAGTTCATTTTGCCTGAAATTACAGTTTTCCTCAAGTCACATAAAAAGGAACGTGCACTGCAGTACCTCTGAAACGACCAAAGACTAATTATGGTAATTAGGCTGCTAAGAGGCAGAATTTCATATCTGAGCTGAGGGTGGTTTGAAACCTGTTTGGCTCTTATTCACAGGCACAGCGACGCCTGCGTATGGAGATTGCAGACATGCTGTTACCCAACCTCCCTGATCGAACCTTCACACCTCACAAAACACACCAAAATCTTCGACTGTGTCACAAATAACTTCATGTTTTCACTGTTGTTTAATTATCACCAAACTTAGCAGCTTACACATATTCTGATTGCATGTCCACTACACAAACACGACTTACATAGTTTTAAATGTTTAGCGTGTTTCACTGAATTGAGCATTTGACAGTTTACCTCATACATGTATTGCTATGTGCTGACCAGCATTAATAAACCAGCATTTCCACTTTAACATTTTCTCTTTTCCACTTTTATTGAACCAAATCATGTAATAAATCATCCTTACCATAATAAATATACCGAAAAAATGAGTGTTGCATTTAGACACTTCAAGGGGGGCAGTAATGTTCAAATGGGTCAACATATTAATCTGTTTCATGTGAATAAAAAATATTATTTGTTTTCACATTTATTGCCAGTACCTTAAGGTCAAATAAAGGAATACAACTCAGAATAAATTCAAACATCTACAGGGAACAAACAATTTCTATTTATTTGCTGCCTGGAAAGAACTAAAACATAAAATTGCTATAATGTTTGTATTTTTCTTTCCATTCAGCCAGTAAACAGTAATTGTGCATTAAAATGAGAATGTGTTCACTTCTTACCAAGAAAGTCCACAAAACGTAAATTGACCAGGGTACACAAACACACGGCTACATACGGCTGCAGCTGTAACTTATTTTTGTGACATCAAATTAAAATGTGTTGCTCTGTTTCACATGAATATTGCACAGCACATTACTGCAGGGCAATAAGTGTGATGGTATGGTATATCATTAATGTTTTTTCAGTGTATCAGCAACAGAAACCCTAAAAACTGCTCATCCGTTCTGTGGAGCCAGGCTGGTGGTGTACAGGTATGAGACTGTTCCTGCCTGGATCTGAAATGTCTGTCCCTGAATCTGACCACTGGGAATCTGCTCACTGGTTTGGCTGATGGAGATCGGCTGGCTGGTTTGGCTGCTGATATGGATGGCTCCGGTGTGGCTCTGGCTATGCTGCTCTCTTGTGAGCTCCACCTCAGTAGCAGGGGTCTCCTGAGCGACAGCAAGCTGTGGGATTGCCTGCTGGATCACCTGCAGCTGCTGAAGGGGCCGTGGACTAATTTGTAGCTGTTGTGGAGCTCCGTGGTGAACCTGTAGCTGCTCCATAGCTTCTTTGGTCAACGTGATGACATGCATTTGCTCTGACTGGCCACTGCTCACCTGGCTTTCTACCACACTAATGGTCTGGATTTGGCCACTGTGGTCTAGTCCATCCTGAGTGACCAATGCCAGGTTCTGAACATGTCCCGAAGGCTGGGTGAGGAGAGTAAGGCTGGAGTGAGTCTGTTCGGCTGCAGCCAGCTCCTCAGGGGTACCTTCGGTGGTGATGATGCTGATGGCCTGCTTCTGACCCTGGACCAAGTTAATGTCGTCCACTTCACTGGTGACTACCAGCTGGATCTCCTGTTCTGGATGGTACTGCTGCAGCTGAAGGATGCTGTGCACCTCCTCAGTTTCTGTAGTGGTCTCCACCACAGTTGTTTCAGTAGTCTCTGATACCGGATGCTCCTTGTTGTGAGTTTTAACGTGCACTTTCAGGTTGTCCAGACGAGCAAACGACAGACTACACACAGAACAGGTGAAGGGCTTTTTCCCCGTGTGAGAGGCTACATGACGTCTTTTGGCACTGGGATCGGAGAAGGACTTGTTGCAGATGTTGCACACATAAGGCTTTTCTCCTCTAAACACAATATAATCAAAGAAAAGTCACATGTCAACACCACCATACGCACCAAAACCGAAAATAGAAACGATCTGTCAGGATCTAATGAGATACACAGTCTGTCTACCTGTGGATTCTGATGTGTGTCTGCAGTGTGCTCTTGGCTGTGAAACACTTCCCACAAATCTCACAAGTGAAAGGCTTCTCACCTGCAAAAGCAATTAAACTGATTTAAATTTTCGTAATGCACCAACAGGAATAGTTTGCTGAAAAATCTTCGGAACTACAAAGCTAATGTGGCTAACAAGTAATAAACCTCCATTTAGCATTCAGCAAATTACATACCTAAATCATTAAACTTGCCTCAAACCATGCTGAGTTGTTCAGTAATCTCAGATAGTAGGACTGGGAATCAATCCCTCGAAAAAAAGAGTCCATTCTGTGATTCTAGGCATTTGGGAATCAGGAGTCAATTCTGAAACTCTGAAGCCTGAATTGTGTCCATACTATCAGTTACTTAACAACTTTCTGAGGCAAGCAGGCATGCAGCATCACCATCACCTGTGTGTGTTCTCAAATGCTTCTTCAGTTGTGCTGCGTCCATAAACCTGTGATGACAGTGTGCACATTCAGGCATTGCTTTGCCTGTATGAACACGGTAATGCGTCTTTAACTGCCTCTTCTGACTGTAGGTTTTCCCACACTGATCACAGCTAAAAGATTTCTTTTCTGGGGAAAAAGAAAACCGACATAGACATCAATTTAGGTATCTATAACGTGCATGACTGTGAACTGTAATGCTTATGGAAACGCACTGGCAACAGAGTTTTCTGTACCTGCATGCAGATTCATATGCTCCTGAAGAGAGTGCTTGGTGGAAAGAGCTTTGGTGCAAATGGTGCAGACAAAGGGCTTCTCTCCAGTGTGCATGCGCTGATGAACCAATAGTGTGTGTTTCTGTGTGAAGCTGTTCCCACAAACATGGCACTTGAAAGGTTTCTCACCTGCAAAAAAATCACAGGCAAAATTTACATTAAGATATTTAATGAGGAACCAAATAAATAGATGCCCATGAAAGAAAGACACCTGTACATTCCATTCAAAGCTTCACCTGTGTGGGTTCGCTGATGTATTTTTAAAAACAGATGGTTTTTAAAAACTTTGCCACAGTCGTCACAGCGTGGCTCTGTGGCTGGATATTTCCTTTTCCTTCCTCTTTTTCCTGGCACTGTTCCTTCACTAATCTCGTTTCCTACCTTGTAGCTTGTTAGTTTTACCGGCTGCCTTATTTTGCGTTTACTGTGGCGTTTTCTGTCCTCTTTTGGGTCATAGTCAGCATCGTCTGAGTCCCTGGGAAGGGGATTAGAATCACACAGATGTTGTGTAGTCTCTGGAGATTCTACAGATGAAACCACCATCATTTGTTTTGTACTCTCAGCCTGTGATTCGGCCGGAGGTCCGTTTTCCTTTTGGCTGTATTCCTGAACCACTGAGCCTGATGTTGGGGTAGTCGTGTTCTTCTTCGGCCTCCCTCTTTTGCGCTTCGGATGGATTCCAGCTGTGCTCGTGTCACCACTTCCTCCCTCTGAAGAAGCATCCAGCACTGTGGCTGAGCTGCGTAAGTGAAGTTCTGCATAAGCTTTCACCAAATCACTGATCTCCAGTGAACGGGCCACATCAAGCAGCTGCTCAGTGTTGCTCTCCTCCACAGACACACTTGCACTGTAGATGAACTCCAGCACAGTTGCAAAGGTCTTTGCAGCCATGCCCTCTAACTTGTAAATGGATTGGCTGACCAGGTCTTCTGCAGTGAACATTAATGAGAAATATTCACTGCTGGCAGCCAGTAGAGCTTTATGTGCCCTGAAGTGCACGTCCTCCACAACAAGAGTTATGTCGCAAAGTATATCTCTCTTTCTCAGTGTGTCAAATTTATTTAGGACGGAGTCCTTGTAGGTTTTTGAATGAAACACCAGGAAGTTAGAAGACTGAGTTTGTGGATGCTCAGACATTCTGCTTTATATGACCTGCAAAAACAGAAACAGAAGTCAGAATAATCATCAAACCATTCAGTGACCTCTCATACCATGTGGATGGGGCAGTGTCATCTTGAAAAAGACTCCCATCAGGATATACCACAGTATAAAGGTCAGAATCAGTCAAAATAATTTTTTAATGACTTAGTGGATAACTGGATCCAAATCATACCAGTAAAGGTTTTCGAAAAATCCCCTCCATCGTTATCCGTCTTGTGATGAATAAAAAATAAAAATGTCGACTCCTGCCACTGAATCGATTAAATTGACTCCTCGATCCACTTTATTTTTAATGAGACAGTCTCAGAGTAGCTACAGATAGTAGTGATATGATCAAATGTATCTTATTTTCTAAGGGCAGAGGGTATGTACGAAGAAATTCACTACTGTAATCAGTACACTCTGAAAAGGAACAATATTAAAATTCCCTTTTGATTCTTTGTACAATTTTTTGATGTAATTTTGCTCCTCTTTTTACCCAGTAAACATTTGAACCGTTGAAACAACGTTGAAATCACGTATCTCACTATATTTAACACGTTTTAGACGTGCACGGACGACCACTGCTTACTGGGTAAGCGGCTGAAGCTGGCTTCGCATTGGCCAGACACTTAATCGACTTTCCACCTGAAGTGACGCTGTAGTTACGGTAATGCGGCGACGGCGCCAGGGTCTAACTGCAGCGCTATTAAGGTGCACCGGCATAAGAAGCACAATA
Organism: Semaprochilodus insignis; assembly: GCA_034552555.1. Lineage (NCBI taxonomy): Eukaryota > Metazoa > Chordata > Actinopteri > Characiformes > Prochilodontidae > Semaprochilodus > Semaprochilodus insignis. The sequence continues at coordinate 23,345,803 of CM067483.1, read as the reverse complement.
CATATTTGTTTTTGGTTTTGTTTGTTCCTAACAATCGTTTAATACGACCGTATAGAACCGGTTTTGTAAGCAGAGCTTATGCTACACCGGCTGGTGAGCAGCGCTGGTGTTGTTTAAAAGCTGTTATTTAAACTCTCACTACTCAAACTCTCAGGTACTACTCAGGACTCTCCTGCTTTACACATACTCTCCTCGGTCAGAATGTTCCTTGAGCCGATTACGGTGGGGAAAAAACGAGTCGAAGAGTTGACTCCCAGACGGAGTGGGCGAGTGGTGCTAGAGTCGAAGAATCGGAATCGAATCGACTCCCCATCACTGGGGTACGGCGGCGTTCTGACAAGAACTGTCTTATCGAAATGTCCTACCACAGCAAATATGTATAGCTCCGAACATAAGACCTTTAGCTGTTTGGGATTTTCATCAAAAATACGGACAGCGCCACACGAGGCTCAAGACAGCGCAGAACATAACCATGGCACTATTTTTCAGGAAACAATAATTAAAACAATAATTAGCATATTCTGATATCTTAAATCACCTTATTAGGAGGGAAGTAGTGATATTAATCAGATGTACTGAACAGCTTGAGTGCAGGAGCTTGTAGTTTGTCAATGGGAGTTATGAACAGAACAGAAAGATGGCGTTTGCGTGAGGATCATATGAAAAACAGATAACTGTATCGTAACATACATACAGGTAAAGCTGTGTCACACATGGGAATACACTACCACAGCGTGTTTGTAAACTCGGTTTTTAAGGAAGCAGCCAGGCGCGGTCTAATGACGTCAATTCAGTGTGCTGTAGCATTAGCTTTTATATAGCAACATTCAAATTTCGACTGTTTAACAACCTCATAATTAAGAGCATCTAGTGATATTCGAGAGTGAAACTGAAAATTTTCTGTTTGGACCGTGTTTGATAACTACAAGGCGCGACAGAGCCCATTAAAAAACCCAATTCCTCTTAGACCTGGAGTTTCATACATATGGCGACTACAAAATGACGACACGACTAGGGAGGTCTGTTTAGAAAAGTAGATGGAAGTACGCTATGATGCACGCAGGAGAGCAGGAAATGAGATATCCTAAATCCTGAATGCTGCTCCATGTATCTTTGTGAATACGGCCCTGGTGAGATTTGACAGTTGAGTTTCTATCCACCTCCGGCGAGACGAGTAACGTCACGTTAGGACTGATAAAACACAGCAGCATGCGATTTTATCAGGACACTAGATTTCTATTATGTAGCAACCTTACTAAACCTAACAGCGGCCATTTCTAACATGAGAGCTATACGGAAACAGAGCTCTGGATGTATTACGTAGGAGTCCGAGAAGAAAGTGGATTTTTTTTCCTCTCTACATCTGCAGGAAGTGAGAATCACAGATATCACACTATCATGTAAACAGAAGCCTGTCCCATTTGCAGCTTCGATATGTGTCGAGGTTTGTAGAATTCAGATCAATGCAGATCATCGCCATATTAAGCGAAGAACAAGGAGGTCTTGTTTTGGCTGGATGCATTTACATTCGCACAAATGGAGACGACATTTTTGCTACAACATGTTGTGTTTCTGTATGTATGTTTGTATACGCTTCTTACAGCCTGCTAAGGAAATAGTGCTAACTTTACATATAAAGCTTTCAGGACCTTACCTTAGAGAAGCAGCACGAACACGATAAATATCGCGAGATTTGCAGGAGCTGCTATTGCAGCTGTGAATGCTGCCCTCTAGTGGCGAGTTCCCTGCAATAACACGCACACACTGTTCAGTTTTAAGATGGTACTCTAAAGCCCATATAATCATATTCATGATAAAACGACACATACAATGCTTTTATTACCCAATAGCATTGTGTGCATACAGATGACTACAGAGGTATGTGCAGCTCAAATAGAGTACAAGCAAGTTTCCCAGTTGCTCCTAACCTCAAATAAAATAAAGTACCCCAAGCACTTTAATAGGCAATGCTACAGTCTCAAAGAGGGATTGTAGAAATATCCCTTGTCTAACACAAGCTGTACATGCCTTCTTGATTCTCACTATTTGGGGACTGTTTTCAATAGGGTTTTATTTGGGGTCTTACAACGCCCTTCATGTACTCCTCCATGGGGATTAAAATAAATTTTGGGACAAAACTTTATGATAAAACAATGTGTCACACATAAGGCAGCATATTCATAAGAATTTCATTGAGTAGCTTATATAATGGTACCCTAACTGTTTATCCACTGTCTTAGTGAAGTTTTAGGATGAACACTGTGAAAGTAGCGGTTGTTGGAGCAGGTGTGATTGGGTCGTCCACAGCAGTGTGTCTAGCTGAGGCTCTCCCGTACTGCTCTGTGAATATACTGGCTGAGAAGTTCTCTCCAGACACTACTAGTGATGGAGCTGCTGGGATCCTTCTGCCCAGGGTGTTTCCAGGTAGGGAATTTTCGGTAATTTTCATAAAAGCAACAACTGTTCCCTAATTCAATGATCAGTGGTCAACTGTAAAGGAGGGTGGGGTAAGATGAACCAAATGCTACTTAGGTACAGTAGTAAGACTACTACTTATATACATATTTCAGGATGTCATATCAACTGCAGTGATAAAGATGCATGACAAAGGACTGTAAAAGGCCATGGATGGTCTTTGGGCTAAGCTCACATAAAGTGTACATGTGATATACTTGTGGTAAATATCCTGAGAAGTAACAGTGATCATGCAGTAACTGTAATTATACATCTTTGCACAGATCCTTAAATCTAGTGGGTGGGTCATCCTATCCCATGTACAAGTTCTTATCTAGAACAACATAGAATTGAATCATATATTACAGAGGTGGGCAGAGGAGCATAAGAGTCTTGCCCAAAGAGTATAAACATTGGTCTTTCCCTGGCTGACCAAAAGATATTCCCCTGGAGCGCCAGCGACATTGGTTGAAAGAGACGTTTGATCATATGCTTTCCATTGCTGAATCACCTGAAGCCCCAGAAGCCGGAGTGTTCCTAAGCTCAGGGTATGAACTTGTCTAAACAAAATAACATGTAGAATATCATGATATAAAAATTAAAATGCATATTTTAAATACTGTTCATGGCATATAGTATAAATGACATTAATATCTGATTATGGCTGTATTCTTTTGAAGACACCAAATATTCAGAGAAGTGCCTGCTGATTCAAAACCCTACTGGACCGATCAGGTGTTTGGATTCCGCACCATGACAGCTCAAGAAATGAAGAGATTCCCCAGTCATAACTTTGGCCAAGCTTTCACAACAATAAAATGTGAATGCCTCAAATACCTGCCATGGCTGGAGAAAAGTTAAATAATTTCCCCTTTGAAATGCCGTTATTTAAACAAAACATATATAACTTACAAGCAGATTGATCAAAGTGCTGTGGCAGTTCCTAAGCTATACCTCGTCTGTTCTCTTTAACAGGTTTAGAAAAACTGGTGGTCAGATTAAATGTGAGAAGGTGACTGACCTTCAGCAGCTCATTCCACACTATGATGTCATTGTGAACTGCTCAGGACTTTCGTCCCGTCACCTGGTGGGGGATGAGGCGGCCTACCCGGTGCGTGGACAGATTCTCAAGGTTCATGCTACTTGGCTGAAGAACTTCATTTGGGATCCAGATGGAAAGAACTACATCTACCCTGGCACTGACTATGTTACTGTAGGGGGCACTCAGCAGAAGGATGACTGGAGGCTGGAGGTGGATGAAGGAGACAGTGAGGGCATCATGGAGCGCTGCATTCAGCTAGAGCCATCCCTGCAGAAGGCCCGGGTGTTAGAAGAGTGGGTGGGCCTGAGGCCTGGCAGAAAAAACCCACGTGTCGAGAGGGAGTGGCTACAGGCCCAGGACTACCAGGTGCTACTGGTGCATAACTATGGCCATGGTGGCTGTGGCATTAGTCTTAGCTGGGGTTGTGCACTGGATGCTGTGGGGTTGGTGAGAAAGAGTCTGTATGAGAAGCCACCTCGTGCAAAACTGTGAATGCACTTTTGTAGAGTGCACAGACTTTATATATGTTGGTCTCTAATGTTATCACTATGCAGTGACAGGTAATTTGTTTTCTTTTGTGCAATCTATAATATTTTTTATTTTAAAACATTCCAAAATTAATTAAAATGATCAACAGAATGTGAAGAAATATCTGTTTTGATGGTATGTCAAAGACACCTATTACTGCTTTTATGAGCCTCCCTCTGAACAAGCATCCACCACTGTGGCTGAGCTGAGCAAGTGAAGTTCTGCATAAGCTTTCACCAAATCACTGATCTCCAGTGAACGGGCCACATCAAGCAGTTTGCAGCCATGCCCTCTAACTTGTAGATGGATTGGCTGACCTGGTCTTCTGCAGTGAACATTAATGAGAAATATTCACTGCTGGCAGCCAGTAGAGCTTTATGTGTCCTCAAGTGCACGTCCTCCACAACAAGATTTATGTTGCAAAGTATATCTTTCTTTCTCAGTGTGTCAAATTTATTCAGGATGGAGTCCTTGTAGGTTTTGAATTGGTATTCTAGGAAGACTTTTTGCTTTTTACATTTTCAAAACATGCAGTCAAATGCAGAAGTCAGTAATACGTAATATTCATATTACATGTATTCATTATACAGTTGCCATAGACTTTTAACATGTTTGTGCCACTGACAGAGTTGGTAAAGTGCATTCTCTACCAATAGATGTTGAGTAGCCTAAAACCGTCTTTAAGTAAAGCATTGTTACTCCAGCTGGGATAAATAGTGACCAGCAGAAAAAAATTAAGACATGGGATATGAATCAGAAGATCCACCAAAATGCCTCTGTTAACACCATGACACCAGACACGTTGCCTCACCTGGGCTTGTGAGGTTGCTAACTGGGCCCTAGAGGACTGGCAACATGTAGCGTGGTCCAGTGAGTCACGGTACCAGTTGTTTTGAGCTGATGGTGTGGTTGGTAAAGCTATAGACCCCGCTTGTCAACAAGGCACTGTGCAGGCTGGTGGGAGTTCCATACTGGTCTGGGGTGTGTTCCAATGGCATGGGTTAGATCCACTGGTCCACCTAAACACATAGACTGCTGGTTAGCTGGTCACCCAGTATGCTTATGTTGGTTGGCCAGCATACAACACACAACATATGCTGGTTTTGCTGGTGACCAGCATATTAGTTTTTCAAAAGCTGCTAACCAGCATTCAAAACACAACATATACTGGTTTTGCTGGTAATCAGCCACGTTAAAGCATTACAATTAGAAAATACTAATACACGTGGCAAAGATTCTATAAAAGTAGCCGGGTTAATTACATAATCCATAAACAACAGCATCATGTGACCATTTGGTGTGAGCATGGGCAGTAACGATACTAGACATTTCAAAGTGCATCACAGCGACACAGGTCCCCTCAAGCGCTCAGTGGATTCCTTCTCTACATCTACTCCGGGGTGGTGAGAATCAGCTGTCCCGCTGTCCTGGGGGGTGAGCATAGCCTGTCCCACCTGCCAGCAAATATTGGAGAATAATTCAGTGTCGTGCAGGCTTAACTTTGAAACGGGCGCGTATGATGCAGAGTACAAGAACCCTCCTGTGTGGCTTTATGCATTTAGGTTTATCCGTCATGTAGCTGCACCTACCACATCTGTGTACATACATTCCTATCTATTTCTACGAGGCTGCAAATGACGTTGCGATTAATATATAAAGCTTTAAAGACCTTGCTTTTGTATAGCCGTGACAACACAGTCATTATCGCGAGATTTGCGGTTTTGGCTCTTGGCGCTGCGACTGGTGTCCTCTAGTGGTGGGGCCATTACAAAGTCCAGTTGTTCCACACGTAAACCTGTGGAATAATCACAGTGTGGCTATAGAGCACTACTAAAATCATAAGTCCTATCATATCTATGCAGGAAAAACAATAACACTTCTTTACAAAGACCCTGCTTAAAAAAGGAACTTGTCTAGTGCAGGACTGGTGCTGATCATGCGGGTTGACCAGCATACCAAGATCAAAACGCAATATATGCTGCTTTTTCTGGTGACCAACACATTAACTTCAGTGCCTGCTGACCAGCAACACAACATCAGCCTAATGTTTATAACCCACTTTTTTAATGTAAGTGTAATGTAGCCACACTGAACCAAGTAATTTCTGGCCACTGGGCCACATCCATGTCTTTTGGCCCATTCATCATGTAAAGGGCAACCGAAAAAAGGACATGTAAAGGGTAATAAATAAATAATCTAAATAATATATATAATCAGCAGTGATATGATAGGGAAAGGTTTGCTGGTGACCAGCCATACTGGTTCATGCTGCTTTTCTGGCAGGGTAGAAACTATTAAAGACTGGCATTTGAAATGGTAAATGACAGTATTCACATTTTTGCTTGAAATATGACATTTTACACATGCTTCTGTATATTCTCAGTATTTACTAATTACTGTATTTTCCAACACTTGCTCATCTATGGACAGATTCGACAGTGTGATCTTTGACTCTTTATCCCAATGTCATTTTAAGTGCTTAAGTATTTTAAAATTGAACTTGTTCAATACACTCAGTAGAGCTTTAGAGCATCGTCATTAATAAGCTTAGCACTGTAACAAGGTAAGGGTTGGTGTTCCAGCACCTGTAGCTTGTGTAATGTCACTCTGTATCTGTTTTATCCACTGTCTTAGTGAAGTTTTAGGATGAACACTGTGAATGTAGCGGTTGTTGGAGCAGGTGTGATTGGGCTGTCTACAGCAGTGTGTCTAGCTAAGGCTCTCCCGTACTGCTCTGTGAAACTACTGTCTGAGAAGTTCTCTCCAGATACAACTAGCGATGGAGCTGCTGGGATCCTTCTGCCTACGGTGTTTCCAGGTATGGAGGGTCGTCTTTTATTGGCATAGACAACAAACATGCACATCATTCCCCACAGATATTCACTAGTTGTGACTTCTTCAAAACTATACAGGGTGATGCAGTATGAGCATTGGTGTCTTTGAATTATCAACAGATATCCCTCTGGAGCGTCAGCGGCGTTGGTTCAAGGAGACGTTTGATCATCTCCAGTCCTTAATTGAATCACCTGAGGCTCCAGAAGCAGGAGTGTTCCTGAGCTCAGGGTACTGTATAAACTTGCTTCTTATGTAAAATACTGACATATTTCACACTGATCGATGCACGTACTATAAACAATGTTAATCTGTAGTAAGTTCTGTTTCCTTCTGAAGGTACCACGTATTCAAAGAAGTGCCTGCTGATCCAAAACCCTACTGGTCTGATTATGTGTTTGGATTTCGCATCATGACAGTTCGTGAGATGAAAAGATTCCCCAATCATAAGTTTGGTCAAGCTTTCACCTCAATAAAATGTGAATGCCCAAAATACCTGCCATGGCTGGAGAAAAGGTAAATGATTTCTCTGTGCAAGGTATACAATAGTGTCAATTAGAATTCCTCTTCACGGTATATCTTGGAAACTTGTTGAGCCTTTTTCTAGTGCCTCTATTATCTATTGTTGTCAAGCTAAACAGATGGATACAGCCTGTTCTCTTTAATAGGTTTAGAGAAACTGGTGGTCAGATTAAATGTGAGAAGGTGACTGACCTTCAGCAGCTCATTCCACGCTATGATGTCATTGTGAACTGCTCAGGAGTTTTGTCCCGTCACTTGGTGAAAGATGAGGGGGTCTACCCGGTGCGTGGGCAGATTCTCAAGCTTCATGCTACTTGGCTGAAGAATTTCATTCGGGATGGTGATGGGATGACGTACATCTACCCTGGCATTGACTATGTCACTATAGGGGGCACTCGGCAGAAGGATGACTGGAGGCTGGAGGTGGATAAGGGAGACAGCGAGGTAATGATGGAGCGCTGCATTCAGCTGGAGCCCTCTTTGCAGAAGGCTCAGGTGTTGGAAGAGTGGGTGGGCCTGAGACCTGGCAGAAAGAACCCACGCATAGAGAGGGAGTGGCTGCAGGCTGAGGACCGTCAAGTGCTACTGGTGCATAACTATGGCCATGGTGGCTGTGGCATTAGCCTTAGCTGGGGCTCCGCACTAGATGCAGTGGAGCTGGTAAGGAAGAGTCTACATGAGAAACCACCTCGCGCAAAACTGTGAATTTACTGTAGTACAGACGCCAGCAAATGCCAGCTGAATCAACATGCCGACAGAAGTAAAAGTAGAGTAAATAAATGTATTTGTTTAGAACATTGTCAAATGAACTATTTCAGAAGTGTTTCACAGTCATCTGTAGACATTTTGGTACATACACATTTTTTACCACTATATACAAACCATGTTAGCATGATAATTACACATTGTTAGTTACAAATTAAATGACCAATTACCAGTAGTTAAAGTACTGTGAATCAAAGTACAATCACTTCAAAAAATGAATAAATACTGTAAAGTACACTGTAGCATTTTGAGGCAGTCCATGTGCTGAGCAAGTGCAATGTTTTTCTTTTTTAACCATGGATAAAGGGAAGACGTTTTTGCTGTACTCTTTTCTCATCCTCAACACAACCCTTCTGCTTGCCCTGAAATGTAATAATAACAACAACCCTTCCATCATCATGGATGTTCTCCCCACTTTTCCGACGCAGTTTCACTTGGCTCCTCCTGCTGTTCTCTGTGACGCAATCTAGGGTGGTGCCGTGGTGGCCGAGGCCTTGTCCTTAAACCAAACTTCCATTTTGTGAGGTGGAACTGTGCTTTGACAAAGTTGTAGAAGTCATACTCATACTCCATACGGTGGTACAACACCTGCAGGGCCCTCAGGCTTGGTGTCTGCTTGTGTACAGTTCCTGTCATATTACCTAATTTCCTGTATTCTAGGTCAAAATAAAGAAACCAGTAAATGACATAACATACAAATGTTCTGTACCTTCTTTCATTTGAAGTGAAAAAAATACTGGGACTACCTGCCTATATGCAAAGGAGATACAGTGTGTGTGTGTGTGTGTATATGTATATATATATATATATATATATATATATATATATATATATATATATATATATATATATGTATAGCAAAAACATTATGTTATTAAAACTGTTGTATTACTGTGGTATTAGTTGTCACTTGCAGATTCTGGAATTTCTATTTTACCATTCTTTTCTAGGGTTTTAAACCATGATTACCTCTTTATTTTAGTGTTTGTCATGATACGCTGAGCCAAGCATTCAGGTGGAAAAAGTGACTTGCATTGGCTCATGAGTCAGCTTATAAATGGAGTGGAAATCATGTACACATAGTACAACCAACACATGCCGAGTGGAAATTGAATCCAGCGTATCTTGGCAAAACTCTTACATCCAATGCTTTTTATTCTTTTTTTGTAATGTCATTTGTCAGCATCACTCAAAGCCTTCAGGTGCTTAAACCACCTTTGGGCTAAAACATTTTTTAAATCTTTAACTAAAGCTGAAGAAGCAATTGGTTTTACCTGGACTTTTGTAGATGTTGAGGACATCAGAAAAGAAGTGAGGCAGGAGTCTCTCCAGTAAGAGCAGCACATCTTCTAGCTCCTCCAATACCCCCACAAGTAGGTAATGTTCCAGAACATTCTCCTTAGCCTTCTGCAAAGCCCACAAACTGGGCTCCCTATCCAAAACCCATAAAAATGACATAAACGACCATAGTGTTATCAGTAACTGGATTAGAACTCTTTTTATTTTCAATGCCTAAAATCCATCCATAAACTACCAGATGACAGCTAAATACTGTTATTAACCATTTTATGGCCCAATATTAAAGCTGTCTCACCTACACTGAGGATGCTGACCACAGAAATAAGGGATGATGTAGAAGAGTCGGGGGTTGGTGCACTCAGGATAGCTTTCCAAGATGCAAGTGTTAATGTCCTGAGGCCAACACAAAAACAATATATAGGACTGTAAAAATGAGGGTCAATAAATCTGCTGTCAAGAAAAAAAAATCTCAAGTGAAACATAAATGGGTTTCAGCAAACTGCCTTGTGAACCGAAGTGTTTATGTTCATCCACAAGGGGGCTAAGCACACAAATCCTTGAACTATGGGGGCATTCATATCAGGCAGCCTACGGTAGGGGACCCACGCCTGTCTATTTCCTGTCCTAAAGCAAACAAAACCTAAGCATTCCATAGAAGATATGTACAATATTGCTTTCACAAGAGAGAAGAAGGTAGACAATTCTTGTTCATAACATGCCTGAGAACCTTTTACTAATGCACTGTATTGTACAACAGTTAAAACATAAATCCTTTATCGTTAATGTAACTTCCACTTCTTAAAACAAGTATCAATATGCAATTAATTAAATATCCACTGCTCAAAAATGAAAGTCTGGCATCAGTGTGAATAAAACTTGCTGTAAAACTGTGGCACTTCACCAGAGCACAGAACAGAAAAACCAGCAGTGTAGACAGCACAGTTGTTGCTCATTCTAAAAATAACCTGACTGTACTACTTAATAAACCAAGCCTGCTGACGGAGTGGTGAAAGAGGCATTCATGCAAAACTGTAAAACACACAAGGGGAAATTTGGGCAGATTCAGTTTATGACGCTGCAGTGCTTTGCAGTTAACAGTACTCCTGCTAGTGTGAGTGGGGGTAATTATGCTGTAGTGCAGCCAGTGCACTGCCCCTAACAACATATGCCAGGAACCCAAATCCAAAATTACACTCTGGTACAGTAACAACAATCAATTCATACTTTTAAAGCATAATAAAAACAGTACAGATATAAACAGTGCCAATGTCATCAATGTCTCAGTGCTTTTACAAAAGTGGATGCCTACGGCCTCAACCTCTGATCTCAGCAACAGTGAATTTTTGTAGTTGTAGGTGTTTTCTAGCAGTAATTTAATGTTTTACAAATTTCACAACTTTAGAAGTAATCAAATATACCTAAAGAGGATACCTAAAAGAAAAGATTTCAAAATCCTCACTAGGTATCTCTCATCATCCTTCATTCCAGGAGTGCGGACAACATGATTCTCTTCTCCTCTCCAGTCTCCAAAGCGCCGGAAAAAGTAATTGGACAGAAAACGGTTGATCGGATCTCTAACGATGTTGATGTATACGGGCTCTTCTATTCTGAATCTGTTTCAGGAGAGAAGGAGACAGGATCATTTTTAGCTGTGTAAAGAGCAAAGCACACTGACCCAGCATTCTCCAGCAAATACCAACACACCCATATGCTACACTGGTTTGCCTCAACTGTAAGTGAATGTTACGACTGTTTGCCCCATTTCATACTGTTCTAGTATGATTTCTCCGCTTTTACACTGTTCTAAAATGCAGTTTCAACTTTCATACTGTTCTAGAATGCTTTCCCTGTATTCACTGTTCTAGAATGCTTTCACAATGTTCTAGAATGCATTTCCTGCTTTCATTGTTATAGAATACTTTCCCTCCGTTCATGCTGTTCTAGAATGCATTTCCTTCTTTCTCACTGTCATAGAATGCATTTCCTGCTTTCATAGTCACAGAATGCTTTCCCTGCATTCATGCTGTTCTAGAATGCTTTTCCTGTATTCACAGTTCTAGAATGCTTTCACAATGTTCTAGAATGCATTTCCTGCTTTCACAGTTATAGAATGCTTTCCCTCTGTTCATGCTGTTCTAGAATGCATTTCCTGCTTTCACGCTGTTCTAGAATGCTCTTCCTGCTTTCACACTGTTCAGTGTTTTCCCCCATTCACATAATTCTAGCATGTTTTCACATTCTCCAATTTTCTGCCTGTTCTAGTTAATGAATGCTCAGTCAGTGTTCATTGGCCTTAAAGGGGAAATTGACTTTTCTAAATTTCTGCATAATTAAACGTCAACAAAATCATTTAGAGAGGTTAGATGTGAAATGCACTGTTGTACAGAAACTTGCACTCAAAATTCACAGTGCTGATGAGTTCATCCAGATGTTCTACTATTTAATGCCTTTAAAACTGTTGTAAGTATGTGTTCACAAGAATAAAGTTTTGGCCTATAACATTTTCCACAATACATACCTGGTAGACAGGTACATGTAGGATGCTGCCAGGGGCGTTTTACCCACAGAAAAGTTTTACTTTTAACACAACTTTTTATCACCATTATCAGAAACACAGAAGATGCTAGTACAGTAACTGATTACTTGGATAACAAATACAACAATGACTATATTGACTGAATTATGCAGAAAGTTTGAAAAACATCCAACACAACAATAATGTTACCTGGTGAAATTGAGGAAATGAACATGTCGAGTGTAGAGAAATGGCTGAGGAACAGTGCTTATGTTAATCATCAGATCTATCTGCATGTCAAAAAAAGTGGAGAAATGAAATAAGTAAACATTTTGTAAGAGGTTCACAAAATCAGCAGTGGCATACATCTGGGACATGACCTGTTCATGCTTGCTAAGTCTGGTCTTGTTGTGGATGTCTGACGAGATGAGGGTGAACTGGTTTCTTTCTGCCAGAATCCGGAGCAGCAGGACAATGGTACGGCTTCCGCACTTCCCAACTCGATTATATATAACTTGACTTGGGAAAGGTAATGCCTTAAAGAAATGCATAGATCATTACAGTAAAGAACAGTTATCCGTTAAAAGGCAAGTCAGTGATCACATGTTTAATTAATTTGATTGAACAACAAAGAAAGCACATACACTTTAGTGTCAAAAAACAATGCACTTGGTAAAACATTTATGTGCAACTTTAAAACTGCAGCTCTAATACACAGCCATTTCTCTCGGTAACAGAAAGTATCACACTTACTCTGGGTGCCAAGGGTCCATAGTCATCAAGAAAGGTTGATTTTCCTAAAGAAATGGCACAGAAGAGACAATATCCAAACTCAGTGTAACGTATAGAATACCAGTGCAGAGTCTGAATATTAAGATCACTCATGTAAACAAACCTCCTCATTCCAAGCCCATTAATTAAAGCAAGGCAATGTTGATTAGAAGACTTCCTGGCTGTATTCTCAAAGTGTCGGGACTATAAGGACCCCTTTCATGCTGTTGATATAGTCAGATACAAAGGGCTACTTGATAACTGCTTGCTGCTCTGCCTTCTCCAGCACCTCTCAAAACATGTGCTGTTTGCTCATGCTAATGACATGAGACCGTGGCAGCAGCAAGTGAAATACATTCCAGTGTAACAAAGTAACAACGTTTATGTTGGGTTCATGCTGAGCATAGTGTATACGCATACAAAAGCACTGCTTCAATTTAACAATGACTCAAGTAGAAGTAAAAGTATGTACCTAAAAAAAAGTATCAGATGAAAATAAATCCTCAGATTCCACCCCCTTCAGAACCACAGTAAGAAATTCTTACTATAGCCAGCACAGGGATTGATGTTCGGTTGGTGCTCTCATTCTGTTTCTTTTAGCTTCCTTTGGTATAAATATAAAGGCTAAAGTGAGAGCTGTAAGCAACAGCAAAGCAGTCCAAGTGCTGTCACTAACAGAACCGAATGAAATTAAGCACAAAAGGGAGTTAAGAGGAAAATATGAAAATATGAATGTAAAAAAATGAAAGTGGAGAACAAGCAGCTTCTATTTACAAACTCCTTCAGTATTAATTATTAGTATTAGTATTAATTTGAATGTACTCAGAACTGTACAATATAGGATCACACAACAGGCAGATTTATTCCAGGGGTTTTCTCAGTATCAAAGGTGTACTTCAGCTTTCACTCACTAAGCACTTTAAATCACTGTCACTGTTTTATCAGCTCCATATTGCAGTTCTACAATTACAGACTGTACTTCACCTGTTTCTCTATGTACTCTATGTACCCTGTTCATCAATGGTAAGGACCCCTACAGAGCAGGTATTATTTGGATAGTGCATCATTCTCAGCACTGCAGTGACACTGACATGGTGGTGTTAGTGTGTGTTTTTCTGGTGTGAGTGAATCAGATCCAGCAGTGCTGCTGGAGTTTTAAACACCTCAGTGTCACTGCTGGACTGAGAATAGTCCACCAACCTAAACTATCCAGCCTACAGCATCCTGTGACGTCTGATGAAGGACTATGACCAACACAAAGAGTGCAACAGATTCCACTTCTGTATCTTATTTTACATGTACAAGGTGGATCAACAAGCTAGGAATACACACTAACATGCCACCAGTATGAAAGTGTCTCTGCAGTGATTCACTACCCTGATAATACCTGCTCTGTGGTGGTCCTGTGGTGTCATGACAACTGAAGAACAGTAATAAACTAATAAAGTTTATGCAATTATAAACAACTAACACAGTGCTGTAAGTGTGTTTTCATTGAGCACTCTTATTGGTAGTGTTACTCAATAAAACTTAAAGGGGAACTCCACCAAATCTTCAAAAATGCTACTTGTTTAAATGGCTTAGATGTAAAGTCATTCAGAGAGGTTTTATGTGAAATGCTCCATTCTACAGAAACTTGCTGAGTCAGAATTGTTCACAGTGGTGGTGACAGGAACCAGACTCCCTCACAGAAAGTTATTACATTAAATGGTTAGATCTATACTGCCTGATGTCTGACGCACTGTTTTATGATAGTGTCGTGATAAAAGTTTGGCTTATATTTCATTTCAGACCATTTATTTGAATACATTCATGACGGGAGGATACATGCAGGGCAGGCAAAAACAGTCCCCAAACGTATATACCATACTCAGCATTACAAGTAAAAGCTCAGGAGACACGTGTAGGTTCAGTGGTGCTTCTGGATAGTCAGTAAAACTATACTTGCGTTGGAGACATCAGGACTCCTGGTTCCCATCACCACCACTGTAAAGAAATCTGAAAAACTGTGTCTACAAAGTGAATTAGTCTGAATGGCTGTGTTTACGTCTTAAGGACGGAGCTGTTCAGGATTTGAGGGGAAATGTGGATTTCCCCTTTAAACCTGCGCATAAAACTACCATCAATTAATAGGCTCATAAATGTATAACAGTCATAACACTGAATAAATACGATATTCTTCTCATCACCTCATCTATAATAATACAGTGTTAGTAGACTCTGCTGTGCTCCAGTGAGTTGGCCTCTTACCGAAGTAATAACGGACGTTAAGGAGAAGTTCAGGTGCTCCTCCGTTCAGCTGCCATAGAATGGAGCCCAGACAAAACAGGAGCAGTGTGGTCAAGCAGAGTCCGAAATCCCGGCGAGAAACTCTCAGCAAAATAACAGCCAGCCAGTTCCCTCTCCTGCTCTTCCCTCGGATATAACTCTTATGGCAGTTATTCCCAATGTGCTTCGCCATATTCCTCTCAGCAGCCGGTGGACATGCAGGAGTCACCGCTACGAGGACTCTTTCTGTCTCTGAGGAGAGGGGGCTACTCCATGAGGGCTCGAACAGCCTCCGCCAGGTTTGCGAGAGACCCTGGTGACTTTTTAAAACTGAAGTGTCAGATTACTGTAAATTATTGAGCTCATTTTTGTACCACTTGTAGACGGTTGGCTACACCCTCTCAGCCCCCCAACCCCCACTTCTAGCCTCAACAGAACTGAGCTACATGCAGTTGTGCAGATGGTTTATTGTTGAAGGGGGATAAATAGGGCTAAACGAGTTGGCCACTATATCGAATTGCGTTTTTTTCTGACCAAGATTGCGATTGCGATTTAAATTGCGATAATTTTCTACAAACTGATGTGCAGGCTTTTTAGGCCAAAACTGCCAGTTAATTATGGTTACACTCACATGCACACAGTCTAACTCATCTACAGGTAGTTCACAAGCTGTCATTAGTGTCAGTTTTCAACAGAATTGCAACAGAATTGATGATGTAGGCTGTTATAAAAAATTGTAGCTGTTAGGAATTGAAAATGGCATCCTTTTCAACTGTGATTGCAATACTAAAACAATTAATCATTCAGCCCTATAGCCCCCCCCCCTAAACTTGAGGTAACAGTTTTAAACATTTTTGATACTGCAAGCTGTAATAAAAAAATAGCAGCTCTTGCAATGATCTTGCAATTAACAAATCAAACCCTTCCAAATCTCAAATTTAACTGCTTGTATTTGAGACAGGTCAGGCAAAATAAGGAAGGCACACTGCAGGTCCCAGACTGTAAAATCATAGTGCAGAATAAACCTCATCTGGTGGTTGGGTTTTATTAGGCCAAGAATCACCTCTACTGCATCATTGTTGACCTTTTTATTATTTTGTTGCACAGAAGTCCACTCACTTACTTGTATTCAAAGGCCACAAATGCCTTTCTACATATCAAAGGCATTTCACTGAATTAAAGCATGTAAATGATAGTGAGTATCATCAAATGCTATTATTACAACTCAAAATAAATATTCAATACGACAATGAGACAAACAGTTTGAGAAAATATAGAGAAATTCTAAATTATAAAGACAAGGCCAGCAGACAACATGCTCATCAGCAAAGTAATTCCAACATTTAAAAGGAAATTTTTTAAAAAGGAAAGTTTTTTTCAAAACCTTTGCATAATGCAACTGAATATGTAACCAGTCATTCAAAGTAGTTTGATGTGAAGTAGACATAAACTTGCAGTTAGAGTTGTCCTTAGAGGTGGTAATGGACACCTGAAGACTGTAATGCCTCTAAAAGCTACATCACATAAATTAACAGCAACATTATTAAAAATATCATGATGAATGGACCAATATAAATGTTCATAAATTGGTTGGAATAGAATCTTTTTACATTAACTTACAGCAAAAGTAATTTGAAGTGTTTGCCCGTGTTGAGATCACTGTTCTTTGGACAGTGATAAAATAAAATGAGATTTGCGATATGACTATATCAAAGATTGCAGCCCCTGTTTGTTTTCTCTTTGACGCACCATTTCACATCAAGGCACTATGAATGACTTGTCCAAAGTGATCAGTTGAATCATGCAGACATTTTGAAAAAAACTGAGGATATTTTACCAAAAACAAACAAACAAAAATGAGGATATTTGACTACTTTAATAATAACTGTTCCCTTGATTTCAGTAGCTTTGTATGCAGTGGTCCTCAATCCAAGCCCAGTGATAGGTTTCAGGTTTTCCATTTTTAGGAAACTGTTAATGTAATATAGGGTTTAATATTTAGTCGATAAACCAAACAAGGTTATGTTACATGTGCTGCTGTGCTAAGATTGAGAACCACTGGCTGAATCATAAACAATAATTATTAATGACAATCATCAGTCTATAATTTTCAAACCACATAAAATTAAAAGGACACATTTTAAAACAAATGCAAATTCACAATTCATCATAGAGAGCTCCTGTATTTACATTTGAGAGGCGAGTCATAGTTCACAATTCATAACATTCTACTACACAGTTAGTCTGAGATTTAAGGAAGATACAGGTCTCGGCGTTAAAATCACTGGATAAACACAATGTTGTTTCTTTTTCTGAATTAATTTTATATTATGTAACCATGAAAGTTTCAAACGCTTTTGTCAGTGTTGGCACGCAGCTAAGCACACTTACAACACTCGCACATCTGTTTGAAAATATAATACTAAAACATTAAAACTAAAGTAACCTACGGTTAAAGTAACCTTACACAAAATACCACCATTTCCTTCCTTTCAGAATCTTAATTCGCTTCACTAGTGCTTGAAAAGCGTACAGCTTTCCTTCACAACAGTCTGTGATGTGGTTCTCTTATTCAAACATTCTGGTGTCAGTCTTTCTGCAGTAACAACCTTAATGGCTGGGCTTGCTGTCGTGGTCTACCAGTGGTTGAAAGATATGTATAATTTGTTGTATGATCCACTCCCTTTTGCAGAAGTTGCTGTAATCCTCCGGGCATTCATACTACAATCTAACAGGCTTCATCAGGATGGTCTGGCATCCAGCATGTACCCACTGGGCTCAAGGAATTACAGCTTTACACAAATCTCTGATAAACCTCTCAAAGGGATCTGAGGAATGGAATAAAAGAACATGCATTTAAAACATTGTTTTAAAAGCACATACACACGAATTTTGTGGAAACTGTCATGCTTTCATAGTCATACTCACTGCCATGCGGTGTTGTTTAAGCAGCTGCTGGACTCTTGTCTGATCCATGACTGTTGCAATATCGCTCAATGGCTTGTCCAAATCTTCAGAGTACCTCTGAATGAGGGAGAGTGGGACCCCGTAACGACCATGCTGTAAGAAAAGGCTCAATTATATATATTATATATCGATATAGCTAGTAATATATTGTCACCATTGGAACAAAACCTTACCTAAAACTTACACAAAAATTTAGTCAGCCAGCCTACAGTTAGTCTTGTTCAGTGTCCAAAGCTTGCGCCTTTAGTTTTGCCTTAGAGCTAGCCTAGTAAAGGTAAGTGTGTAGCCACCCGTTAACATTATGCAAACAGCATGATTAAATCATTGTTTGCCTCATAACACATTTTCCAGTATCTGGATGCATTTCTGAGTGTAATGCAATGTCAAGTAGGGTCTCTAAGTTAGATAAGTTGTTTTGATCAATGGTGGTGGTGGTGGTGGTGGTGGGAGGTTGGGATGAAGCATGATGATATTTAGGTAATATTACTTTTCCCTTCATGCTAATGCATTGTAATGTAGCCAAGGAGGCAGGTAAAAGCCTTTAAGAATTGTGCTAAATATGCCTAACACATTAAAAAAAGGCTGACTTTACGTAATTTCAAGGTTGCTTGCTTATGGTTTCTGACACATTGTTTGATTTAATGTTTACTGTAAAAACTGACAAGAATATTTTGCATAGATAATTGAAGAAGCAATAGCTATCGTAATGCCTGGACCTTTGCGAATTTTTAAAGATTACAGTACTTCAATAGGTGTCAGAAACCACACAAGCAGAGAGTAAATTTGAATAATTAATTTACATATGATAGATTGTCGATTAATAAAAGAAAATATCCGGGACCTGAAAGAAGTGAGATACCTTATCAGAATAGGGCTCCTCGGTGAGGTCAATGCCATCAAAGCTCAACTTTTCTTCTACAAGTGACTCCAGATTAGCTGTCTTGCCATGCTGAACTTTCTTTCCAATTCTATGGATGAAAGGTTTGCTGGACCAAGGAGCAGTGTCAGGGATAGTCTCCTTGCACCTTACAAAGGGCGGTGGTAGGGGTTTGGGTGGAACTGGTGGCTTTAGATGATGTGTACATACAGGTGCACTGCCTGGACCTGCTTCAGGAGTGTCAACTGGTAGCTCCTTAACTTCCACCTCTGCTGTGATGGAGTCACCAGAAGGAAAAGTAGCAGACAACTCGTCTCCTCTGCTTAACTCTGCAGATTCATCATTAGAGTTGACAGATGTCTGAGGCTTTTCTGGAACTATACCTTCAGTTTGAACTGGGCTATGCATCTCAGCAGGGCTTTTCCTCTGCACTGCACCATCACATGCATCTGAATGGGTAAACCTCAGATCCCCTGCGTCCTTTGTGTGGAGAATCCGATCTTGCATAAGGTCGTCCAATGAAAGGCAACGTTTCCACAATGCTTGCGGAGCAGGGGGAGCAACCAGTGCATCATAGCTCTGACTAAGGAGCTTTGCTCTGAGCAAGCAGTGACTCGTACCAAAGCAAAGGTCTTTTACGTTGGTCATTTGGAAAGGAAGCAGAAGAGACTGTGGATCACGACTGCTGGACCCGCTGGACTGGCTGTGGGGAGGTGTTGGATACTCGGGGGACGGGAGGTGACTGGACTCAAAGCCTGATGAGGACCTGCTTAAATGAGATGTCTTTTTGTCTTTCCCTAAAAAAAGAGCCATGTGAGATGTGACTTGCGTGAAACAGCAAAACCAAGTATTTACTAATACAATACACTGATATTCAGTAAAAGTTCATTTACATAGAAAGAGTCCATGCAAACACAAACATGATAAGCACTATGTATCTAAATATGATTATGAGCACAGAGTAAAATGGAGAACAAATGCAAAAAAGCAGAAATAAACAAAGTCCAAAAGAGCAGATCACAGAGCAGTTTATTTGATAGCCTCTATTATAACATTGACAAAGCTTGTCTCGGTTTTCTCATGAGTACACGATAGTCAACTCCTTTAAACGTGAATGTTATATTTTATTTAGGTCTGGTTAAAACAAACAGACATTTGTTTCTTTTATTCAGAGATGCATTTTAATACCTCTACAGTTACCACAATCAGACTTGTTTTGTCTGACCAAACAGGAGAAGCACAGTGGTATAATCTCTGTCTACTTTTACTTCTGTACTTTGCATATAACAGAGATTTTAGGCACATAAGTAATTGTGCAACATTATATTATTTTGACTAGAAAAATATACACAAAAACAGCAAAATCTCAAGAATACAAGCATGGAAATACTCCTCACAAGGGCTACTGACATTCACAAGGGCATGTCATAATCACTATCATTTTGTAAGATTAAATCAAAGCAAAAACAAAAAGATCTGCGTAATCATCATTTTCAAGCTCTAACAATGAATACTGCAGGTTAAGCACTGAACTTCTCCCAAACTACAACTCTGTCACGCTTTTGGTTCAACACATTTTTTTAGGCAAGTGCAAAACCATCACGCAATGCCATGGAAACAGACAGAACTGAAATGCAAAAGCCATTTCCACTACAGAAAAATGTTGCCACTTTCTTCACTGTATGAGTAATGCCATGACGGACGAAGATGAGAGTGTGTTCTTGCGGAGAGATAACGTACTGGTCCCGTGTGTATTTGGTGGAGGGTGTGATTGACATGTCTGAGAATGAACAGTAGACAAGAGATGAGGGCTAGCAGCGGAGTGAGAGAAAGACAGACAGTCCGGCCCTCGCGGAAGAGGAGAACAAAGCGAGCGATAGAAGGGACAGAGATGGCGGCGAGATGAGTAGAGAGAGCTAAACGCCAGTGTGATCTCGTCACACACTGTTCACACAGTTCACAGTTTGTTTGGCTTGACTCTGGAGCATGCAGGCCCTGGCAGCCCGCAGAGAAGAGGCGGAGCAGGGCTGGAGAGAGTCACAGGAGAGGAAGGCTGTTATTACCGTTCTCCAGCGTCTCACTGCTCTCATAGCAGCCTGAGTCGCGGGGGGAGTCCGGAGGGGCTCCAGTCTCTGACAGAACCTTTTCCTCAGAACCTTCTGAAGAACCTCCACGCTCAGGGTCACTGTTACCTACACACACACACACACACACACACACACGCAATGTAGAAAAATGTATAACGTGTAACATCACTTCATGAGCTCAGTGATATATATGTCTTTCATGCCTAGTCCTGGTCCAGGACTGCACAAGTTAGTATTGCCTGTGTTCCCCTCATGTCTGATCCAACTAATCAGCAAACATTTATTTAACTGAAGTGGCTATGTTAAAGCACTAAAATGTGCAGAGCAGGGGGCCTCTAGGACCAGGGTAGAGAAAGACTGCTCTGTGATAAAACACATCTATCTTAAAATGGGTATTTGGCCAGGTTTTTCAGAACTGCTCACTTTCTCCAAATAAAGTTAACTGGCTAAGACATGTTTATTTCCTGATGTTTGCTTCATTAGTTTTGCATTAGAACTACCAGACTACCAAGTAAGAAAAGCTAGCCCATCATTTAGCATTGAGCAAAATGACACTGGTTGCTATCATATCGTCACTGTCCAAAGACAAAACATGTGTCTCCATTTTTGTCTATTTTTAACTTTTATGCATCATTTGAACACAGCAGCTGCCATTTACCATTTGCCATTGTGTAATAACCATCAGACATTACCCAATTATTAGAAATAAAGACTTTATTAGAAGACTAATCTAATAAAGACTTTATTAGATTTGAATTTAAATTAGGTTTTTGCCCTCTGCTGTAAAGTTGGAGAAACATGTTGGAAATATGCTCTGTAGCTAAAAAATAACTGCACAGTAGAAGCCTGACTTTGCTCCTTTTTATAGATGACATTGTCACTGCATCATCACAGTGCAATACGCTTAATCTGTTTAGCACTTATCTATCATGGGATGGCCACATTTTATGATTGATACAGTCTAATATCAATAATCAATTGAAGTATAAGGAACTTCAAAATGGAAAATCTATAAGCATTTTTGCAAGTTTTGCGAGGATTCGAAAGGCTCCCTATAATAATAACAACCCAGAGATATTAGTCTTATAGCTCAAGTGCAAACTAAACATGAAACATGTTTTGGCTTGACTCATTCAATTCATTTGTTCAAGATGTCTGTATGTCTCTCAGTGCTGACCCACTTACTGTCATATTCTTGGAGCAGCTCCACTGCAGTCAGCAGTACTGCTCTGTGCTGGGGGTCTTTAATGTTCAACTCATCTAGGTCGTCCTCTTCCAGCAACTTAAACGTGTCCAGATCCTCATAGCCATTAAACAGGAATGTGGGCATGTGCTCCTAAAGCAGCAGACAGTATGAGAATATTTCATGAAAATACTGATTTTAATAAAACCACACACTTACTCTGGACTACAGCAATATTAGAAAGTGGTGTGCCGCTCATAAAGGTCATTACTTTGAGGTTAATGCGTTCCAGAAGCTCTTCCACAGATGTGGGTTTTGGTGGCCGGCTCTTCCTCCTCTTCCTAATGCTGCGCTTGGGCTTCTCCTCTTCCTCACTCAACACGTCTACATAGATGAATTTAAATGTGCCCACCTTGTTATTCAGCAGGCCCATCCACGTTCCCATGGGTGGTTTACTGATGATGTCTATTACATCTCCTTTCTGGAACAACAGTGAATATTCAGTGAGGGCTTCATTTCAAAATTAAGTACATGTTCATAACACAATGGCTGCCAATGTCAATTATAATGTATTAGTGATAATTATACTGCATTAGTAGAATAATCTAGTGATTTAATAAATCATCTGTTTTAAGAATAGGCAAAAGAATAAAAGTAATAAATACTTTAGTAAAAAACTAGGAAGCCTGAAAAATTTCTCTACCTTCTGTTACCCGTGACAAAGGGACTACCACAATCTATTTCTTGTTTCACAATCCTATCTCTCCTTATCATTAAAGTGGAGTTCTTCCCCTTTCCTACAGTCATCTTCTCAGACTATGACTGTATGCTGAAAGAATGGTACAAACTACCAAAGTGTATACAAGCGTATGTTGTGCAGCTCTTCTTAAAGAAAATAAGCCAACACATCATTAACAGTGTTTGTACTTAAATATGGCAAATTTTTTAGTGCAAAGATTTCTTATTAGAAAAAGCACATGTGCCATAACTTTTGCACAGACCACATTTTGTGGATATATAAGAGACCAGAAGGAGAACTGAAATTGTCTACTCGTTCACAGAAAAGGTAGACTGTAGTTATCACCTAATGACAGCTGAGCTAAACTCCACACAATGGAACGTTTCAATATATGTTGCATGTTACAATAACATTTACAAATGTTATTACATGTAATATTATATTTCTGTTTCTCATGGAAACTAAATGAATTACCTTAAGTTTGAGGGAGTCTGTGTCATAAGGGCTCGGGATAAAGTCGGTGTGTACGAGGGCTCTACCACAGAAAGGCCCTCTGTATGGCAGTTCGTCATCGTCACCATCCTCCGATTTCACACTTTCTCTGTTACTGGCTGAGGAGTCTGTGGTGCTCACTGTCTGACCGCCTGCAAATTAATATCCATTTTAATGCAGACTTTGGCCATGTGATTTAGGGTGATTGTGGAGGCATTTAGTTTCTCACACAGATAGACATACAGAACCACACTTACTCATTGAGCTCTGTCCACTCAGTGAGCTCCTCAGGCTCTCCACAGAGCCTCCAGCTTTCAGTTTGGGTTTCTCCAGAGAGTCAGTGTGTCTGTGTGGTGACTGGGGTGAGCCTGGCTCTCTGCTGGGGCTTGACTGAGTGGAGCGCACAGAGACAGCATTGTTTAGTACAAACAGCAGCATTTTACTGTAACTACCAGTAGGGGGCACTCCACACAAAGAGCTAAATGTTGGAGATACAAATATCCAGTGATGGGTTCCTAGAATTCATGCATGTTGCTAAATTTTATAAAGCCAAGGATGCTGTATGTTTGAGCACACATGAGCAGCACAAAGTGATCAAAGTAAATGAATCATTTTGCCATCAAGTGCAACTGCATTTCTTTAACACCAAAGTTAAAGTGATCAGGACCAAACAACAACTCTCCAGGTCACCTCCTGCCTTTCAGCTCTAGTGTTGTTAGAAAATTTGTGCAACTACATGATTATAATCATTATTTTCCTTATTTTTCATCAATTTCATCAAAAGGTTATGACAATACTGAATCATAAATCCAGTATTGCATTTTTGGTTCCTCAGAAAAGCTAAATATTGTGATACATATCATGAAAATACTGTATTTCTGCTGTATCGCCAACCCCAAATGATCTTCAGAATCATAATCTCTATTTCACAGACACATACAAGCAATATGTCTTGGTGAAAGCATACATATATGACATGTAACATACTAAACAGACCAGACAAGCACACAGGCTGCTAACAACTACTAAAATAAGGGAAAATTACAATAAAATACAATTTATAGAATAAAGAATAAGAATAATAAAGGGCAATGGAAAAGAGCTAAAGAGATATGTGAATATCTGTATCGATATCTATGTACATTCTATACATCTGCAAGTCAGAGTAGACATAAAAGCTATTATTTACAGAATATTACAGAACGATTCAAACACATATCTTCTCTAACTACTTTATTTGTTTCATCTATTAAACTTCTGTACCTAATACGCTACTGAATCCTTTGCAGTTCACCAAAGGCTGCTTACCACACTGTATCTATTCTGCTTCAAATAACAACTGTTTGTGTAATATGAAGTAACTCCTTGAACGTATTATTTAGATGTTTATCATAATTACTGTGCACTTGTCAGTAACTACTAGTTACATAATTAATAAGGGACTTAATTAATGCCTCACATTCAGGCCCTATTACAGGGTGCAGCATGTACAGCTCTGATGTCATGCAGTACAACCTCAAACCTTTTTTTATCACAGTGGCTTGTAATGAGGAGACGTGGTACATGCTAAGAATATAAAGCAGACAGTTTTGTTGAGCAGAATGACATGACACTAAAAACCCACACATCCTCCATGCAGTACCTGTTCAGCAAGGGCAGAGCTGTACTTCTTGGATATACGTTTCCTCATGGTCTCCTTCACTGACTTCACCTTCTTCCCCAGAGAGATGCGGGACGGAGTGGGTGACCTTGCTGCCTCTCTCCTGCTGTCTCCACCCTCAATCTGCAAAAGCATCACATCAGACAGTGGCACACAGATCATAACTGCAGCTTCTGTTTAATCACAAAACCAACCCAACTATTTACCATAGTTTGTGTGTTAACCCCAGGTACTCTATTAAGATGTTATTGTTAAGGGGATTTTCTTAATGTCTGAATAATTACAGTGGTAAAATGTAAACAGAGTTACTGAGAGTAGTTTAAATGCACTGTTCTAAACTTCGAGCCAGAATTGTTCACACCAGTGTTTGTTACAATACAGACATCCGAAACATATAATGCCTTAAAAAGCTACCTCACAGAAAGCTATTGCACAAAAATACATTGTTTCAAATATTACAAATACATTGTCTGATGGCTGAGACATTCATGGTAGGGAGGTATTTTCAGGGTGTTGTAAGGTAATACAGAAAGAAAGCAAGTTCTTTTGTTCTGGTTTGGCACTATTTAACCATTATCAACATTTCATATTAAAGAGTCAGAAGATATGTGTAGGTTCACTCGAGCTGGGAAATGACAGTATACCTTTGTTGTGATCAATTATGTCATATGCTTTTCTGCATATGTAAATTTATTTACAAAGTATTCATAATAAGTATATACGTTTCAACACAAAGAAAGGGCAATCAGTCCTATTTAATAGGACTAAGTGCAACACAGTATACCCGATATTGAATACAAACCTTGTATTCATAGTTTTGGATAGTATTTTTTAAATATAGTTCTATTGTGTCTTCTTTCTCTTAAATGTTTAGATAAAATTTCTTGGAGTATGGCAATATTGTAATTTTGCCATATGGATCAACTCTAATGTCCACTGGCTTTTTTGGATAGTAAATAAAACGGCTATATTTGCATTGTAACCCCTGGTTTTTTTCACACTGCTAATAGCACTGAAACAATCTCAATTACTTTGTTTAAAACTCAACAGATTAATTACACAGAATCTTTGGGGAAAAAAATCTGTCAAATCCCCAACTCAATTTCACTGATCTACAGCAATGACAATAGAAAGAAAATCTATTCTATGGTGTTCTAGTAAGACCATGGCTCAATTTGAGGCGAACTCAAAGAAATGCCTCTCCACAGTCAAAAACAACACATGACAAACTAACAATAAACCTAATCTCCCTTGATGTCGTGTTGTGAATTCCTATAAGATCCAAGAGGCTAATGTCTGTCTATACGAGTGTTCTAATCACAGTAAAAGACATGAGAGATACATTTGTTAACTAAAGTGAATAAGCAACTAAATTAAGATTCAAAGTATTCCCGAGGGTTCAAGGGCATAAAAAACATATCTAGCACCTCTATAATACGTCTAGAAAGCCTTTTAAATGACATTTTCTTTAGTACTTACATTAGGGTCACAGCTGTTCTCTCTCATATATACAGACCGGTTCATGAGGTCAAATCCACCAAAGCTACAGGCCCTCTGTGGAGCAAATTATATTAACAAAGTATTAACATATGAATGAACATCTGCTTGAGATGTCAACGTTTCTGTTGAAGGTAAAGGACTACGAGGCCTACTCCACATCAAAACAAAGCTACGTTTTCCCTCCTTGTAGATGCAGATTTGGGCTGAATATTAAAGAGCATGCCTTTGCTACAATAGCTCATAGTGGCAGTTTCCTTCCTGCTGACCTCCCCCTTTCCTACACTGCCAAGCTGACTTGGCTTGACCTCTGCTTGAGATCAGCTAGGCACAGCATGAGGGATATGCTGCGACTGCATTATGCTACACTGAGATGCCAGCAGGGTGAAGGGGAAAAGGACATAAGGTGGTGTATAGACAGCTCTCTGTTCTCAACTGGACATATTGATGGATGAAGGTCAGCCACAGGCTGAAAGTTCCTTCGGCCAGGAAAAGTATCTATAAGAACTAATCATTAAATCAGCGCCAACTATGTGTAAAGAGATTCCAAGGAATTTTGTTCTCTTATTACCTAAGCGCTTATCCTCTTCAGCATTGAACAGAATTGTCTTGTGTTTTTTTTGTTTTTTTAAAGGAGTAAAGGGGAAGAGAGTTTGCTGTGTCCATTTATTATTTATATGTTAGTATAACAATAATTCATAATCTCAATGTCATTTGTCTTATTTACCTTATGTTCAGGGTGTGCAGTTATCTATATAGATGCGGTCATAACAAAATCTCATATCTCTGTGGTGATTTCGTAAGGGAATGAAGAACGTTCCTAATGCTACACTTTTCCAAGTTAATGAATCTGATGATTGACAGAGCATTGAATAAGTAACCAATAAGGACTCTAACTTAGTGAAGGGCATGTCTTCAGGGGTCTTATTTACTAGTGTAATCTTATGTTCATCAGTATATTAATTTTGCATGTGAGATTTCCTCATTGAGCCAGACCTTTTTTAGACCTTGCATGTGACATTAACATGTAAAGTTGTGTGACATAACCTGAAAAACTCAGACCAAGCCTCTGGGACTTTTAAATAATTATTTGAGGCTTTACAGAGTGACTTGCAGCAGTGTATGCAGTGTATTACCATATTTTAGCCTGTTTTTTTCCTCCTGACTCAGTTATGGTACTTATTTCGGGTTTGACAAACAATTACATAATGCAGCCTCAACCTTAGGGGCATGTCTTTGTGTGAAAACCCAGAAAAAAACCCTTATCTCTGAACGCAAACATTGGCAGCCAGTTAAGCACTAAAGAAATAAGACAGGTGTTCAATAGTGCACAGTCAATATTTACATTTAGACATCACCTAGTAATTTGCACTTAGAGAAAGGGAAACTATAAATGCATATGCAATGACGCCAAAGTGTCACTTTAGTTTCATAATGGGTGCCCATTAGTTAGGACACCTATTTAGTACATTTCAGACCATTAGTAAATCTTTCCCATCATGTATGTTAATATAACAAGATTTACAACAGCCGGCATTTTCAAATGAGAAAATGAAAATTAGGGCTTCAAAGTTCAGTTCAATCATATACAGTGGCACTCACCCCGTGGTAGTTGGAGGGGCTCAGGGCACGTCTCATTTCACTGTCTGTCACAGAGCGGGCCATCCTGGGCTGATCCTCACAGCAGCCCTCTGCCTCTGAAAAGGAGGATCCGCTGCCTGCATCAAGCCCCGGGGCAACTCCACCTGGGCCTGAGGACATCTGGCCCAAACCCTGACTACTGCTGGACTTGATGAAGGCTTTGAAGAGCTTGTGGCTGCTGCAAGTGTCCAGGCTGCTAGAAGAAGGTGAAGTAGTCAGGCTGTCCGAATCCCCGTCCACAGACAGCTGCTCCTGCAGAACTGAAGCCAGCCCGTCACCCTGGACCACACGCTTCTGCACCCCGGAGTACAGAGATGTGTTATCCTCACAAGTGGGAGACGCTTCGAAGCCCACTGCGTCTGAGAGAGGACACACAAAACTTTCCTTCATTTACAGCATCTAAAAGTGTCTTGTTATCTAATCGAAAAACCCTTTTCCTAAGCTACAAATAGACAACAGTAGTGACAGTCATCTTATCTGCAAAGGGCCAGTGTGTTTTCGTTCCATACAAACAAATGCACGGCTGATTCTACTGTTAGTCTCATCCACAAAGATCCTCTCCAGAAAAGACTGGAGACCCCTGAACTAAACCCTTAAACAAGATGACTTCTTGACAGTTCTTGAGGAAAATCAATGGTTATGTATAGAATCAGGCCAACTCAAAGAACCATTTGAATGCTTACATGGTTCTTCACATTAAGTTAAACGGTTCTCCGACACAATTGAGTACTTGCTGAATATTATTTAAAAATAAACTTTTTAAAAATCCCGCATAGAGATACATAAACTGTTCTGCTGTTGATATTCCCATTTTTTGGTGCTATATAAAGTCCAAAGATGGGTAAGCAGACAATGTTGACGTGTAATAACAGATTACACACATAATTACATATATTTTATGTATGTATTTAGTGTTTTTTGTGTTTTTAGCTTTTTAGATCTAGCTTCCCTTTACTTTGTGTTGACATTTCATGGATAATAGGCAAATAGAAATGATCAAAAATCACTTGCAATAAAACGTTTAAAGCTTTAAAGTATTAATGTTTCCAATATGGAGATTCAAGGCCTTGTTACAACGTCAATAATAAACAACCAAACAATAAAGACTTATAATTGGGTTTTAGGTCAGTGGTACACAGTAATTACTAGAATACTCGTCTCTCTCTCCAGATAATATCCGCCACACCACAACTCTGCTACTAGAATCATTCTCTGCCATCTAACATGTGCCACAGATATTTCTCAAAGGTTCTGAACACGTGGACACGTCACCTTTTGATGTGGGTTTTTTGTTCTCGTCTATTCTGATGAGCTTCTTCCTCACACGGCGGGTTGAGTTGACCAGTTTGTGTAGTCTACGAAAAGCCAGTGACTCTTCCAGCTCATCGTCTGACTGTTCCCGTGACTGCAGGCCAGAAGGGAGAAGGAACAACTTGTGTTAAAGGACTTGCGCCTTTGGACATGTCTTCAAATAATCGCAAATGCTGTTGTGGATAAAACTGAAAAATAAAAACAGATTCTTGGTACTTTCAGGAGATTTCCAGGAAAAGTGGGATCATGCATAATAAAAACAAGTAGCAGAAAATTCCATTTAAGACGTATAAAAGGACCTTTCAGCTTTTTACAATGAAGTGTTCAAATATAGTCCCAGGCAGCCACAGAGGTACGTGTTATTTCTGATGTAGCTCATGAAGGGCTAAGAAATTAGCTGAAGAATTGACTGACAACTCTCATCTGCTCAGAAGAACTACTGGAATAATAACAATAATAATAACAACAATGTTTTACAATGAGAGAACAATGAATATACAGTATAAATATATGTAAAGTTTGGGCACCCCTGGTCAAATTCCATATCTTTTTTTTTCTTTTCTAAGTGAAAATTAGTCACATCTGCATCCCCCCCCCCAGCTAAATCTCATACTTCAGTTCTTGGTAGAAGATGTGCACTTATTCTGAAAATCAATAATACATAGTGTCTGACCCACAATGTTCAAACTTTGTACATGACTGTAAATGCTATCGTGAATATTAAAAAATCATGCCTTTATATACTTTGCTGTGTTTAATTAGCAGCTATTTGAACATTTCATTGACATTAATGGCTGTACCAGTTTTATGCTATATGTAACTGGAGTACTAGAGTTATTAACACTGTAAATTCTAAGCAAAGCAAAAAAATAAAAAAGCAATGCATCATGCTGTCCAACACGACACAGACGTCTCTCTGCATGTTTCTCAGAAGTGTGTGTATTTTAATAGCTGCTTAAGGGTAAAACCCAAACGAGACACGCAGACAGTAGCCAAAGAGGTAAGTGCTTCATATATTCACCTCATGCTCATATATTCACCATACCACGTTTCAACCTCTTGTGCTCAACCATATGTGTACTAACCACAGTTTGTTTATTTATTAGAGACAGAAGCTGGAAATAGTGCTGCTGATACGTTAACCACAGGTAGCTCTCCGTTCACACACTCAAACCTACGGTGGTTGAGCATCTGGTTCCGTTTCTTATACCTGACCTTTCTGTGGCTTCAAAGCAGAACTGAAAATGAACTGAAAACACTTTGTCTGTAACAACTTACAAATTATACAAATTATAATGTATTTAGAGGGTTTACTGTATTCATATCAAACATCTCAGACATCCATCATAAAGAAGGCTGGCACTGGACTGTGTTAGCCTTACAAATGTCCAATTTTGCTAGTATTATGCATTAGTCTGATAATGTCTTATTGAAACTGTTAAAAAAAGAGGCTAAAATACCAAAAAACTGCCTTTGATAAGAGTGTAGAGAAGCCTTAACAACCCTGTAGTCCATTATCATGTTTAACTCACATTTAGTCAAGAAGCCATGTGCTAATCTCAGAACATCAATATAAACATTAGGCATGCAGCTAGCTGATGATTCTTTAAGAAATGAAAGAGAGAGAAAAAAAGTAAACCCCTTTCCAGTATGAATTTTAAAATCCATTATTTTTCTCAAGGTCAATGTTTAACTGTATGTGTGTATATATATATATATATATCTATATCCTATTTTTTATATTTACATCTGAAAACAGCCAAAGAATTTTATCTTGGCCCCCCAAAAATGAGCCATGTTTCATTAAACATTATTTACTGTTTTTTAATTTATTATAATCAATAATAAAACATTTCAAAATTTGTGCTGTTGAATCACCACATTCAGGTCGACACTTTGCATGCATGTTAACACATTTAAGGAGCTCACATCACTCCTGCTTTAAAAGAACTGCACTGGCTACCTGTATCTTTTAGAACAGAGTTTAAAGTTCTGTTGCTGGTCTATAAGACTAGATAATCTAGCACCAGCTTACATCACAGAATGTCTCCGTGTTTATGTTCCAACTCATGATCTTACATCTGCAGATACTGGCCTTCTGTATATGCCTTCTTTAAATAAAGAAAACATGGAGAGACCTCTTTCAGTTTTTATGCTTCCAAACTGTGGAACTCACTTCAACTCAACTTCTATCAGACAGTCAAGCTCAGTACACACTTTCAGGAAACATGTGTAGACAAATGCATTTTGAGTCATATTTCTGAGCTTAAGGAAGAAATTCATATTAATAATGGCTAAAGAGATAAAAAAGGGACATAGAGAGACTGTCCTATGGAATCGGTGGAATGGGCCCTGCAACTGAGCCCCCTAATCACACCATCCCTGCACAAAAGAGCTGCGGCCTGCAGAACCCAGCTCAAGCCTGCATTCAACCGGCCAAAGCACCACAATGGGGGGTTAAAGTATTGAAGGCAATGAATAGGGCTTGGCCTGGAGGCCTGGGAGGGTGTGACATGGCCCTAGGGTGGACCGATGGGCTTTGGTCTGGGGGGGAGGGGCAAACACAGTGGTTCACATCCAGGACATGGGGGGAGGGGCATCAACAAATGCCTGGCGGAGTGGGTGACATTCCTGCTGGGAGCATGCCTGAGACCAGAGGATGTGTCACAGCCTATAAACAAGCTCATTACAACAAACAAGGATGTAGCACCGCCAGTAATACACAGTGGCTATTTACTCCCGTCCACTCT
Organism: Semaprochilodus insignis; assembly: GCA_034552555.1. Taxonomy (NCBI): domain Eukaryota; kingdom Metazoa; phylum Chordata; class Actinopteri; order Characiformes; family Prochilodontidae; genus Semaprochilodus; species Semaprochilodus insignis. The sequence continues at coordinate 23,313,603 of CM067483.1, read as the reverse complement.
GCGGCTCAATAAAATGTAAGATGAATCAATGGAGGAAAGAGGAAATAAACACTACTACTCACATCGCAGTTGGAAGACTCGTTTATAGTGGGACTGGAAGGGTCAGTCCACTCTGTTGGGTCTGTGTTGCAAGACTGTCTGCTTTGGGTCTCATACTCCTTCAGCTGGAGATGGAATATTTCAGTGAGTGTTTGGAGATTTAGTTGGAATATTCAGTACATTAGGGTATCATAGTCACAGTCTGCCATATCTGTAGCATGCAGTCGATTCCTATGGACATTATGTGGACACACACTTCAATTCTGCACTCTTATAAACAAACAATTTACAATGTAAGTAGTACTTTCATATTATAAGAACTTCATATTTTCTAACAATTAATAATAGCATCCTAGGCCTAAGAAATCATTTACCAGTAATAGAATAATAAGCATTAAGTTCAATAACTTAACATTTAAAGCAGCATTTGAAGAGGTTACAGATAAAATCACCAATTCTAATGGAGTTTCCTTTCTAGGGAAATCCTGTTTGGGTTGGAGGTGATGAGCCATTTGGCTGGCAAAATTCAGATGGAGGAAACATTAATGGACTTTACCACCAAAAGCAAAAATAAAAGCTATGCAAATAAATAAACAAACAGCATGCCATTTCAGGACTGTGTAAAGTACACAACTTAAAAAAAAGTCCTGCCCAGCAAAGAGGGCAGGAGCAACAGCTTACCCGAGCCAAAGCCTCCTCTACAGTAATCATCTTCTCCTTCACCATCATCATCAGCTGGATCCGCTCTTCATCACTCATTGTGATCTCGCTGGCCACAAAACCCAGGTCTTCGCCTGCACACAAGGGGTATACATTTAGTAGAACACAATAGAGACAGGAATGGGTGTTCAGGTGTGTAATGAAATGACCGGTGTACCTTTCGACGTCTGACGCATAGTGCCTTTCTGTGTCTTGCGAAAATTTTGCCAGAAGGATTTATTTTTCTTTCTTGAGTCCCATCTCCCTGCAACGGAAGAGAGTTTCAGGAGAACATGCCAGACTGATTTACCAAACAGCTATAAATGAAGCAAAACTGCAACCTAGCGTCTATCTTTCAACTTCTGTCGTACAGTCGATTACCACAAACAATAATTTTAACATGCTTCCCTGTTTTCTGTGCACAAGTACAGAAAACCAAATGACTCAGAATATACTTTAAGTAGAAGTTAGTGGGCAGTTGCTTCAGCTCTGTTTCCTCTGCGCTTTATTAAGAAGACGGGAAAACATGTCAAAACAATTGCCCATGGTAACTGACTATATGCAACAGGTGCAACAGAAAGAGATTATCAAAAAAGGCTGGAATATTCCTTTAGATCAGTAAAAATATCACTAATATGATCCAATAATGGACGTTGCTTGGTTTTGCTTCCAAAATATTAAACATTAAAGCAAATACTTAAAGGAAAAATTAATGCGAATATATTTCAATTATGATACATAGCATACATACCTCCAGATCCATCTTCCGAGCTCGACTTGTGCATCGACAGCCTAGAAACAAAAGAGTCAGAATAAAGCCCCGCTCTCACTAAAGCAGCCACTGCACTCTGAGCATCTTTCTCTCACCTGTTCTCCCACATTATCTTCTTCATGTTGTCAAGAACTATCTAAAGCTTTCTTCCAAAAGTATTACTATCTTTCCATATCTCCAGGAATCAGCAGTTTGCAGGGTCCATAATGCCTGCAGGCCAGTGCTCCAGTGACCGATCTCTATGATGGAGATAAAGGGGAGCAGGTTGCTGGCTCATGGGCCAAACACACCTCACCATAGCTCACGCTAACAATGGAGGTTTTTCACATGCAGCTGAGCTTCTGGTGCAACCGTAGTGCTCACGTGGCCTGTGCATTCCTCCGTCTGTCTGTCTGTCTTTTGCTCTCTCTCTCTCACAGCTGACACTTGCTGCTGATGTTAGCCATCAGTAGTCTGGGCAGTAAAACTGTTTGTGTTCCAGGGAATTTCAACTTTCAATCTGCTTTCTGTTTCTGTGATGACGGCATTTTAAGATCTACTTTAGTTTAAAATTAACTACTGTGGTGGGGAGTAGGGAGTAAGGGGTAAAGAACTGAAGTTACTAGAGGTGCTCCAATCATTTTTACGGGTGAATTTTAGCAACAGGTAACAAAGACAGAAGAACTGTTACGTTTTGCTCTTTTATACAAAGCATGCGCATTGCAGGCTAAATGAACACATCGATACATAAAGTGTCTTATGCAAAAATCAATCAAGACCAAAACATTTAAGATGCAAGAGCAGGTTATTCATTTTCAGAGGTTTCTGAGCACATGGGATACAAGACAATCCACTTGCACAAGGAAGGGAAAAGTTAAAGTGGAAAAAATGGAAATAAATAAATAAATAAATAAATACATAAAATTGTTGAAAAAATTGGGACTCCTAACAAACATGCAAGACCTGGCAGAGCACGCAAAACTGTGTGCAGTAGATGAGCAACACCTAAAGAAGACTNAGACAACTCAATGCTATGGGTCTGAAAGGGCATGTAGCGGTCAGGAAGCACTACTAAGAAAAGGAAATCAACCAAAAAGAAGCAGCTGCTGGTGATCCCAGAAGATTGGACTGGTCACCCCAGTTCTCCAGATTTCTCTGAAAAACTGAAAGCAAGCCTCCCAAAGAGAATGGATGATGTAATAAAATGTGGACACACTAAATACTGAAAAAACGATATTATATTTAGTTGTTGTGGCTTCTGTGTTTCCTGCTTTTTTCTTGAAACTGACAGACGCTGACGCTAATGCATGCACAGACATGAACCCACAGCCCTCAAATTTAGCACACACGTACATGGCTCACATTACTCACATAATCATTCAAACCATGACCTGGATCAAAGGTTAAAATAAAATCAGCCTACTGTCAACATGTGAATATCGGCTTATGCTGATCAGCTCCCTAGTACATGTATGTTATGTTGCATGTCGCTCCTAATGACTCAGAAACTTATCACCACCACCTGCCTCCACACATTCAATTGTAGGAAGGAAGTACAGAGGACAGAAGAGAAATGGGTCACCAGGAAACACATGAAGCATCACCTCCAGGCCACATGACTAGATACATTTTATAGATGAGCAAGATGCTAGCATATCTCTAGGAACACAAAATGAACCAAACAGGATACACAACACAACACAGGAAAGATGACAAGATTGGAAATTGGAGACACTTTTTCCTCTTCCAATAACGATACTGATATAGAAACCTCACGTATCGGCCGACACCGACACGATCACATATTTCTTCCTTATAAAACTACAAATCTTTACAACTGAATACTGTTAATTTAAGCAGTTCACTTGAGATGAACTTAAAGTAGGCCATCAGGATCAAAGGACTCCAAAACTCCACTACCCCACACAAAGAAATACACAAATAACAACTGAATCAGATTGCCCTAATATTTTCTCCAAAATTTGATCCAGTGCTTCTGCTCCTATCAACCTAGGATCAATACTTGGTATTGGATCGGTGCCACCTCTATTGGAAATGCATCTAAAAAGTGTATCATCGTAACCTCTTCATCACTTATTCATCACTCACTCATAATCGCTTATTCTCCTGGGTTGCGGAGCAGACACACAGACATATAGCACATACACACATAGACACACCTAGGGGGCAATTTAGCATCTCCAATTGGCCTGACTGCATGTCTGGACTGTGGAAGGAAACTGCAGCACAGGAGGAAACCTGTGCATACGGGGGGGAGAACATGTAAACTCCACAAAACAGGAATCCACCCCAGGTCCTTCTTGCTGTGAGGCGACAGCACTACCCCCGCATCGTGTTGCCCAGCTGCCTAACATACATAACCACATTCATTTAAAACAATGTGAATAATAATGTTACCTACCGTCTCTCAACCTCAGGAGTGGAGACAGCACTGCTTAGGCCCAGCGACTCCTTAAAATAAACAACCAGTTAAAAGTGATATTGGCTCTTTCAGTCTGACAAGTGAAAAACAAAAGTTTTCTGGAATTTGAAGCTCCAGCATTTCTCAGACACCCACCTGGATTTCTGTGCGCAGCTGAAGTGAAGTGGATGTGGATTCAGCCTTTTTCTGAAAAGAAATCCCAAGACATGCATAACACTGAATACAGTGAGTGCTGTTGATATTATACTTCTCTGTAAACAAGACAAGCATTTTCAAGTTGTTTCTCAGTTGTCACTTCAGGATCTTGGTGAAACGGAAAGGAATAAAATGTTCCTACCGTTTCTGCCTCCTGGGCCACTTTGCGCTTTCGAAGCTCTTCCATTCTCTCACACACGTCACTGTAAGAGGTGCTGTAATACTCTGAGTACTCCTTGGCCAAGTCCTCGATGTTTCCCAGAGAGCCATCCTACAATGGACATGAGCACATACTCTTAGCTTCAAGAGAAAATTAATTCATTAGATTTAAAAGATTCCAAAAGCTGGAACAAATGCTGCAAACCATCACAAGAAAAAGAGACTCAGTGGGGAAGCACAATGATCTTGGAATCATATTGGTAACAGACGACTATTGCTTATACAATATCACTGGCATCAGACAGATGTTAAGACTTGCATGATATTTCTAACTGATATTTGATTACGTATTTATTTCATGTCAAAAGAGCAGAATATTTAGGCTACGTTCGGCTACTGTGCTGAAATGTCTAAGTTCATTTAAACTACTGTATGTGTTATTTCTGGAATATTAAACCCAGTGGCTCTTGTCCTGATTTCTGCTTTTTGCTAAATGTTTATGCATGGCCAATGGCCGATACATTATTGAAAAACATCAGATATCTGCTTCTGTCCACACTTCTCCATCGCTGCATCCCGTTTTTTCCAGTTTTTGTTTGCCAATACTTTTTATTACACCACTGGAAAACGGCAGCTGCTGTTGTGCACGGTGTTAACATTTCATAATGGAAGAACCAACAGATATTTTGAAAAGGAAACCATTCAAGTTCAAAGCTGATGTTAATAGATATAAAAGTGAGGAATACAGTGATCAAGTTACCTAAAAATTACTGTATTGGACATATAAGGCAAAAATGTGTTACTAATATTATTGCATTAATTTGAGGTGCAATATATTCATAAATGAGTTACAAGCTATTCTTATAAATGTAGCCATAAAACATAAAGGAATTTTAAAGCTTCTTTAAGTGAAGTCCAAGTTTTCCCTCCTTACAACCCAACTCTTCAGCCCCACTTGACCTCAACTTGACCGAGACAAGGAGAGCTTGCGGATGACGCAGCTGAAGCCAAGAGAGACCTCGACTAAATCAACTCAAACAAAAGTATGAAGGGAGCAGACAGAGGTCGAGATAAACTACACAAGAGAGCACAGCTCTCCAATCCTCACTGATAGAAACGTGACTTCCAGCTATTGTTATAGACACAGAGATCTGAACTTCGCTTTGTGGTCATAAAAATGGCAACACAGTCATGAATCATCTCGGTATGTGCAAACTCATCCCTCAAAATGCCCCTGAATTATTTATGAGCATCCAGATGTTTCTTACGAACAGCACTCAATGATATACAAAGTTTGGAAATAATTCATAACTAAAGAATGCGCCACAAGTATTCAGGTCACATAGTAGGATGTCCTGGATGCACTCACTCAGCCAACATGTTTCATACAGGAAAAGTATTCATAATGTAGTCATAAGTGCCCCGCCATTAGGCTTTCAGAAAGTCTCCATTCGTATAAAAGGCAATTGTGTGCGTCAAGGAGAACCATCTGGACTTAATGACGCTCATTAGGCAAAATGAGGATGATACAATAATTAGGACATTTCTGAATCCAAACATTCACTGATGTCATTTACAAGCACAATATCAATGTCAATATCATAAATTATATTACATGAAAATCATAAAAACATACATTATGCCAGTTTTCAACAAATCTGAAACAAGCCATGTTCAAAATTACAACAAAGGCAAGATGATCCAGATTATGGAATTATATTTTCAATAGAAAAGCTTACAGTGATTTGAAGTTTAGCATGACATGATATGAAATAACAGACGTCAAAACTGATGATCAAGAAAAAAAACTGCTTCAAACACACAAATATACCCAGACTTACCAAGATACTCATCAAATGTGCCCACATACTGGAGAAATTACCAGGTGCACTGGCATCCAGATGCAAAACCTCATCATTACTGGTGCTGTCCTTCTCCATGTTGAACAAAATGGACCAGCAGATCTCTTGGGTTTGCTCTAAGCTTCACAGAATTCAAATATGTCTCAATATCTCCATTCTGCTATGAGAAAGTTTGCCAGTAGCTCTTGATTGGTGAAAGTTTGCAGCGGATCCTCACTGAAGCACACTGCTCGCCCATTTCAATGAGCAGAGCATGAGGAGATTTCCATAGCAAACGCCACAGCTGCTCTGTGTAGTCCCTCTGCTGTTCAACACATGCCATGATTTCATTTCAGTATTCACACTTAACACCTCCACTAGTGCACAAGCAGATCCATGTCTACAGTAGAGGAACATTAAGGACCCAATAATAATGAGCCTTCGCAATAGTAACACTGCTCCCAAGCAATATTCCCTACATCATTAAATGCAACGAAAATACTAAATTAATCAGTCCTGTTCAGCTGACCAAAAAAAAAAAAAAAAAAAAAAAAAATTATAGATCAGTGGGAAAAGCACCTGCAAGGTTTATTGCTCTCTCATAGACACAGAATGGCTTATTGGACTTGATTAATATTCCACAGAGAAGGCAGAGCAGTGGTGAAAGAAGTGGCATTTCAAAGCCAGAGCTGGCTTAGTCGTAGTAGCATGATGCGCACATCAATGGCCCTCTCAGAGTGCTCCATTCAGCCCAGCCTGCACCCTTAAGATGCACAAAGATAGCCACATAATATAAACACAAACGACATTCATTCACAAACAGATAAATCTGTTCAGCTAAGGTGTAAAACAAGTGTAAGTAACAGTCCAGGAAACTTGAATTTGAAGCTTTACCTTATTCACATTATTGTCCTTGAGGATCCGGCCTTGAAAAAGACTATTACCACATAAACCAATAATAAATAACCACCAAGGTAAGTGGCTAATATTCACCTCATGGACCTGGTGCTCAACCAACCAACCAAATAAACACACAATCAACCAACCATCCAACCAACCAGCCAACGGTGAGGGAATGCATTATTAGGGCACCGAAGCAGTGGCATACCTAACTGAATTCTGAAGAGAACACCAGTCTCTTGTGTGTGGGAGAGTATGATGGTATATAATCTTTTAGAAGGACTGGATATAAACAGAACAGAGCCTTGTGGAGCACTACTGTAAGTAAATGACAGGCTGGCTAAAAACCTACATTATAACTTTTTAATGATCACCAGTGTCATCATGTATACTATATTTCAGCCCAAGGTTTGGAGAGGAGGAAATCTGCATAGTGATAAACCCACACAATCATCAGAGTTAAACCCCTTTGAGAAGGCACAGAGGACTGCATTGGAAAATGTGTGGAGAGGAAAAATTCAAAACATTCTGGATTGTCTCTGGGCAGCAGTGAAGAATGCATGAGAAGCAGTTCTATTAAACACCAAACAAACAACAAAAAAAAGCCAAAGCACGACTAAGCAGGCTGCGGTGGGTGTCAAGGCCAGAAGAGAGGCTACAAAACACTGATAAGCACAAGATGAGCTTAGTCCTGCCTTCATATTCATTTTTAGTGCATCTCTGTGGTCACTACAAAAACCTTGCTGGTGAGGAAGGAGGACAAAAATGTAGAGAGACTAAGAGACAGGCCTTCAGACTGACTCCTAACTCTTGTTCACCGAGAAGAATAAACATTTCTTTTACTGGACAATTAAAACCATCTTACTAAAAATGGCTGAGAATGGCATGCATGCTTCTTTTCAGAAGGGAAATGCTGTGATTTATTACAGGCAGATACTGAGAGAAGTGAAGTAGACGTCTTTCTTCATGAAGCTCTATGAGACGTTTCCTTCATTCCTCTCATTGGAAGCATGCACATTCCTCCGCTGAGAGAGGCACAGGGGTCTCGTGGTGCTGCGCTCTGTGACTAGCTCAACTGTCCTCTAAAAGAGAACCATTCATTTGTTAAGTGACATGCCCTTGAGTCAAAGCTGCACGAAATCTGGCTGCTTTTCATCAGTCAAGAAAGGCAGCAGTGGCCAAATGAAAAGCACTGTACTGAGGGCGGCCACACGAAGCTGCCCAACACAGACGCCCTCTGATAAACACTCCTTTATAACATGATCACATGATCAATTCACTGTCTCCAATGTGACGTTCTTTCTTTTCTGCATGCAAACAGCCATTTAGGGAAGGAGAGAGTCACAAAAAAAGAGCTGTACTTATGAGCAGCACGGATGCAGCTGTAAGGGTTAAAATGCCACTACAGAGACCAAATATCTGCGTGATGGACAATGGACATATATCGTTGCTTGCCACCATCTGCACCATTATGCACAACTGTTGACACAAAATATATATAATAGTTATTACATGTTCCTTAACATTAGGTAACCATTCTTAATGTGTTAGTTAATCAACACTCAATGTAAAGTGTTACCAAAATTATAAATGCAAACAGGACCTGTAAAAACCCGTAGCCAACTTTTTACATGGCTTGGTGAAGTTACTACATCCTTTACAGGAGGATTACTTTTTCACAGGTTCAATTTTGCCAATAAATGATAAATTCAGCAAATAACATTGAAGCTATTCTGAATTTCCCTCTAGGATCAATAAAGTATCTATCTATCTATCTATCTATCTATCTATCTATCAACAATTTAAACATACAGAAATATGCTCTCTGTAGAGGCTAGGATAGGAGGTGTTAACTTGCTATACAAAACTTTTGCACACAACTGTGTGTGTCTATTTAGTACAGCTTCAATCAGAAATATGTCCCAGTACGGAAGTATAAGTCTCCTGTAAAGTACTTTGTAAAACCTGTAAATGTTCTAAATCTTAGTAATAAATGCATTATTTATACAGTCTTGCTGTTACTGCAGTAAGTTTACCCATTAATGTACATCTGAAACGTATGTATTTTTTGTGGGATATGCTCTCTATCAAAAGTATTTCTTAAAAAATAGATTTTAGCAATTTAATAACCAACACAAAACAGTAGATTTGATTGCCAATGCAAGCATGAACAGTACACGTACAAAGACAATGAATAATGACACCCAGCTGGTTATTTTACATTGTCTTTAGATGTGTAACTAAAAGTATAATCTCATTTCCTTATCATATTAAAGTTAGACACTGGACATAGGAATGGAATAGGTTAATCTCTCTTTCTATCCATCTATCCATCTATCTATCTTTTTTATGGATGAACAGTAATCCATGGAGGGCGTGACCTGCTGGTTATGAAGGCCCTGAAATGAGGAAAACCTGTCACATTAGGCTGGACAATGAGGAGTAAATTGAGCATGGCAGAGGCGTGAGAAGCTGAGCGGTCGCGGCTGAGCGAGCAGCTCATTTATCCCCCCTCTTGGGAGCAGCAGGGGTGACCGCCCCCCCAGCCCTCTGTTCTGCAGAAGCCAACTCTCTGGCTCCTCATCAGCTGATAGAGATGATGAAACCAGCATGGCCAGGCCCTCAGGAGAGCAACCGCGGTGGACACGGATCTGGAGGAATCACCGAATCACTGTGAAATGTGAGATTTCGTGATGCATGTAATCACTTTCTAAAAAGTCTGAATCAAATCAAATCACTGTGACGTTAGAAATTTACACCTCCATTTACCACAGTCTCTCACATGTAGCCCCTCCAGCAGACAGTGGTCACACCTTGTTCATGCTCATCAGGCTCTCTTTGAGGGAGGGGGCAGGGTCACTGATTGGAACAGCTCTGACTCACTGATGAGGAGTCACACAGAAATGCCCTCTACCTGATTGCCCCTGCCCCCTCCTCACACAATCTTCCATAAAGTTATAGAAGATGCTCACAAACATGCTGTTAGACATGACTCGTGTACACTGTCTGTCAAAAGTTTGGGCACATCCAGGTTTACAGTCTGATTTTAATATAAATAAACATGCGTTTGGTCAGTTTATTGCTTACAGAAACTAGTGAGGTTCATCTTGAGGAAAATAATATTACCTGTGTAAGTATTTATGAGAGTACTACTTTGGGAATAATGCTAAATCCCTTACTTTGACCCCTTTGTTGTGATGTCAGGGTCTTTTAAGCCAAAATAATTTCATTAAGAGGTTTTAACAACAGCTTGGAAAAGAAACTGTTTTATTATTTAGACATAACTTTCTCAATATACCAAAGAGCTGTAGTCTAACATTGCAGCCCTCCACCTCATCAGATTGGCAGAACTCTCCATTTTGTATCATTTTCTTGTTTTAGTCCATCAGCATTCTTTCACTACAACACCCAGCATGCCTTATGCAAATACATCATAGGGAATCCCTACAACTCTAAAAACCCTGACTGCAAGCCAAGACTAATAAAAACATTTGTGGTCGTTGCCAGCATTGGTGATATAGCACTACTCTTGTTTTCGTCTTTGTCTCTGAAACAATAATTCAGTTGTAGAATTACTCAGCAAATACGTACATACATACGTATACAAATACATAGATACATACATACATACATACATACATACATACACAAATGCATACATACATCCACGCAAACATATATACATGCATAAATACTTCCACCTTTAATGTACTTCATCAGAAAAGAGGCTTCCTAGTCCTAAAACCAGGAAATCTCATTTTACCACATATGCACCACAGGTTGCATTTTTAATTTTGGGTGCCGTGTTCCTTTACAGATTACAGGTTTTGGAACATTGTCAAGAAAGATAATGTATCCCCCAAAACAGTAACTTTGTAGGAGAAGACAAAAACATTCCCAACTTGACAAGTATGAGAATATGTGAACAGATGTTATTCCTCCTCTAAGCAAATACGAATCTTTTTTGGTCTATTCACAAATAAATGTTCACAAAATGTCATGGACAGCTGATTGTACAAATGATGTAAAAAATAAAACCAGAAAAAAAGTGATAAATGTTTGATTAGCTTATCCAATGAAAATCCAACATAACTCGTAAAACGGTCCCCAAACTTTTGAATGGTAGTGTATGAAAAGCAGATGTAGAGGAGTGCGGAGTTAGTTTTAGTTAGCATTTTATCTACATGACACCTTGAGCACACTGGATTTCCTTTTGTTTCGGGAGAGCCACACAGTGAGGCTATCAGCTTTCGATGAGTACAGAGCAGTCTCATGGAC
>CM067483.1:23283045-23302219 GCA_034552555.1 Semaprochilodus insignis | reverse complement strand
CTCATGGACTCAGCAGAACCCCATCCTGCTGAGTGTGAATCAGTGTGAGGAAAGCCAGAGAACTCTTCTCCAGACAGATCTCATTATTAAAGAGCACACACATCACAGCAGGAGAGCACTGTTTCACACCCACACACACTCTTCCCTTGTGTGACTTCCACCTCCGTCACACACACACACGGACACATCCCCTGTGTCACTTCCAGCGGCTCATCTTTCATCCCCAAAGCTGGAAAGACTAGCTCGTGTTCAACAAATCAAGTACTTTTTGTATCTGACATGTAGGAAATTATTCAAGTCAAGATCCTCAGGGCCGAATTCCAGCCGCTGTGGCTGATTAGCTTGAATGAATGAGAAGAGGGAAGATAAATGTTGTTAACTGTACAAAATCAGGATCTCCGTTTCCACACCACGAGAGGAAATCCACATTCAGGCCGCCTGCAGGAAACGCAGACTTCTAGAAATATTTACGTCAAAGGAGTTCCTTAATCAAGCACATGTGCTCTGTCTTCCTCCTAAGGCAACACCCAGCCCATATATATGTTCATTGTGTTATATTGTAATACACCAGGACGCATGTTTTCATTCATTATTTCAACCCATTAAAACACTGTGAGAGTTGGTACACGGGTCCATACTTAAATTCTTTACCCATTTATTAGTTTACCAGTAGTTACTGAACATTCCATGGACACTAATTCATCACAATTACTGGATAATGATCCTGTTTTCCAGACCTAGATTAAGCCTAAACCTAGTCTAAGTGAGAACCCAGATTAAGCATAAACCTAGTCTAAGTGAACACATAGACGTTGCTTAAACCATGTCTTGGAAACAGCCAGTAAGTCTGAAACTTTAAAACTGAGTAATAAGCCTTTAAGAGGTTAAGAAAGAAAGATGCCACGAAAGCACAGATTGGGCCGGAAATCTCAAGTTATTCTTAGAGTCTTTCAAGTGACCACACTGCTAATCCCACTTCCAAACCAGAGCAGAGTTAAAGGGATACAGGAACAGTAACAAAGCCTCCTACAAAGCCATGGGAATCAGGGTCTTGCCACCTAAACAAGCATAAGACGTAAAACTCAGCTTTACTTTTCCCCCTACTCTAACTTTAGAACACGTAGCAAGAACTTTCCAGTCATTACAAGAACGTCACGTTACGTCTCTGTATCCAAAAACTGCACTTCAAAGCACTGCCAAAGAAAACGTACTATAAAACACATCTTAGAACTGCAGTTTGTGTTGTCTGTGTTAAGAAACTGAGATTTTAGAACTTCTAGGCCTGCTTGTCAGCATTTACAGTCAGCAGAGTATATTATTCAGTGAACTACACTCACCACTGCTTGAGTCTACCAGCGGAGCTGCTCTGTCATGGTTCCACTGTTTGAATCCCGTTTGAAACTTTTCCTCAGCCCTCTCTGAGAACAATGCATGCTGGAGGAGAACAGGGGGGGAGTGTCCCTCACGCATTAATCATGCAGGCAGCTGGCCAGCGGTGGGGAGCAAATGACGCTAGATAGACTCCAGGGTGGAGCACTCTCTCACTCTCTCTCTCTCTCTCTCTCTCTCGGACAGAGCTCAGCTCAAACTAGCTGACTGGAGGCAGATGCCACGACCGCACTTTAATAAACTTCCGCTGACTTTCATTCCAAATGTGCATCTGTGGGAAAGATGACTAGAAGCATGAGAAGGGAGGGGATAAGATTACCCTGACAAAAGCTGAAAAGACTTTTTTTAGATAACAGTCGCGTCTTATGTCCTCGATAAGCTACATGATCCATCTGCTGCTGACTGGTACAAACAAAAGGGAGAAACTACAGTTATACTCAATATATCTAATATGAATTCATTTTATTCAGTCAAAACTACACATTTTGCTCAATGGTATAGGTTTAAAATGTATAGAATGTTGTAAAAAAAGAAGAAAAAAAAAAGCCACAAACTATGAAAGAAATGCAAGACCCACAATGTTTCATATCTGCTATTAGAGTAATTTGATGTGAAATAACTACAAATACTGAAATCATGACTGAATCATGGCCTGCTGTAACCAAATACTTGCAATACTAAATAAAACATCTAAAAAATATCTTTTGCTGTCTGGATTGCATTATATCATTAAATCTACATTAGCAAAAGCTCCTGATATGACGAGGGTGAGGTGTACTGTATACAGTGTGCAAGTATGAATTATCCATTTGTGATTCATTCTTTAACTAAAATACAATTTGCCACTAGATGGCAGCACATAGCAGACTAAGTGACTACACTGAGTGTAGATGGGGCATGTGGTGGACTAATGTAAATATGCTACACCTACATCCCCTTAAATCAACAGCATTTGCTATTGTTGTTATTACGGTGCTACTGCTATTGTCACACGCACCATAATAATTTAATACTAACAGTGACCTTCAACCTTCAAATTTGTTTATTCTTTTCTGTTTCTTGCGGTTTTTTTGCATGTGTGTGTTTTTTTTAAATAATGCTTGGCTACATAGTATATGTAAAAAGGGTCACCCTCAGTGTACTCCAAGTTTAAAATAAAGGTTGATTGATTAATTGGTTGTGGTCGCCGTTGCTAAGATATTTCTGCACAAGTCTGGGAAGTAAATGTTTGTTTTCTATATCACATCTGTTTGTTTCACTAACAGCACGGCACCCTACGTGTAATCTGTATTTAAGATTAAGGCTCTTCTGGTATATCATGCATTTCCGCAAATGCATGGATGATCTATAGATGACCTCCTTCTGCAGACATGTCCCCATTTATCGGCCTGAGATTAAAAGAAGGCTTGGTAGAGCTCTTAGTCCAGCCCTAAACCCAATTAATTAAGGAATGACCGGCATTGTAGTGTCAGAGGCAGCCGTGTGTAGATGGGACCAGATGGGGGAGGTAGACTGCAGGGTGTGTGTGTGTATATACACATGTATGCAGTGGGCACATACCAGTGGGCACAGCAGTGCCGGGGGGGCATTTTTCTTTACTGGTACACTGCGCTGGCTCTTACCTCAGCATTCTCTCTAATTCTCTCCTTCTGCCTGACCCTATCCTCGTTCCCTTGGCACATCCGTACTTCATCTGGCTGGACATTGGCTTCTTGGATGTTATATGCTCTTCAAGAAACAGACGAATATTGTACATGTTCTGTTAAGCCAATGATCTGTGGAGTGACTTCAAGCGTGATCATAGCAAGCCAGGAGTTTAAGACGACTTTTGCTCCTAATATGAAGAATGCGTTCAGTCTGTGCTTCCAGACTGTTGTGTGCTTTCAACCATACAATGAAAAATATTCATGGTGTTGCAAGACCATCACTCAGGCCAAAGAACAGTAGCTTGTTTTGGCTCAGTGCAAGTCAAAATGTACAGTCATGTTCAGGTATTTGAATAGTTAGCTCATCGGTAAATTATTACAGGCACGGGCCAATGCAACAGCACAGTTCAGGAGCCAGTCTGATAGTCCTATAGTTTAAACCTGATCTGAAGTAGTTAGTGGTGCCAACAAACACAGAAGAGGACAGAACTTTCCACACAGACAATACAGTGCCTCCATGCAGTGTACTGTATGTATATCAATCTGTATCTGCACCTACATATAAATAAATAGAAATATATATTCAGCTGGCTATACCGCTGGCACTGTGACCGGTTTACAGGAAAATAATTCACTCCCCGCTAAGGTCTAAGATAGAGTACTATGGGCACATATCCAACACTTTTATTTTAGCCCCTCCCAGGTCCAGTTATGACACTGTGTTGTGTAAAGTACCAAAGACAGTTATCATTTTTACATGACCATTTTCCAGCTTCTCTATATGCTAGGCTCTTTATGTTACTGTGCCTTTTAGACTTTCATACAATACTAAAAACATCATTTCACATCATAATGGCCATTAAAGGAGTTATTTATTTGCAGGAGATCATTCTAGGGAAGTTAGGTATAAGATAATACACTTGCACATGTAAAGCAAAAGTTCACAAAAAATAAGCTAAAACGAGAAGTTTCCAAAACCGTGCGGAAACCATGCAGAAAACNGTGGGAAAGGCTGCTGTAGACTGAACTACCGAACATGTGAATATATGTTTTTAATGACTTCACAAATACAAAATACAACTCAGTACAATCTAACTTGCAGTTGAGTTCCGGTAGATGGACTTCAAGGACTAAGAAGTGGACTGTACCCAGTTTCCATTGGAATGTTTACATACCATGAATTATTTCAACATTTTCATTTATAAAAAGTGGCGATCCATGATGTGGGCCCTCTGAAAAAAAATCGGTGGAAACTGTGCCTCCAGTAAAGACAAAACCAGTGAGGAAGACCTGCGCTAACCTTGTGTAAGCAGTGGACTTTGAACCACAGCTGACCCTGTAGACGGCATAGAGGCCTCAGAGCGTCCTAAGCAGTTCAACTAGACAGCTTGGTGAATTCTGACAGGTCCCTGCAGACAAGTGAGATTAAACCAAAGGACGTTTGTGTGGAAATGTCATACACACACTCACACAGCCTGACACACTGCCCCACTGAGGCGAGCTTTGACGCAGAGTGAATCACATGAATTAATCCGTTTCTTCCCTCTCATCTTTCTTATAGAACACCAGACTTTTTTCTTGGTATGTATGTGGATCCAATGCCAAGAATGATGCAAAGGGAGGCCTGGAATTGGAAACATGTGAGGTACAGACACGTTATAAACTGAGATGTATAGTCTGTTATCGCTTTAAAATGTGAGGCGCTCATACATATGGAATGAAGATGATGTTAGTCATAGGCTGCGGTTCTAGTCACACTATCAGCTGACGAGTTGCTTTTCTAATTAAAAGAACAGAGCATAAACTTGGTGAACCATAAGAGAGCGCCCCACAGAAACATCATCTGTTTGTAATGGGCTGCAATTTCTTCAAGAAATACACCAATGAAAGGAGTTCACTGCATTTAAAAAACCACTTTCCATCTCATTTATTGACACAGTGCATCTCACTGTTTGTTTATTCACCCAGCCAGAACTATACTTCCCAGATCTCATCAAACAAAAATGGACCTTTCTTGCTGCTTACATCAATAGATTTTTTTTGCCATTATATAACGGCTGCATGTACAGAATGAGTAGATACAATACGAGAACCTTTCATCTTCTCAAATAAAAGAAGGCCGAACGTCTTTTTTCAGCCACTGGTAAATATTTCATGCCAAAGAGCAGGAATCATGTCATCTGCATTTGTGTTCGCTTAATTACCCACAGCCGAGCAGACGATATTCCTCAGAGAGCTTCGTGGTGATCTGCCACACGCTGGAGCTTCACGGTGCTATCACTAACTCTCCTTCTGTGGAGCTGCTGTCAATCATGCTGAACATGCAGTGACCCTTCTGGCCTGGTGAAATGGCAGCAGTTTAACCCTCCCACACACTGAACTCTCCTCAGGGAGGCAGCAAAGACACAGATTCATCATTGTAGCCTTAATTAACATTTAACCAGGTCCTTCAAACCACTCTAGAAAGCAGAGGTTTCTCCTGAAAACTAAACCCACTACACCAGACCTGATCTGAAGATCTGCTTAGGCTTTGCAGAAAGAAGGATCATTTCACTGCAAAGCTGAGCTTGCCTTCATCGATGTGTATAAATAATTTAAACCAGCATTTACTCACTAACAATGTACATTCCATTGTACACACGTGATGCTCATTTGAAAACGTCAGTATTTTAAATAGAGATTTAATTTCATGTTGATCTTGGGGGGGTATCAGTATTGTTCAGACTTCACCTAAAATGCTGGAGCGAATGATGTTATTTGATCTGGTAACAAATCCATACAGAAATATCACAGTCACATGGTGTGATATGATGTAGTTCACTATGTACTTCTTCCTGGAGGGGTAGTATGTGTGTTTGAGTAGTCTGTACTTCATGGCTTAGAAGCTCATCTTTGGAGAAGTGCTATTAGAAATAGCTTTGTATGATCTGAACGCCCCGTTCGTGCTCATATTCTTTGGCTTACTTACTTTTGGGACATTACTCTTCTCGAATATACAACAGCCAGGATTAATGGGGCCAAAATAAGAATATTTATATCCTGGTCTTTTAAGAAGGAACTGTTACAATGAATGAGAGCATAGTGACATTTGTTAACCGGTATGGGTTTTCAAGACCTGTATACAGGGTTTATTTTTTGCATTATTTAATTAGTTTGATGATGATGATGACGACTATTATGATTATTATTATTTTGCAGCGACACACATGTCCTCTCCTCATATGCGAGTGTATCACTGACCATTATTATTCTCATAATGTTTAAAGTTCTAATGCCATCTAATAGTAACCATAAACTCTATGCTATACCAATTGTGAAGACCCTTACAGGCATATATTGGGCTTTGCGAACATAGTTCATGTGCATGCTCCCTTGTTAATAAATATTGATTTTAAAAAAATAGCTTTGTAGTTTTTAAAGAAACTCAATATCGACCGATACTCAAGGTTTCAATATTGGTATCAGAACAGAAAAGGTTGTTTGAGTCATCTCTATTTCGACAGTCACAGTTATTACTAGTCTTGCAGAGCCAGACATGAGCATGTAACGACAATGAAAAAATTTAAGCTAAATGTGCAGGAACAAAGACTTACTAGGGTGGGAACAAACCAAGTGTGAAATTTCTAAATCAATCCAAAGGCGCACTTCAAAGTGGGAGACATTGTCTCATAGACAACAAACCTGTTGTTAGGCCGTGGATGCAAGTTAGTACAGCCACCAGTTAAAAGGGCCAGTTAAGACTGTAGATGTGTGTCATTTGTGCAGAGAACACACTGCATGCAGTAAAAAAAAAAATTACCTCTTGCAAAAGTTCCACTAGCTAACACTAACATTCTGCTTGTTTTGCATGCGTTATGGATTAAAATCCCACATGCCATAGGAACGCTGGGGCAGATTTTTAGAAGCGACGTACCTTTCGCTGCAGTCCAGCACCAAGGGTTTAACAACTTGTCCCCAGACATGAATTCAAGTTACAAGAACGCGTCTCGTCCTGTGACACTAAACTAGCACTTGCAATAAAACAGCATGGTGTGAATAAATGATTTGTCTTACTTGTAGATCGTCAAAACAACTTTATAAAGTCTGTCAGAAGTGTAGATTCTAAACATTCAATCATTAACTCATTCTTGTTTATAAGATGATGGGGTGTTATTTTACTATGCTTTGAAACTGATGAAAGTGAATATGCTTTTGTTTATTGGGAAAAAATTCCTCCTGTTTTAGTCTTGTACAGGAGAGATACAAATTAAAAACAATATAAAATATATTCAAAAATATCAATTAAATATAAATTTTATTCACTGTGTAACTCACTTTACATTCAAATGGTTTAATCACATACTTTTAAGATGTAGGGATGGGCAACATCGCCATGTACCGTTTTTATCGTGATGCATTATGTCACAATACAATTCGCTTTTCTGAACATATCAGAACACTGACCAGCTGCATGTTTTATTATAAAGAGAGCTAAATGGATCCAATTTAACTGGACATGCAAAAACTTGCATGCAAAATATTGACAAAAAAAAAAACATTTTATTTGCTGTTTATGATTTTTGTTTTAGCACTACTGGTTCAACTCAGTTTCACCTGATCAGATTTCTGAAAACGTGATATATCGTGTATCATGAAAATATCTTGAAGTGTTAACACTATTATATTTTTGTCATAAATAGAAGCAATAACAGCAATAACTCTTAACATCTAAAGGTCATAAACTAAAGGTTCCATCTCATTGGCTAATGTTTCTTCTTTTAAGTGAACGAAAGTAATAAATCACTTCCAACAAAAATAACTACCAATGATCAGAGTTTGACCTGATGAGCATGTGTGCAGTTCTGTTTTTTTAAAAGCGCATTTATCTACTTCAGATCCGATAAACTTCTAAAGCCAAAGCTCAAACGCTTTAGTGACGGCATGATTCATGATAGGATTGTGAAACTTTGAAAGATAATTAGAGCCTTGTATGAGAAATGGTGGCCTATTTACTCAGAGTAACATGATATATTTGGACAGTTGTGCCATTCAATCCATACAATCACAGATCTCGAGCTTAGAACAAATTAGCCCCTGACTACCTCAAGCATGTCAAACTCAGACCGGACACAAAACCCTCCTTCTGAGAAGCGTCTGAATGATGACTAGTGTAAACGACTGAAACTGAGCAGTTCGATTGCATGTCGGAGAGAACGAGCCTCACCGCAGGAGCGCGTGTCACGCTTGATATCTTCTATAATTAGGAGCTGTGGCAGGGTGATTATAAGTACATCATTGTAGGTCTCTTCAAATAAGAATTGTGCTGATTATCAGGCCTAATTAATGAATGTCCTGGTGTAAAATCTCCAGCCAGTGCTTTGTATTGCAGCCTCTACACTGAGTAATGAGCACTTCATCAGTGTCTCGCTTTGTCAAATTGCAAAACTGTGTGAAAATGAATAACACCCCATATAATTACAGTGATGGAGCTCCATTCTGTTAAACAATTAAAAATCTGTCATGGGACTGCAGGTTAAAATAGCGCTGTGTGGTATCCAACAAGACTGTGAAACATGAAAGATTCTGCCATTGTTGTCAGATACATAATTACATTGGCTGAATAACCAAGAAATTGGGAGTTCATGCATCCCTGTCTGAGGCCCCAATTGCAATGACAGTTAAGAGTTTTATGAAAGAAATACTCCAGTTTAGTTCTGTAAATGACAAACGATTAACCGTCATCTGACAAGTTCATTCAATATTTAATTAATTGTCCAGCCTATGCCACTGGGGGAAAAACACTGATTTTATTCCCTTTACAGCAAACAACTGTTCCTATGTCACCCAAGAGGAAGAACTGTTTTCGAATTCTATGCACTGTAGGCAACTGATTCCACTATATAAGCATACTAAAAATGAAGCACGCATTATAAACTATGGTGTTGGGGACCACGTTTTGGGAGGAAGATCTAGCTATATTTCATTCATGTTCTCAAAGAGAAAGTCTAATACCCAGTGGTGAGAGGAAAGAATGTGGTGGATGGCGACTGCTGAAGGTGAGGATATATTGAGTAAAGGACCACTCCAGTCATGGCATTTATATTCATTTTAACTATGACTTTAGAATAACTTTAGAATATTTATCAGTCCAATCATTAGTCTAAAGCCTATTAGCATTTGGTCAGCTTTTTAGGTTTGAGTGACATAATAATAGTAATTAACTAGTGGTGTAACAATGCATCAAGAAATTGTGCTATGCAAAACTGTGACAGTGAGCATCATGGAGTTGTGACAATGCACTGTAGGTAAGGGACTTTCTATTATTCATGCCTTCATTCATATTTTGCTCAAATTATCTCAAGAACACCAAGTAGAGTCACACCTCAATTAATAACCAAGGGCAGGAATTTTTGATGGGCCTTCCTGCATGAGTAAAAGTACAGAAAACTCAGTGACTCAAAACACACTTACAATACAAGGCTGTATTCTTTATAAGTGCTAAAGAAGTCAACAGGTTTGCTCTCTTTTCCAAACCCAAGGAAACATTTAGTATTTACTGTCTGTGGTAACGTGTGGCAGACTGAGACTTGGTAGGTTCTGTAAATGTAAATAAGTGATGAATGAAAGCATAGCTTGTTTTTGTATTTGGATGTGTTAGAAATAATTCAGCTACCCTTGACGGTGTTTGACGGTACCCTTGACGATTTCAGTATGGCTGCAGAGCCAAATCTCAGGCATCTCTGTCTTTTTAAACCTCACTCGCTGCTCCCCTGCCCCAATCTGCAAATTCTCACCATTGTTTGGCGGAGGAAATGCTGGTTGGTCTCTAAAAAAAAAGAAAAAGAAAAAAGGGGAAAAAAGTGCCCCTTTCCCTCACTGTGGTTTTGAGGGCCTCATGGGGCCCGCTCCCACTTTTAATCTGTCTCAAACTGAAGCTGCCTTAACTCCAGTGCTTGTTGCTGTTCGGAAGCTAAAATGGCCCTGCTATGGCTGTCTCTTACGGACTTGTGTTTTCCAGCACACTGCCTCTGACACCTTGATGCTGCTCTAAAAAGGACACAGCACAGGTTTTACACATGCTCCTTCTGCTCCACAATGCTTACATTCCCAACTACTCAGCACTGGCTTGTCAGTTGCTGCTCTCAGTATCTGACCTGCTTATCTGTGCTTCTTAGCTGCACATAGTTGAGTGTACTGGAGACAACTGTCACGCCACTAGGTCTGTGCTTTCCACCTAAACAGCCATATTTTCCCCAGTTATTAAATTATGCATCTCAGAAACATTGTAATTTACATTTTTACCATCTAGACACTTACCCTTAACCCAACAATCCATAACATGCACCAAGAACAGTTTCTCAAGTAGTACATTTAATATTATGACTATGAAGTCAATGTTCTTGTCTTTATATAATAGCTTATAAGCACTTTGAATTTCCTTTGTGTATGAAAGGTGCTATACAAATAAACTTGCCTTGCCTTGCCTACAACATCCTACAAAAGTCAGAGGACACTTTCCACTAATCCAATTACAGTTCTGATGAGATACAAGACACAAGACAAGCCTCTTTCAAGAGGAGATTCATGTAAAAATAACCGAGCTTCCAAAACTTAAAGGTTCCATCATCTTTTAAAGGTAAATAATGAGTAGTGTGCACTTAATGGCCATTTTAACTGGATCTCAAATATATGAAGGGTGATCTCTGGCAGTACTGTATAATCTACAAATATCCCTTGTCATTTAATCTACAAATAACCCATGTCATTTAAATTCCAAAACTGTATCATTGGATACACACTGAACAACATTCCTATACCATTTTACACATGACTAAGTCATTTAAATTCCATAACTATCATTAATCGCACATGTTGAAAAGATTCTTGTAGTATTCTGCACACGTATAGGGGTTGTATGCATTAGCAGGGGACAAATGCACCATGATGGTCCATAATGAGGCAGCACAGCATTGCTCCTATTGAATATGCTTCATGAATCATGAAACAGATTGATTTTTCCATCAATACAGGGCCACCCATTCCTTCCCATGTGGGCAATTTACAGTGGGCTGCCCAAGTGTCAGGTTTAGACAGTCAGTAGAGCCCAGCTCACGGCCACATCAATACGAACTCCGCACAGTTCCACCCACACTGCACCCTGCCTTACATTAACCAGCTGGAGCACGGCCGCAGTTTAAACCCAGACGAGAAAGCTGCTGACACAGAAACCTGCCACAGATCCTGTGGCTTTCTCACAAAACAGTCAAAAGGATGAAACAGCCTTCTTATTACACATCCCTTTACAGGAAATACAGCAGGAGACACTGACAGCAGCATATAAAATATAATCCATCTTAATCACCTCTTGATAAAAAAATATATTGCAGCAGTGAATAATACATGCTCCTAAGCAGGAGGAATCTGAGCAGAAAAAAAAAATGTAAAGCAGAATCGTTAGCCATGAATTATCCATTTCTCCTCTCTCCAACCTGGTGTGCGCAGATTAAATGGAGGGATAAGGGTTCTAAAATTAACGTGAATACAGAGAATTCAGGAAAGGTGACATGCCTTTTAATAACGAGCTTCACTCATGTGTGGCTTTATGTACCAAAAACAGTTGTAATCATTGTCGTAAGACTACTTTGAAACCTTTCTTTATCACTGGTTTTGTTATTGTGTCTGCAAGAACTAATAGGCACAATCTGTCTCTGTTCTGATTGGCTGCCCTGTATCAAAAAAAAAGGTCCCTACTGAAACACTCAGTATGAATGGGTGGAGCTAATCTGCTATTGTCCGCATAGGCAAACGTGTGTAAGCGTTTTGACGTCAAGAAAATAATTAAGTTAAAGTGGGTTATTTTTGCAGCGTATTTCCTACATGGATGGTATGAACTGGGACAGTATGAACATTATATGGGTAATATGTTTAAGAATTTACTCCAATATGAGTAATGATTTATTCCAAAATTAACTAAAATTATCATCGGCCAAATGTGATGAAACAGTTTTGATGGTATGTTAAAAGATGTCAACATATCACATTGCAAAGACATCTACTGAAGTTAGCATGCTAGCCAGCTAGTCCAGGCCCGTCCTGTTTCCTAATACCACTTTGTACCTCAAGAGGTGATAGTGTGTCACTGTAGTGTCACTATAGTGTCACATTGAATCAGTCCAGCACGAGAGGATGAAGATGTAGCACTACCCTGATGGCGCATTCTAACCTCTTGTCAATCATGGTAAATGTTCTGCACCCAGTTAGATCATTTGCAGGCAGGTAGCTAATGAAAGGAACAGTAAACACAACGATGGCTGAATCTCCTGGCAAGCAACCACTGCCATCCACTCCTGGCAGGAAACACGTCCAGCAGCAACAAAAGAGGTGTTATAAACAGAAACAAAACAAGAGTTAACATTTGTGTTGCTGCACACTGCTAGAGACAGCAATCTGGCTTTGTTAAACACTTGGTATGTTATAAACTGTACTTTAACAATTTTTGCACACAATTATACAACCCTCTCAGTTCAAACTGTCAAGTCTCCCACAATATGGACTGAAAACACAATACTTAAAAAAATATTTGGTGATCTGGACAGATCCATGGTAGCAGGAAATACACTAATTTAGTGCAAACACTGATAAACCTCTCTTTACTTGATGTAGCATCCTAATGCTGTATTTGTGAAACACTATTTAAAGTAGTTGCTTCTGACTGTGTGTGCTGAATAACACTACTGACAGACAAATGATTCCCTCCGCCACTGGCCTTGTGCTCTACACGGTTCGTCTTTTTATAATGAGTCTCTCAGTCACGTGCATCCCTCCAACATTGAGAGCACAGGGAAGCGGTAGTCAAGGCAGATTGATATCTCAATTACCCCACAGCAGGCCTTTCATCTACTCAGCCTATTTCTTCCACCTTACATACATAGTCCCATTTCTCTCACCTTCTCTCTCACATCAGCTCCCACCATCTCTCTTTCCCTTTTTATATCCCGGACAAAGCGTTCAAACCAACTATTCAGATCAACACTGGCCAAATGTTGTTGCTATCACATGAAAGCTGCAGAATGGCAACTTCGTAGCACAAGCAAAAATGTTCATTTTTATGTACATTAACATAGAACATAGTCATATTTGATCATTCCAATGGTCAATTCATCATGTTTACACAAAGTGAAAGGTGTCTGCTGCTTTCAAATTGGGTTAGAAACAAAGGCCATGGGGACAGTGACCGTATATCCCAAATAAAAAGAGAAACGCATGGAGAGCTTACGAAACAGATGAGCAAAATGAGGTGGCTGAGTGTTAATTTAAGCAAAGGTTTTGCAGCAACCCTCCCGCTCAGAGAGCAATCCCCCACTGAG
Source organism: Semaprochilodus insignis (assembly GCA_034552555.1). Lineage (NCBI taxonomy): Eukaryota > Metazoa > Chordata > Actinopteri > Characiformes > Prochilodontidae > Semaprochilodus > Semaprochilodus insignis. The sequence continues at coordinate 23,288,838 of CM067483.1, read as the reverse complement.
CAGGGATAGAGAATTAGTCTTTAGCTGTATTGGATCATCATGTATATACAAAATCATGCCAGGCCAAAGACAAGAGATTTCTCTGCCGCACAGCCTGCCAGCCAGGCGTCCTGCGGAGTGCCCCTAATAACATCTTTCTCAGCCAGATTCATTCAGTTCTCATATTAAAAACGCTCATTCAACAGTTCCTGTGCATCTACGGCATATCTCCAGTGCAAACTGCATTTGAAATAGCTGTTAATGTTGATTCAGAGAGATATCAGGGCAGACCAAAGAAAAGAGTTCTAATCCAGAGTAAACTGGGAATTACAAAGTGGCTTATACAGAAAATATAGTCTGTATACAATTAGAAATATTTCTAGTTAGAAGTACAATGCTTAGAGAGTGTAATAACAGAGCTAGCATTTTTTGCATCTTTGTACTTTTCAAATTATAGTTTTACTTGAACTCCAGTATGCAGAATACGCTTTATAGCTCCTAAGTCATTTACATTTAGCTGATTCCTCTTTTTGGGTTAAATTTTGTTCTGTTGGTCCAAATCCTGCACTGCTGAAAAGAACAGAACCTAACTTCAACTCCTTTGCTGTTAGATGCTAAATGTACAAAGTGGTTTGACTGCAGTTTTACAGACAATTGAGCACTCAAAAAGGGCTTCATCCCACTTAAGTTGGGTAAGGGCATACACACCACACAAACATATACTACACCTTACAAGCTTCAGCAAACAGTCATGTAACACTGCCTCTGACCTTTCAGAAAGTGTTACATTGATACTGATTAACTACAGCTATTTTACCACAAATCGAAGATGGTTGCGGGTTAAATCAAGAAAGTGGGTATGTTTACTGACCACAACAGTTTGCTGAATAATCCGGAAGCGCTAACATTAATATCATAAGAACATGTAACACAGACAGCCAATCACCAGGCTAGATTTTGGAACAGGGATGCGAATTGGCTCATAGAGGCGGATGAGACTGACTGCTTGGGTATTAAAACTTGGCACTGAACACCACAGAACTGTTCAAAGCCTGGTATTATTGAAGTAATTCAGTCAAGATGATAAAAATCAAAATCTGAAGCCCAGGTTTGATCTGTGCCAATTTCAGCTCTGTGGCAGGATGGTGGTACTACTGTGAGGATGTATCTGGTTCAAGCAAAACAACAGCACAGCAGAAGTGACCAGAAATATCAGAAATACCAGATGACATTCCTCATCACAGTGATGTCTGGTGTAGATTTTCGTAAACACTAGAGTATGGAGAGTTGTAACACAAACACAGGGATCAGGCATGATGAGACTTTCTCTTAATGATGCTTCAAAGCTTACCATCCTGTCTTAAAGGGAACATTTGTGCAATTTTTTAACATTCATAATTTTATTTTGGGGTCTTCTAGAACAGATTTGCCTGCTTCAATGTTCCAAAAACGTGTTATTATTGTCTATACTGTACATCTGTATTAACCGTCTGTCTGAAACGATCTGTTAGACCTCCTGTGTCTTCAAGGCCCACCTCCCGATGAACCCAGTTTATTCTGACTGACCAGCTTACTCACTGGGCTCAACACGAGGCGGGGCTTTAAGACACAGGAGCTCTAACACAGCGTTTCAGACAGATGGTAAATCAGATGCACTGTAATTGGCACTTAAAATCAATAGTGGCATCCTTCTACAAGTCCCGACCCTACAGCCGGTCAGTAAGGATTGTTACAAGATGACGTCACCTTTAAGTCCTCTTTACTGATCAGGACCAGACTGTGTACAGGCTAGTTAGGATTAGTGTGTGCTGGCAGTCTGTACATAAAAGTTCCATTTTCCCACCAAATTATTAAGCAGGCTCAAAGAGGCTGTTTTAGTACTACGCCTTCAAGACTAATGTACCTAAATAAGGACTGTTCTAATTGGCTGCCCAACTGGCAGTCCATGCTGAAATTCTCCTTACACCTTCAGTGTAAAATATGTAGATTGAATAGCCGGATCGATATACTGTAAAAATGTTGGTTTCATGATATTACATTGATGAATCAATCCAAAACATGCTGTTTTAGCAGTTTAGTTTCAACTGTACAGACCAGTGAGCATAAAATGAAAACTCTTTTATGTATATTAAAAAAAAGAAAAAAAAAGAAAAGAAAATCCATATGGGACTTTCAGTGACTAACAAGAAGATCTGTGATTTTAATCTAGAAGGCTGATGAGATTGACGAGTAATAATTCTGGAGTGACCCCAGGACACCCTCAGTAATGGTGGCCTTTTCAAGATTACTACACGATAATGGAATTACAAAACCTGATAAAAGACCTGATCAAGTACTGTGTTGTTTTTACTACTGAATGTGGTGTCTGTCATGTAATGGTGACAAGTTCATCTGGGTTATAATGTTTCGATGTAGGCAGTAGCTGTCTGGGGAAATGAATGAGATGCATTATGACAAATCATGCAGGCAAATTCCAACAAACTGCATTACAAACCTTTCCAGAATGAATCCAGCTGCAATGGAGCTTTAGAAACACTGTATCAATATTTGTTCCATGTGTTCCTGGAAAGACACAAATCAGGCCAGAGGCCCACAGACAGACCTCTTGAAAAGAGTACAGGTGTAGACGCCAGAGAACAGCGCTGTCTGTCAGAGGAGAAAATGGAGCATGTTGTACTTGCGCCATAGAGTCCTGAGGGGGAGTTATACGAGGAGAACAAAATCAAGCTCTAGCCCAGTGATCACAATACTGAAAGGACGGCGAGGCCACAGCTGTGTAATTATAACTTTTCCACCAGGATGCTCTCGCTGATTAGCAATCAAATGAAAAAGCACTCGCAATTGCTCTGCACACAAAACAAAGTAAAAACAAAAACAAGGAAGAGCTGATGGCTTTCTAGCGGCCATTCATCATTCTGACACTGCTGTCACCGCAAGTGTTTGGGGAACGAGTCCTGAGGTTACCTCAAAGTATCCGAGTGCAACCACAAGAGCAGGCTTGCTCCCAGGACAACTCCTGCTCCCACTCCTTCCCCTACCGTCCAAAAATCAAAGAGAGAGGAAAAGGAAGAGAATCAACAGCTCTAGGCACATCTTGTTCTAATACATCTAAATATATGAGCCAGTATCACAGAACTTGAGCAGACAGCACTGGAACTGTAGGCACTGTGCCCATCAAGATTTACTAGGTAACTAAACAGCTATATTTCATGTGAGCAGAGAATGCAAAAACATTTTCAGTCAAAGTGGTAATCAATCATAAAATTTCAATGCACTGCAACAGGAGAGCACAATATATTGTCAGCTATTCATTTAAACCAAGTACTACAAATTTGTTATTGTGAGTAACACAACATAAAATAGTGCAATATGCGAATGAGCCTAAAACCAAACACATGTCTTCTGGCAAACCAAGATCCCACATGCCCAAACACATGTAATCATTTACGTTTGCAGGTATTTCATTTAAGTCAAATTTAACCATGTCACATCAAGCGTTCACTGATATATCATAGAGTATTTTGTATATCATCATGCAATGGCAATATGTGGCAATATAATCACAGTCCAATCACATTTTGTGCAGCTCTACATGACACACTTAAGACACATTACCATGAGGACTGCCAAGTTCACAGAACTAGCAGAATATTCACCAACAGACAGAAACGTGGGTGCATGGCACACTTGCCTAAAAAGATCAATACACATGACCAGGAGTGTTCAGCTACGCAAGGTATTAAGATTAGTGCAATTAATTTGTTCCTACATCCTCCCTTCACCCTGCCAACATTAAGACCTGCTGCAATAAAGGATTAACTGCCCGGTGAATAATAAACCTGAGGCCGTGCTCGTGGGCAAGTCTAGCATACTTTTAAAAGGACACAGGGGAGTCATTTGACCTTGAGTGTTAACGTGAATATCCTGCCTTTAGGGTTCCTGCATCACCACTCTGCCTGTTAAGTGCTCTCTGGCCTGTGATGGAGGCCCTCAGGAGAGAGATCGCGAGCCACGCCAGCCCACTAATGCAAAAACAGAGCCCATATCTCCTAACAGCTATTTCATCTGATCTCATTTCATTTGATGTTTTTTCAGGGAGACATAAAGCGCACTCTCAAAATGAGACGTCAGAACCTGAAATGTGTAAAAGACATTCAAGGGTCTTCAAAGTTTAATCACCCAAATCGATGTACGTAAGGTAGTTCTCAAGATGTCAGTTACAGCTTTAATGTTAATAATTAAACCTATTAAAAATACACCAATCTCAAATTCCAAAACGAAACAAAAGGAACAAAGATGATCTCAAATGAGCAGATGGCTACAATATTTTGAATAATTTATTTAAATTAGGCATGTTACAAAACAAAAAAACAACAACATACATGCATACATACATACATACATACACACACACTCAATGATTTGGCTTGGTAATTAGCTGACTATTTGAATGAAAACGGGGAATCCGCAGGTCATTATGAAGTTGAATTATGAATTTTCCTTTTAGGAGCAATACGCTCTATTTTTTTGTGTAAAATTAACCAAAAATGTGAAGGTATAACAGTTTTGATAGTTTGTATCGTGTCGCAGAAATATCTACTGAAGTTAATAAGCTCACCAGCTAGTCCTGGCTCATCCAGTCTTGCAATACCATTTTGTACCTGAAGAAGCGATACTGAGTCACTGTAGCGTAGAGTTCCCCATAAGTCCCCACATGAGTGGATGAAGGAGCATAGCGTACACTCTTTGCAAGAAAACACATTCGAGAAAAAACGTTTGCTTTAAAAAAGTGCATGCAAGTTAAGTAAATGTACATGGATCTATGAATGGCTATGCAGACTGCAGACAGGCTAACAGCCTGTATTACTGACGCATTTTCTTCAAAGTCGCTAATAACTATATAAAATGTACATATGTAATGTAACGTAAAAATGTCACTTGAAAGTCTGTTAAAAGTTTAAAATGCTGCAAAAATCTATTTAAACAGAGCTGGACCAAGTAATATTAAAAGCTGTGGGAAGTGAATGTGTACCAGCGCTAGCTTTACACCAACATAAGATCAGCACAAGAAGTGCAAGCAGAATCTTTGCACTGGTACTTATAAAGCAAAGCATTCCTGCACGAAATACTGCCATATAATGGTACGTGCAGCCAGCCTTTTAAGATTCCCCAAAATTTCACAAAGGTGTACTAAATCTATATATAGTCCATAATAAACTCTTAATTATCAGTGATCACTGTCAGTTTCATATCAGTGCAACCACTGTCGGTATACTTGTTGACTTTATCTTCCCTTCACCGATTTTCTTCTTGATTCAATCTTTCTGGAAGGATGCATGCACAGGGTGCACTGAGTAATAGACAGAAGCTAAATGTCAGTCGATTAGACATGTTGCCATCTCAGCTCATCTTAGTCTCTGCTCTGTCTGCCACGGTACAATTGATTCAGAACGACGGATTCAAAATAGCATTTTCTAAAAGTAAGAGACTATTCTGTCAGAAGCGAAGTTAGGTTCAGCCTCAGTTCTGCACAGTGCAGATCAGCCGGCACAACTACACTGATGGAAAAGGCAGATGAGCAAAAACCTACTGCTCTAAGCATAGACCATTGCTTACTGTCAATCTCCCACAAACTCCTCATACTCTATAAAAGATGCATGTCATGAAGATGATCTTATTCTCTCCGAGCTCTGAAGCCCTGAATACATGTTCATGACTGGGCTGCTCTTTCCTAAGTCAAGGCCTCAACATAAACTCTTCTTTACTCACAGCTGCACTGCTAAGCGAAGCATGGAGATATAGGATAGTATGAAA
>CM067483.1:23262908-23282692 GCA_034552555.1 Semaprochilodus insignis | reverse complement strand
CAGCATATATATATATATATATATATATATATATATATATATATATATATATATATATATATATATACAGAAACAAAGGCAAGCAAAAATGAAAAAAGACAGAAAGTAAACAAAAAGACAGACAGACGGAAAGAAACAAAGACAAAAAGACATAAGACAGAAAGAAAAAGAGACAGAAAGAGAAATAACTAAATCAAGACTGAGAAATAAAAAAAACACAAAAACCAACAGAAAGAAAAACAATCTGTCAGAGACAGACAGAAATCGAATAACAGAATAATAATAACAGAATAAAATAGAATATAAATTAAAAGAACAAAGAAAGAAGAAAACAGATGGATAAATACCTATAAAAATACAGAAACTAATCAGACAGGATAAATAGACAGAAAGAATAAAAAAGACAGAATGAAAGAAAAAGATATTCATACATTCAGACAGACAGAAAAAGACAGAGATAAAGAAAAATACATAGACAAAGACAGAGAAAGGAGGAAAGAAAAACAGAAAGAAAAAAGAAAGATGTTTTCTGACCTTTAACATTAAAGAGGCTGATTATGCTCATTTTCATTGTTCATAATTTAACTTTAGCATCTACTGCAACAGGCTTACATGCTGCATCTGTATTCACCTGTGTCTTTAAGCCCCACCTCCAGAAGAGTGCCAACCAGTGTGCTCTGATTGGTCAGCCGCAAGAATTTTTTCAAAGGCATGAACAGCTTCCTGCCACAATCCCCGTCCCTCCAGGACACCAGTAAGGATTGTGTTATGAGATGACGTCACCTTGTAACAGAGAATGGGCTGTAAATCCAACAAGGCGTTTCGAGCATGTGTGGGGGAGAGTTTCTCCCTCTGCCGTGTACTGTGGGCTTTACAACTTTGCAGACTGTTTACATGCAAAAAGCCCTCCTGTAAAGCACTAAAGGAAAGAGAATAAAAAGAAAAGAATAATAAGAGGACCCTTTAAGAAACTGCTGGCTTTCAGTGGAAAAAACTCTGAGCTTCTCAGGGCTCACAGTGGCTCACAGGCATCAGATGCTTCTCACCATTACTCTGCGTCTGCAGCCTTTCACTAGTGCTGCGTGTTTGTTTTCTTAGCGCTTAGCAGTAAAGTGAGAGAAATAGACAGTGAACAGAGACAGAACGAGGGCAGAGCGTTATGTGCTCACGCTCATAAAGACAAATGGAAGAGAGTGACAGAGATGAAGCTTCAGAACGCAGAGGCACACCAGAGGCTTCTGAGGGAGAAGAGGAGTGTGACTGAACTCAAAACACCACAATTACCCTCAGCGGGGTACTGAACACGCTGTACAAACAATCAGCACTCAGCTCTCAGGATTCAAGTTTCAAGTACAAAAGCAGATTCTTAAAGTAACCCATATATTGCTCTATGACATCTTTATTCTAAGTCCTTTTAGAGTGCAGTCAGAGGGTTTCTCCTACGCAACATTTACTTCTAAAATGATTTTAAATCATGTTTCATGCTGTAATCGTAGATGCTGGAGAGGGAATAAAAGACTACATAAATATTTATACTTCATACTCTAAATGAGACAGACTATGAGCTCCTCAACAGGAATTCAACTTGTAATGTTCTATATTCTGCTCCTACAATGAATGCAGAGTCGACTCCAGTCACTAAAATTAAGACAATGGATTTCAATCAGGCAGAAGAGAGAGAGCACATCATGAATATTCAGTACAGTAAATATGGGCCACTGGGAGTACTGTGCCTATACACACTGCAATGATGCATGAATGAAGAGGAAAGAAAACAGGAAGAAGCCTTATCTACTCCATACTTGCCCTTTCCAGTAGGGGTGCAACAGGAAATAAGCACAACAAGCAGTCAAATGTTCACAGAATGTTCCTGATTTTCTACCTTTTTTTTTTTTACTATGAAGCTAAAAAAGCAATATTAACATCAGATCTGTTCAAGTCACTGCTGCATTTGCAATGATGAGCAAGAATGCATATAAAAAGATGCAAGCAGAGCACATCACTGAGATGATATAGCTACAGATCTTTATTTGCCAAATTTAACATATTAGGGGGAAAATAAAGCATAAAATCTGCACTGGGGCACAAAGAGGGGGCCACATTGTCCAGATCCTTTAAAATCCTTTATTGGAATCATTATAGTTAGCTACATTAGTAATACACAGACACACAGCTAAGTATGATCCACTATAGAGAAATAACACTATGTTAACCCGAAGTACCTGCGCACAAGCCACCCTAACAGAGTGATGTTCTGCTAGTGGAGGAACAGACGAGTGCTGCGAAGAAAAGAAAAAAGAAAAAAAAAAAAAAAGGTTTCCTCTGCTGACTCATCGTGGCCTGCAGGCAGCATTTGCGTCAGTGCTGGGCTGATTCCAGCAGTGCCGTGTGTGCTTTTAAAGAACTCATCAGCGGTCATTAAGCCCAGTGCCCTGGGCCGGCCGCCACACAGGTCACCTCTTCAACTCAGAGGTGCAGAGGTGAGCTCCGGGCAGTGCAGGCAGCTGTCACAGGCGTGCATCCTGATGGGAGAGCGCAGAGTCGCCCAGGGGCAGCAACAGGGTCACCGTCTGGCTGCATGCGTGTGCTCTGGGCACTAGCAGCCCTGCTGAGGCCAGCCAGGTCAGCACCTCCCCCCTCCCGCCGTTTCCCCTCTGTCATTGAGCTAATGAGAACCCACAATGCATCAGAGCATCACGTCTGGAAAGGCCAGTGACTCAGGTTCAGGAAAACAGAGTGGGGGGAATAATAAATCATTCTGCGGTTAGTCATGCTAATCGAGATATTCAGTGACCTGCCTGCCGGAAAAAGCATTAAGTCTCCTTCGCCCACATTACTTTATTTTATCTAGCATATATTTCTTCCCACCGTTTGGGAAAGACAAAGATGAAAAGCTGGATTTCCACTTATGATGTATCACAGCCTCTCTTTAGACCTCAAAGAGATAGGGGTAACTTGATCTTCTGCGTATCAGCGCTTAATGCGCTGGGTTTAGTGGTTAGGGCGGATTTAAGGCGCTTGGACAGCATTAGATAGATTATAATGATATTGAGAGGAAAATTGAAACTGGCTCAGGCTTCGCCTCTAAAAATGAACCAGTTGTTCTAAAAATATATATATAGCAAATTTATGCTAACTGCAAAGTGATATATTATGCTAAACATACAGACCTGCAGACACATTTTATTCAAAGAGATGTACATGTGTGTACTGTTCTGTTAGAAAATAGAATCAATAATAGTACAGTAACTGATAAACAAATCTATAATTATTTTCCAGTCCAATTCTTTAAGATAATATGTTTTCACTTCATAAACATCAACCCGCTGTTATAACTCTAAAAAAGTATCAGCTCATCATCGAGAAGTGATTTTCTTTTTAAATGTAGCTTAGCAAAAAGAATAAATCAAGCACAGAATAAATACACTGTGGCTTCAATAACTGCACACATCTAAGTGGATAATGATATATGAAGACAGGGGTTCCTCTTTCCCAACTGCAGGAATGCATGTTTTTCAACATTAGTATAATATTGTTTTCCAGACTTGTACTGCCATGCCCGCATACACCGCACTAAACAACACACAGTAAAATGAAACTACTTAGAGAACACTGGTCATTCAAGCAATGCAACCGCATGTAGCAGGGCTGTCATCGACTGAATGGTCAAGCCAATAAGCACACATTTATATCGTCGCTGTTCAAAGAAAACATGCGTCTCTGAACTAGTCACTTTACAGGAGATGGCAAGAACATTCCCAACTTTCAATGCATGTAAAGATGTTTTATTCCGGATGGTTTAGGAGCATTTCCATTGGTTTATTTATGATGAAATTTTAACAGCTACTATCCTTTAACAGTATAAAGGACAGTAGCCATGTTCAAGTACATGAATGAAACAAGCACAAGAATTCATGTTCATGCACAAGAATTGCAATGAACAAAAATGGAGATATGTTTTTCTTTGAACAGTGATGATATTCAGATACACAAAGGAATTGGGACATCTTGCCTTCTTTCAAATTTCCTCGCAGTCACTTTTTGTTATTTAAAAAATAATACCAGTAAAGTAGAGATGCACTATTGGAAATGGGCATATTTCTCCTCCAAACACGAATCGGCCAATTTGTTGTGTTTATTGCAGCTGATCTTGTACTTCTGCAATGTAAATAATAGGCAAGAGCACTCACACTGCATTTGAATTCTGTTGCTATGGCTGTTCTAAAACATCACAGCATAATTGTCTAACAGGTCTTGGTGAGGTCATCCTGGAATATGCCTGCTGAGGTAGTCAGCGGACTTTATTTTATTGACACATAATATTGCTGAGCCTCGACCTGACCAACTGAAGCAACCCCAGGTCATAACACTGCCTCTAGAGGCTTGTGGGCACTGTGCATGATGGGTGCATCACTTCATGTACTTCCCCACCTTACACCCAGACGCGCCAATCGCTCTGAAACAGGGTAATTCTGGACACAAGACCATATGATCTTTTTCCCCAGCTCTTGAGTCCAATCTTTATGCTCCCTAGCCAACTGAAGCCTGTTCTTAACCCAATTCAATCAATTTCAGCTTCTCCTTAGTTGTTTCCTTTGCTTGATGCATGGCAGCAATTTGAAACATTCCAGAAACACAGTAACAACTCTTCCATTGCCACGGGACATGTCTTCCCATGGGATATGTTGTTTAAGTCCTGCTTACTGTATCAGTTAGGGATAAAAGATCTGCGGCCAGATAATCACTGCAGTAATCATCCAATCAAAGTATTGGCTTATTTAAAATCAAAAACAAATATTTTGGGGATATTTTGCAAACACAGCTTCATGTGATTAAAGTGCCCTACTTTTTATATAAAACTATTGTTTGAAGCACATACTAAAAATATTTGGCACCAAAGATGGTTCAATTTTTAAAACTCCAGGTTTTACAATGAATTACTCAGATGAACGTTATTTGAACGTAATTTGCAAGTACAAGGACCTTTCCCACTATATATATATATATTTATTGATACTATGAGAATTGAGCAACTAAAATCTAAATGTGATATGTGCACTGACTACTGCTGAGGAAAAGTGGGAAAGGTCCTTGTACTTGCAAATTACGTTCAAATAACATATAATCAAATAATATACACACACACACACACACACACACCTTTATTTGCATAACAACAAATACTGTCACAATTATTCAATTATTTAAATAAACCAAGTTATAAACAAAATCTAATAATTTTTATTCAAATAATTTTGAGCAACACATTCTCAAACTTTTGATATGCAGAGTATGCATAAAATACTAGAACGACTCCACTCTCAATACCCTGAGTTAACTGATAATTAATGTAGATGATATCAGAGCAGAGTTCATGGCTAAGCCAGGCAGGGGATTCGCTCTAATGACTGTTTAATTTGTGCTGACGTGAGATAACCTCCCCCAGGGGCTGAGCGGTGTCTTAACCGCTGATAAGCTTTCATTTATCACCAATTAAAGCAGCTTCATGCCAAATGTCCCCCTGCGCTACACACGCCCGTCACTACGTCAAAGAACACAGGCGGCCCACCAGCTGCCCATCAGAGTCCAGCGGAGGGATGCAGATAAGAAAATTTCTGCTGCAATATTCATAAAGCTTCAAAATGATGGATGGGCTACAATTTCAGATACAGGTTTAAGATCATATCCTGCAGACAGATGGGAGGTGTGAGAACGATGTGACAAAAGGTGGGGAGTCCAGTGGATTTGGGGGACAACGAACAATGTCATACATGTAAATTCAGCCACTCCCTTGGGGAGAGAGAAGCAGCGCTGTCAGTTAGAGCATCAATAATTAAAATAGTTGTAGGTCCCATTAGCAGGGATGTATTTCCATGAATAGTTAATGATCCTTGCAGGCGCTTTCTGTGACACACACCAAGAGGAGGTCTCAGTGAAGAGAGGGGGGAAAAAAAAAAAAAAAAGGCACCAGCAGATCTCCAAAACTATGCCTCTCAGGCAAAAAGAGACACACTCAGCAGAAGTTAGGAACTTGGTATGTATGGAGATCACAGAAGGACTCCCATCTCTTGACACTCCCACTTGTTTTATTTAAAATGTATTTAGACAAAAGGTTTGCCACCCCAGTGTGATCAGTAGGGCTGCAGCTAACAATTATATTAGCTATCGAGTGTTCTGCAGATTATTCCATCAATTGATTTAGTAACCGGAAAAATACTTCAGCTGTCTCTTAAAATAAAAAACTAACTGGTTTCCTTTTAAAAATCAATATTTTTATTGCTTAGATTACATACAGCAATATATCTGTCAAAACTAAAACCATTTAGGGTATTTAAGGGCCATATTACATTCTGGGTTGATTTATTACTATGTTGGAGGGTTGCCCTACATGAGCTCACCCTACTCACTGTACTCAGAACCAATATACCTGCTGTACTGGATTGGTGCATTGTAGGCTCCAATTGCTACTTACACCACCTGATATTTTGCTTTCTAGGTTTTTTTTTTTCTTTCCTTCTTTTTTTTTTTTTTTACTTCACTAACTAACTTGGGGACATCATAACTAACTACTGTATCGATTTACTTTCTAAACCAGTCACTACATACAGCCATAATCAACATCCATTCTTTACTTGCCTTCATCTTAACGAGAAATCATACTGATTTATAGCACATGAAATGTTAACATTAACGTTACCCTGTGTCAGGTCTGCTCTGTGGACTGAACATGCAGACTGCTGAGATTACTGAAGCACTCCTGTTGTGCTACTGTGATAGACTAGATCAGTATCTATAGACACACTGTAATTTCTTTTGTTCAACTTTGGACACTTCCTGTCATGTTTTTTCGGTCTCTTCTGTTCATCCCTCCTTCTCCCTATTTTCCAATCTGCTCCATCAAATCACGTTTAGAAATCGAATTAACCAAGGAATCATTTCAGCCTTAGTTAACAGGGCTACTTAGCAGTGGGCAGTATACCGGTTTATCAAGTATGCAGATCAGTCTGTTGTATCTGACATAGTCCATTTTGTTTTCGAGGCAGTGGACATGATGGACTTTTAGGGCTTGCCTTAGATGGCATATGAACACCAGAATAACTCCTGAGCTCCTGTTTCATCTTGAAGAGCTGCCTTACTTAATCAGCTACAGCACATCTTGCCATGGGTGCAGAACAAGCTGTGGACCAGCTGGTTCTGATAACAGGAATAACTATAATATTTTCTAAATTCAAGCAGTGGGTTTCTTATTTGAGCTTCCTGTTCCACCCAATATGGTGCAGCAGTTACTTACAGGGGCCTCTACAGCTGCCAGAGTCAAACTACTACACCGTTTGAGGTGGAAGAGAAAATTCAAACAACAAGCTGGTGAATAAGAAGCTTTGTAGCCTCACTGATATTCAGACATAAATCTAAATTTTTGCTGGGCATATGGGGCTAGTGCCAGAAAGCACTGCTGACATAGATTTATTAATATATTGTTTAGTGTTTTTTTATTATTCTGTACAATAAAAAAGCAGCAGATTTATTTTGGTTAAAATTCGTTCACATAAAAAAGAAAAGGACATCCTTGAAGAATAAGCCATATATAAAAATAGATTAACTCGAGCATCGAAAGCGATTTTATTTAAAAATAAATATATAGCATGTTCTAAACCATTCAAAACGTTCCTTATATCATACATTTATTCCATAAAGGTTTGGCCATAGCTCCCACTGTATGTGTTAGATTACTCACCAGTCAAGACTGAATACTGAATCGCATGTTTAATTGTCTGATCAAAACCGCTGTTTCATATATATTGCAGTACAGATGATGCTGAAGTGTCATTCGTTAACCAACAGCCGGGGAACAGAAGTGCTGTCCTTTAGGGCAGAGGAGTCAAGTGATATCACAGCACACATACATAAACGCATCAGATTAAGCTGTGTGGTATTGACGTCGTGTTGAATGTTAATATGAGTCAAAACTGGGTCGTTCCATCTGTGGCCAAGAGTGTGTCCAGACACCCATCTGGTGTCCCGGCTGAGGATGGGACCCCCACACCGCCTGCACTAACAGGATGGGTGGAGATGAAGGTCTAATGTTCAGATGCACATGCGGGTGGGGGACTGTACAGTTAATAGAAACAAATAAAAGGGAAATGCACAATGGAAACATTATTCTCTGCTAGTGTCACAGTCACAGCTAGTGTGCTGATGAGAAGAAGCGCAGCATGTGACTTACACCACAAACTCAACCCTGAACAGCAGTTTCATCTCCAGTGTAGATCTTTAAAAATGTGTGGATGAATCCATGTTTTTTTAGATGCTTCAGACAAGTGGATGATTCTTCACCTTCCAAACCGATCTTAATCCTACAAAACATGGACCGGCAGTTTATTCTCATTCCTCAGTCAGAATGAAGAGCTTCTCTTCACATGAACCGGATTAGAACTTTTTCAAAGAGAAAAGAGGATTCCATAGAATTCCACATCTTAACAGTGTCTGCAGTGTCAGATTGAAAACAGAGAAAAGTTTAAGCTGGTATCAACCAGCAGCTTAAGTGACTTTTTTCCCCAAAAGTTCAAATCTAGCATTTTTCAAATTCCTGAAATCCTGATTATCATTTCTGACTTCTATATTTAGAGGGTCCATACCATGTAGAATCCTTGCTTTTTTTTCAAATAAGAGTATAATATTGTAGATAAACATTGTTTCACTTTACAGTCCATTTGTAAAAATCAAGCAGCAAAAAATCATTTTGAATGTGATGTTTTGTGATGTCAGAAAAAACAGTAAAAAAACATTTGAATATTTTTGCCTTTTTATGCCTATTATAGCTGAAGTTATAAGAAGTGGTGCTGATGGGATGCTTCTTAATTAGGGCCAATCGGAAAAGAGGTCAGTTTACACACATCAATCCTAAAGGCCCAGTGACGAAAACAGCCTCTTTAATTCTAAAGCATAAAGAGAAGCTAGAAAATGTGAAAATCATGTTTTTGTTACATAAAACCACAGATGTATTAAGTGGACCTTAAAGGGGGTAAAGTTTAGGAAATATGGCTTTGTGTGGTCTGGGGGTACTGCAATCAGAGAAAAAGAACCTTGCCAGCACCCAAACCATGTTGGCGGTTCACCTGCAGCACTGATGCTAGCTCTAGTGGCAGTTTGGTTTAACAAGTCTTCTTCTGGAAATGCTCTTTTCTAGTTTGGTAACGCTCTCTTCCGTACATTAACTGAGATCTTACACACCTCTACTCTTGTGTCTTCAGTTTGAGAATTGAGTTAGAATACACTCCTTCTATCAAACATTTGGTAAAACTAGCCAAGTAGGTGAAGCAGGCTAATTAATGACAATTTTCAAGGACCACCCAGAATTTAGATTTTAAAGTCATTCAGGGGGTTCAAGAGGTTAATATGGAGGTCCTGCATGCACCAGAACCCCCTATATTTCTCACATCTCACCATATTGTGAGACTTGTAGATTAGTAGCATGGTTAGATGTAATACTATGCTATATGATGGTCATCATAGATACCACAGAAGTACCCCGCCAGAGATAAAAAGATACACTGTGCAAAAATATTAATGAAATCTATCGTTCAATATGCTATTCCATGAACTGCATTCAATCATCGGCACATGATTAGCACTTTGGAAGCATTTGTAAAGCCTGAGGCTCCTAGGACTATGAAATATGTCATGTCTACATCAAATATTTAAACATAAATTCATGTATTGTTTCTAAATCAAGAGATAATTAAACACTGCCGATTGGAAAGTACCTTATTTTTTGCACCTAAAACTCCATAAGCATGTGAGTAGGAGGGTGTTGGGAACAGATGACGGTGGTCAGGGAGTGGGCTGACCCTTGTTTGGGCTGGGCTGCATGACTGGGCAGCCTGCCAGCTGGATGACGGGATTAAGCCCCCCTCTAGTCAAGCGGCCCTCACTAATCCCTTCCTCGACTTCCCTGCGTTATCCAACACTACCAAGACAACTGCCACGCCATCAGGTCCGTGCTTTCCACCTAAACAGCCGCATTTTCCCCCATTCTCACATTATGCATCTCAGAAACTTCTGTTTTCACCAGCTAAACAGTTAACATTGATCCAGCTGAATGTTATATGCCACAAAGTTCTCCCAATTTAATCAAGTTAATTTCATTGACCTTTCAGTCAATGTTCTTGTATTTATACTTTAGCACATACAGCACCTTGTAAAAATCAGCGGCCACTTTTTCATTCCATTTTCATTAATTAAACTTTCAGTCAAAACAGTTAAGTTATTAATTTTTCAAAAGATACTTCTGAGGTGATACAAGACAAAGTCAAAGGAAAGTTTCTAACACTAAAGTTAAAAAAAAAAATAAATAAAAAAATAAAAATCCAAGAAGTTTAGAGAAAATAGAACTCTTAACAACCAGGCAAAACCTGGCTCACCACCAAAACTGTCCCCATCTGATAAACTATACTTTCAACTGCACTTTTATCTGAATTCAAGCTCCTCTCTTGGCTGAGGGTTAACAAAATCCACAGGTGTTTCTGTCCATCCTTCCACTGTGAGAAGACAGCTCAACACTATGGGTGTAAAAGGATGTGTAGATGTCAAGAAGTCCTTACAGAGAAAAGAAAAAACAAAAAAGAAAAAAAGACCACTCTAGGAGACCAGACCCAAATATCACTGAACACATTTAGCATTTAGAGCTTTCGTACGAGAAGCAGAAAATGTAACCAACTTCTAAGACTGAACTTTGACTGTTTTGACTGGAACTGTAATAAATGAGGTATGCTCTCAGTACTGTATATACCTTTTTTCCTTTTTTCCCCTCCCAGTTTAGTGTAATCTAGTAAACTTGTTTTGGGAGAATCCTGGAAACATGCTTCAGCTCTCAAGCAATAGCTAGGCTAGCTCCCAAAACACAAACGCACCCATACACACACACAGAGATGTTTTCCCATTGATATCAGGATGAATCAAGTGTAAAAGTTATTCACAGCAAAGACACACATCCTCTCACATACTTCTCTGTTCCTCTCTCTACTTTAGCAGCTGCTGATTCTACTCTAGGATTACTGGCTCTCTGTGCTGTATTTGCATTTGTTTACCTCCCTGAATGGCAATACACCCACAGCCCTGCAATCAGAATGCAAATCCAAATTGATATGAAGCGCGACAAATTGGATATCCGTGCAAAACACTGGGGAGGGGTGGGATAGCCTGAGCATGTCTGAACTAGGCTATTTAAAAAAGGCTTGAGTTGTAATGAATCACTTGTCCATCACACATCAGATGGAATCTTGCTCAAAAGGCTAACAGTGCACGGATAACCGCTGGCTCAGTGCAGGTCCAAGATCACGCATCTTAGTTTCTTGCATTTTGTATATTTGAACTCCATCCTGGAGCTCCATCCTGATACATCTCAAATGAAATTAATAATTAAATCCTTTGTCTCAAATTAAATTAATAATGTCACCCCGGGGGTAAAGTTTCCATTAATAGCATAAAAATAGGTTATTAGCCTGAGAGTAAATTATGGATCTGGTCTTTATGAATATGATAAAGAAGCTACACAAGATTAAGCAAGAAATGGTGCAGTTGCTGCCCCAGATTCTGTCTTTGTCATTAATAATGGAGTCTACATGTTTGAGTCTGCATAATTGCCGCACACAATAAACAATAAAAACACTAACAAACACTACGCATCAATAAAACAGTGACGTGTTGTTTAGTGACACCAATTTGATGCCAGACGCCGATTTAATTGTGAAACCTCTGCCTGGAGCTCTTCTAGAAGAATGCTTCACCCTGCATGCTAATGTGGGCAAAGCTAGTTTAGTCCAGTTAGATATCATTTGCATAATCTTAACAGATTCCTATAAACATCTATTCATTATTAGCAATGTTAATACTGATGCTTCCTTCAAAGGGCAAAAAGAGCATGTCAGCCCTTCTATTAATCTGAAATAAATAATGCCTGCATAAACATTCCACAGTTGTTGACCCAAATTTGCAAATAAGACACGATACATCAACGCATTCTTTGCTGTCTCTTTGTGCTCAGCCCCCTTTAAGGCCCTCAGAACTAGGGCCTGCTGGACAACGTTGTTTTCCTACTTGAGAGACAGAAACAGTCCTCACAGCACAAACAACAGGCCTTCACGACTTTCATTCCAGCATGGTGGAAGCGAAGTCTGTTCCATCTGAGCTCGATACCAGCCGTCAGCATATCTGCAGCCTGCACCGTGCATGGGTATGGATGGCCATATATTATTCAGCTGCTGGCTAAATGGCTTCAGATTCTCAAACACTGGGTGCGTGAGGGGGGGAGGGCATGTAGCAGAGAGGAAATCCCACTGCTGTCATGCAGGCTGATGAAAAATCAAGCAATAGGTCATGCGTCTCATCTACATCCATAATTGTGTCAGGACCGTGGGACGACATCTGGAGCATTTGCGCAAGTCTCTGAGAATCATTATAGCTTAATTAGAAAGCCTGAAATTGAAATAGGCACGGAGCTGGGTGGTGAAGGTGGAAGATGATTAAAATGACACGCAAACTTAAAGGCTGATTGCACTCTGATTTGGTCGGAATGATCTTCAAGTGCTACTAAGAATTACTCCAAGAGTGTCTCACGCGTGCTTGGTTTTTAAAAAGCATGTATTGCTTTTATCAAAACAGCAAACTGGGGACACCTCAAGGGTTTTCCAAAATACTTCAGATCAGGAAACAGCTGAGTCTCCCAACGCTCACATTAATTGATCCCAGATGGCACAGCTAAAGCAAATGGCTGCCTGGGTGTAACAAACACCACAAGTACAGGTGCCCATACAGTAAATTACTTTTTGTATAGTATCGTCATAGATCTCGAATCTAAAGACTGTTCCTTCTTGAATTTCAGCATATAAGAACATGAATACGGTAGGGATGCAATGACACCAAGCCAACAACAAGGTTTTGCTGATGCAAATACGTTAAAATTAGCTACCTTTGGAAATTAGGTACAGCTGTGGATTAGACCCACAGACAAGTGCAGGTCAGTATAGCTGTGGACTAGACACAATGACAGGTACGGGTCAGTATGGCTGTGGATTAGACACATAGAGGAGTGTGGGTCAGTATGACTGTGGATTAGACACATAGAGGAGTGTGGGTCAGTATGGCTGTGGATTAGACACATAGAGGAGTGAGGGTCAGTATGGCTGTAGATTAGACACACAGAGGAGTGTGGGTCAGTATGACTGTGGATTAGACACATAGAGGAGTGTGGGTCAGTATGGCTGTAGATTAGACACATAGAGGAGTGTGGGTCAGTATGGCTGTGGATTAGACACATAGAGGAGTGTGGGTCAGTATGGCTGTAGATTAGACACATAGAGGAGTGTGGGTCAGTATGGCTGTAGATTAGACACAGAGAGGAGTGCAGGTCAGTATAGCTGTAGATTAAACACTTCGAGAAGTGCAAATCAGTGTGGCTGTGACTTTGGGGTCCTGCCCTGAGGGAATACATGCAGTTTGAAGGCAATTATGTGAGGGAATTAACACGGCTTGTGTGGGAGCCAAAATGGAGTGAAAACTATAGGAGTAAAAAAATAACAGAGTGCAGGTCAGACCAACACTGGCTGTACAAGAACTAGATTATCAAAAATCTGTTTGAATTATTGTCCAAATCGAAACGTCTGCATGGAGATAATTTTATAAACCAGTATGATTCTGATATCATCAGGCGTCCCTAGAACGTGGTCAGATGCCGACTGTGAATTTGTTGTTGATTTTCGGAGAACTTTTTTCCCCTCAGTATCCCTCTATGCCTTCACGCTTTCTTACCTTTGGATAAGGTCTATGTCAGATCGAGTCAGTTTATACGGCTGTACTATGTGCGTATGCTTGTCTGCACACTGAATGTCATGGCTGAGAAGGCAGAGAACAGCTGCTGTCTATCAGACGGTGAAGCAGCCTGAGGATTCGTGTAAGCCGTAGCATGGAAATGCAGCACGAGCTGTGATATGTGATAGCAACAACAAAAGGTGTTCAAAGACAATGATTTGAGTGCAAAAAACACCATCTGAGAGCTTTAAAGAAACAGCAACAAAATGGCACGAAAATAAACCAAGAAACAAAAGCGCCTGACATTCTAAACTTAAAAAGAACATCTGTTTCTGGGCTGTTCTTGTCAGAACTGGTTTATACCAAGATAAAATCTAAGACCAAATCAAATAAATGCACTCGGCGCACTGGAAACTATAGGCCTCATTCTTGCTACTGTCTGCCAGTCTCCAGAATGTGTGCCACAGAGTGGAAGGATCAATCTTTAATGGCACTGGGGTCTATGCAAGCAGCTCCAGTCTCCCAAAACTGCACAACAGGCAAAGCCCCCGGGCCATTCATCTCAATTCACTGCAACGCCGGCAGACATTCCTCTTATACGACACTGACCGCAGACTATAAATCCTGTCAACATTGGAGTGTGCACGGGCTTCTATGTAAACATGGCCAATTTAGGATATGGGCAGTGAAAGCAGGGAAACGGCGTCTGAGGTGAGACAAAGTGCAGGAGCTGAATAGACACCAGCTGCTCCACTCAGTGCAACAATCAGCACTAATGAAGTGTTTTCACATCTAAGCAATCACATGTGGCAGAGCTGGCTTAAATTAAATTATTCTTATACTCCACCAAAGCAGCGCTGAGCCAAAACAGTGTTTGCAACAGAGCTATCCAATAGTCACGCTTCCACTCTGCCATGACAAGTCGGAAATACTCTGCATTCTGCTCCATATGGCCTCAAAGAGCAACTGCTGCACTGAGAGCAAGGAATGCCTCTGTGTTAGCCTGCTGATAACCGTTTTCTGTAAGCCATGGTGTCACATGACTAGTAATGTGGAATACTGAATGGACAGACATAATCTTTATTTTCTGCCTCAAAAAAAAGAAAGCAGAAAACAGAGCACAACTGCACCCAATTATAAAACAACAATAGTTCTTTTTTAGCCAAAACAGTGAAGCACTAGGAATGCTATTCCCAGATTATGGGAAATGTGGACCAGTGCTGATATGTAATATTTTCCATGTTCACATCTGTATTTACAGATACATAAACATTTATAAAATGCAGAAATTAAAAGAAGCATTGCAGAGAAATGTCATGTTCGTTGCAAAGGGTTTTAAATGCAGTGAACATACTCAGTAAAACTAAGCTAAGCTACCCATTCTCCATTTCAGCAGTGAAAAAAAGACATCATCAAATACTGGTTTTGAATATCTAAACATCTGCCAGATGCAGATATTCTTTTCAAAGCAAATACCATGTCAGACACCAACATGATTCTGATAGCGTTGTGTGTCCCTAAAAAAGACGGAATACTTTAAATGGGCCCCACACCAAATAGTTAAAAATAACACTTTATAATAAACACTTTACAATCATTTCAGCGGCAAAGAAAATAGCTTTGTAACTACTATTAGACGATCATTTGTTTGCTCTCCTGCAATGGTTATTCTCAAGCAACAACAATATGTTATAATCTATGCAATGATACAAAAAAGGCAAAGTAAAAACCTTTGAGAGTTTGAACACAGTACATCCTGAATTTCAGTGAATCACAAGAATTTTCTTGGCTGTTCTTCAAGCACATACATCCTGACATCCTGACCTCTTGCTTTCTGCTCATGTAGCTATTTCTTCAATGCCTTTGGGAAACAGCTGTGTATGGTGTCATTGTGAAGCCTGAGCGTGTGAGGACAAGGACCAAGCCCATCTCTACGCAAAGTCTCGGACCGCACATCTGTGCACTCCAACAGCTGGGCCATGAAAGAGGCATGAGCACAAAACCAGACATCTACACTGTGCTGCCTTAAAACTCTGTTTAGGAGCAACATACCAGCGTGAAGTACTGGTAAGGCATGCACTCTGCTATAGAGGAACATTAGGTCACTGTTACTGAGTTTTAGGGATTGATACTTCTCATTACGAACCACGTGTTCTATTACAAATTGGACAGGTTTTCACTGTTGAGATCAAGTTATATAATATAAAACTTTCCAGTCTATTATGTGAGATCCTAAAGAACACGTTAAAGGTGCTGCTTCAACCACCAAAAAGTGGATGAAATCACGCACCATGGCTACAACTTACATGCTGTCCGGAGTGAGATGTGCAGAGCAAACTAACAATTTTGAATATTATACTATAATGAAGATCTTGTAAAAGACGCAAGCACTGAAACTGCCTTCCAGTTGACCAGCTTGTTTAACAAATTTTCCGTTCTACCTTAAATGGTGCTGCAGCTACATTTTGGTGCCTGAACACCAAACCCACGAGTTCAGGGTGGAACAGAACATTAGATTAGGCCAGCTTTAGTCTTATTTAAGGATAATCATCACCCATGCCCATTGATGGATCATTGGAACCGACATGAAGAGTGCCAACACCCCCTACCAGCCTAGCAAGGTGTGCACATATAATCCACCACTGCTGTTGCTCCGTTCTCATTGTTTCTGCTGGGCTGGAACTTGAGCTGCTTTATGTAAAGTTTGGAAGCATTAATGTAACAGTCTAGCAATTTTTTAAGATGCCTGGTTTTACTAATCTATTGTACAAACACAGGATTTGTGTTTGGAGGCAGAGATAACAGTGTTTCACAGTATCCCAGTTCTATGTAATGAACTTTTATTATTCAACTATAACAATATATATACACAGGTTTTCCATTCTCTGGAAAAGACAAACGTTTTTACACACATTCATCTTAGTTTTCTTAGTTTCATGTTGTTTATCAACACTGCAGGTAACATTAATGGCCATATGTAAAAGAGTACCTCATTTTACGATAGTTTTGAGATCAGCTTTTGGACTAAATCACATTTTATAACCATTATTTAAACTTTAATTAGCATTAAAATAATAACCACTGGTGGTTTCCAACACAGTATGACACGTTCTTACCTATAAAAACGGACCATATAGTCGCATAGCTAAGTGCATGTCATCATCTAAATATATTGTATGAAGCTGACAAAGCTGTACAATCCCCTGCAATGCCTTGTAATAAAAGCAAAGGGCATATGAAGATAAAAACTGAAGAAGAAAAAGATAGAGCATGACATTCATGGGTTCCTGTCACAACCTACACACTCAGCAGAGGTATCTAACTAAAGTTAATCACTGGCCTGCAGCCCAGCACACGACACTAGCCAAAGCATCACACAGATGGGCCAAACCTGAGGTTTAAGCTGCTGCAGATGCCTGTGCCAGTGTCACATTACATCTCACCGTCACCCTGCATTAGCATAGTGTGATAGGCATCTATCACATGACCTGCAGAGACGGAGAGTGGAGCACCTCAGCAGCTGAAGGAAAACACGCAGCATCTGCAATGTGTTCATCCTGAACTGAATTCTGTCAAACATCTAGCATCAGAGAAAACAAAGCTTGAATCATCAGGCCTTATGTTCTATTTATTTCCATTTATTCACCTTGTTCATCTTGATTGCGGCTAAGTGGTGCCTGTAATTCGTCTTTGGACAAGTGTTTCTGTCTGAGGAGAACATTCAACACATCAGCTATTTACAGGAGAATACCTGTGATCACAGTTCTCCATATATAGAACTTAGCAAAAACACAGTCAATCAGCCGACAATGTACACCAACAAAGGAGCTGGTAGGCTAACAGACACTGGAATTCAATTGTCACCCAAATAGCTTCCATAAATACATCTCCAAAACCCCAACCTGCTCAAATCACATCCACGTCATAATCCGTGCAGACAAGTTGATGTGGTTTAGTATGACTCAGTACACTCCCTGTGTAGTTAAAACAGGGACAGTCATTGTTGACAACTACAGTCGCTGCTTTCCTGAGCACAATTCGCCATCATTTCACACAAGACAGGTCTAAGGGAAGGCATTCACAACATAGGAAAAGAAGCTAAGCAAGAATATAATTACAACATACAATCATTGTGAAGGAGGACCACATTTCTGCACCAAAAAAAAACCACATCAGTGTAAGCTTAAACCTGCACATACACATGACGAAATGCACCAGTTGGATGGTGGACCCGACAGTGACTCCCTGGACGCACCTGTGAGTCTTCGTAGGACAGGAAGCTGGGGACAAACAGCAAGTGGCAGGTTCCGACTAAGGTGGAGTGTTTCTACTCTTCATTTTCTTTTATTGTCATTCAAAATGAACCTACTAACTCTTATGCAGTAAGTAAGGCTTAGGTACTTACTGTGCTAACACCTTCTATCTGCTAATGATGTTTACAACATGCCACTGCTCTGCAGTCTCCCAGTTTGAGGCTGCAACAGTATTACAGACGTCATCTGAAGCAAATGTAAAGATTTCAACATGCATTTGTGGAAACACTGACTGACTCTTCACATCTGCTCCAGTTCTAACTGAAGCAGCAAAATTTGGACACAAAATGTGTCTTGGCTGATTTAAATTTACTTGATACAAAAATATGTAACTTTACCTGGCACACTATTACTTTCCTAAAACTACTGGATTCATATTAAATGACTTGGTCCAATAAAATTGGTCATCAGAAACTCAGTTCATATCTGGTGGGCCGTATTTGCAACCCTGAGTCTCAAATAATCTAGGTGCTGATTACTGATCAAAGTGCATTATCAGACCTTTTTGTTTTACATACAACTCACTGATCATGATGTGCTGAGAGGAAAATGTCATGCAGAAAGGGAATCTGGGAGTGGGTACAGCTTGCAAACAGCAGCAACTGACTGCCTGCTGCTCTCCTACATCCCTTAAGAACCATTACTTTCCCAGCTGCCTTACAAATTCACAGCACCTAAAAATAACACTGAAATACTCTATAAAACATATAATTAATAAATGCTGGTTTATAATGCACAGGAGAGAGCAATCTGCTGCTTCCTCCACTGCTTCACACATCAATCTACCACTTGCCTTTTACGATGAGACCACCCAACCCCCACACTTTCACTGTTCTTCAGAACAGCACATGCAATGCACTGCAGACTGGAGATCCGGAGGAAAGTGTCTCAGCAGAATGCAATAACAGCAATTCATTACCTATTCAGTGCATAGTGGCAGCTCTTACAGAAACCTACCATTGACAGGATGACATAATGGTGCCATGTGTAAGAGATATTTTAAAATTACATGACTGTTTAAAATTGTTTTGCTGTGCTGTATTCTTTGCTGCATTTACACTGCAGGTTTAAATGCACATGATCATATGCAGTACACTTTTAAATATAAAGAAAAAAGCAATATCCTGGCAGATAACATGAAAAATGACTTGCCAGCAAAGGAAATGTGCGAATTTCACAAGCAAAGAGCTTCATAAAATCCATAAACTTGTGGCAGCAAGCATATTGACTGATATCAGATCAATATTATTTGACCTGTTGACAAGGCTGGCAATGACTGATATGTCCACTTCAAAAAAAAAAAAAACGTTTCAGGGGAAAAAAAAAAACCTTTCATGTGATAATGCTGGACAAGCAGCTTAGTGACCCATCAGGTCAGAGGCTGCTGTGAAATGCTGTAAAAAATTCTGCGAGCATTGAGTCTGTCTGGTATTAAAGAGCCTCTAATTGAAAAGGATTATCAATATTCCAGTACATGCAATAACCATAAGATTGTGAACTGCATGTTAATTGAGTCTAAAGGGCCCATACCCTACATTATTCTTGCATTGTATCGTCCCTGAACTCACTCTCTCTCTCTCATACATACATATATATATATATATATATATATATATATATATATATATATATATATATACATACACACACACACATACACACACA
>CM067483.1:23231973-23262603 GCA_034552555.1 Semaprochilodus insignis | reverse complement strand
ACACACACACACACACATACACACACACTAAATTGTTATAGGCTGAAAAGTCGGCTTTATGTACACTCATTGTCATATACACTCATCGTCAAAGGAATAGTCGCCCAAATAGTTACACCCAGAAGGAATCAACCGACAGGAATGAAACTTGGTGGGTAAGTTTGACATCATTAGACATGCAAATGATTCAAGTATCATGCTTAGCCGTGCATGTGAAGTAAGCAAGGATGGGCCTTATCCATGAGTCATTCTGTAAGTGCCAGCATCAATGGCAGACGGCTACATGAAGCAGGACTACATGCACGCAGACCATTATGACGACTGACCCTAACATCACGTCAACATCACCAAAGACTGCAATGGTGTTGTGTCAGACCGTCATGGAGTGATTCAGACGTTTGGCATGTTGCGTTAGCAAACATGGTGGCCCGACACCATACTAAGAGACACTACTTCTGTATGTGCAGCTCAATAAATATAGACAATATAAAAATCAGTCTATATTTTTCCTCATTTATTGTTCCTGCTAACCTTTATCTTTCTTTCAAACAGCATTGCAATCTGACATTAGCCTAACATTAAAAAAACTATTCAAATAGCTGAATTCATACTCTTTTCTACAGTGATACCAGTCCACCCAAAGAATACAATGATTAAACAGAACTCCATTATCAGACAGCGCTGTTCCTAGATTACTTGCTACTGGAAATAGCCGTCAGAGAAAGATATTGATGGAGTTTAGCTGGCACCGTTTTTGTGTCTTACTGAATCCAGAAACAGCTTCACAAGCACCTCGGAAAAGTGCACACCACCCAAATTCATAACATCTGCTAGCAGTCAAAGCCACTCACAGCCTTCATCATGTGACACGTCCACTTTATTCTCTGTCTGTAACACAGGAGAAGCTTAGCAAGAGCTAACAAAAGGCCTCTGCAAGCTGTTTCTAATAAATATTGGCTGCTAGAATACCATAATCGATTCTCCCCTTCCCCAAGCATGACAGTAATGGCTTCTCTCTGAAAACATTGTAAACACAAGGAAGCGTACAGCTCATCTTGCAAATTCCAATCTGAAAATAAACATAGAATTATTTAAATAACCATTCTGACCACATGTGTTTCAGATAGAGGAGTCTGCAATGGACCTCTTAACAAATGACACACTCCATAAATTCTTAAACTCCTCTGCACTGTAACTGTGAACCATATGCTAAATATACTGAAACTCGATTTAAGAAACCAATGGCCTCTTGCGCAAAAAGGCACAAATAGGCTGCAAGTTAAAACTGCATTGTTCACCTATTCTTTAGGTTTATTACGTGCATACAATATCTCTAATAATATACTTCACAGATTAGTTTAACTAGTCCACTAACAAAATAAGCCCCAAAAGTCCAGGGTCCTAGAATTTATTAATTACTTTAAAAGGCCCAGTCATTTATAGATGGGTGTACAAGCCCCGCCCTTCCCTTTATTTCATGCAACCATAGCAAGGTACTAATGTTCCCAGACCTTAACATAACTAAAGGTGGGCAATGCATTGTCCTACACTGTGCCCTCCTAAACCAATCAACCAATAATCAATAACCCAGTAATTAATTTTTACATTTCCAATTTTTTTTTTCCCCAGAGTGTTTTGGTAACTGTGCCTTTTTATTTTTTTTCATTCCACAATTGAGTCAAATTATCAGCACAGTATGAAGAGAGTTTTGATGGTATGTTAAAGATGTCTGTGCATCATGTTGCAGAGATACCTACCAACGTTAACATGTTGGCTCAGACCACTCTGTGTTGTAATTCATCTTTGCACCATAAGAAGCGAACTAAGTCACTGTAGTGTTACGTCTGCCATCAGTCCAACATGAGAGGATAAACATGTAGCATTCATGACGAGTCATTCTTGTCCAACATGTTCATGGTCCTGCTCCTGGTTAGATCAATTAAGGACAGGTCATCAGTGAAAGGATGAATAAACGCAACAATGGCTGAAGCTCTTGGCAAGCGACCAATATGAAGACAAAAAAAGAGCCAATATTGGTGAGTAAAGGGATGAAGTTTGATCCTTAACTTACGTTTCTTCTAGACTGGTTGGATTTTTGCAGTTTCCATAAACAGACTGCATGGACGAGGGAATGAATGGCATCTTTTGAAACTTTAACACTGTTTACGTACTGTATCAAACTCTTATTTCATGCAAGTAAGGCAAATTCAGTTTTTCACAACATGAGGCCTTTAATACCACATTTATTCTACCCAAAATGAAGAGGCAATTTTGAAACTTTGAAACACGGCTGTTGAGCTGCACTCGTTGAACACTGCAGTTATGTCTCAGGCCCCATACAACCAGGCTAAGCTAAGCTATCCTAAACTGCTACAGACACCACAGCACTGGATAGTTTGTGATTTTTATTAGCTTTAGATCACTTTCTATAAGGAACTTGGATAAACGGATTGTGTTACTAGCATAGACTAATTAGATTCATTAGATAGAGTACAGCACATGTCTGAAAGCCTGTCATGAGTTTTCTGACTATATTGGCTGATGATGAATGTGCCACATCCAAAACATAAAATTCTGTAAAACCACGAGCCAAACCCAGCTCTGCAGCATAAATAAATGAAAATAAATCCTGTAGGCATGCATCGCTCCACTTAGCCTTACTGTGTTTATCCCCCACTCGTGCTGATGGCCCCTGACTCCCTGACTCCAGCAGCATCTCTGCTCTGCTGGAAGGCTTATTCTGCTGATATGGCCTGTAACACCACATAAAAATAGCTCTGGCCAGGAACTGAGTGAAAGAATATGACCAAGGTTAGTGTGGCATAGCTGAAAGGCAGCAGCGAGGGCTTTCTCAGAGCCTTGGTGGCTGAGTGAGGGGGCTAGGAGGTCATTTTGCGCAGATACAGGCCTGACAGGTGGTGAGGGTATGGCTGGATCGTGGAAGATGAATGAAAGGAACGTGAGGGGCAGGCACTTGACACACAGTGCACCGCATTAACCCAGATCACTAAACAAAACAAGCCCAGAGCATGCATGCTTAACGTGCACACTCAGACACTGATAAAATTCAATATTATAATACAGTATTTTCCACATTTAGAATAGCAGTTAACCTTTTCTGATACTGATACTCTATGCTGATGTTATACAAATCTTAAAGATTAATTTGATATTAATTTTCATATGACTGACATTATTTGATGATTTTTTCTTTTAGAAATGCACAAAAAGAAACTTCTACAGTACTGTAAACACTAGAAAGTTCAGTTTTAACTTCAGATTTCAGATCAGATTTACAGAAATAAATACATTATTTATTTAGATAAACTATAAGTAAGGACACTTTGTTTTTCTCAGAGCCAGACCTAGGTTTGGGTATACACTTTCTTCATAACTGTGGCAGGAAGACATGATATGAAAACAGCGTGGCTCACCAGAAGGTTTTATTCAACTTAAGCACTGACAAAAGTTTAGATGACGATGATTCAAATCTGAGAGACTGAGGTAGAGCCAGTGGCTTAGATGGGAAAGAAAGTCAAAAAGTAAACCTGTTCCATTGTGTTTGGATCTGTAGCCTGATAAGCTACCTGAACACTAGTTTAGCAAGCATTAGCAAGCATTAGCAAGCAGGTTACAGACCCAAACGGGGCCATCCACCACAGTAAAGGTTTGATTCTGACCAAGCGTTCCTCTGTTAAAACAAGTGTACAGAGCCTGTAGTGTTTGGGAATGAGACCGTTTTGGCCAAGCTCCGTACCAGGAGCCTATGCCACAGACTCTGTTCTGGCGACCTAAAGCTAAAATTAACCCCCTGTATGTCTGAGAGCATAATTTTGGGTGACTGGCGGTGGAGCAAAAGCCACTGCATAAAATAATACGACATATATAAAATGCTGCTATATGGTTATTAACAATGTAATAGGCAAACACACACACACATTCATGCTCTGTCACAGGTACACGCCAGTGTTTCCCCTCCTTTGTCATGTTCTAATGACATATTTACTGCACAAGGTTTGCGACCCACTCACTCCCTGAGGCACCACAAATTATGGCCCTCCATAGTGCTCTGAGGCCCTTGAAGAGCAAAGCACAGGAACGCCTTTCTTTTCAAGTCTTTCAGGTTCAATTAGGAAGCCCTGTGACTAGCATGCGGCTGTGATGTGGCAGCAGGCACAGCCATTCTTCTGCGGTGATTGAAATTCATTGCACAGCGTCTGGACTCCAGGACCTGCTCGAGCATTGTCCCAGAGCAGAAAGGCTACAGGACGTTTTAAAGGGTTCAGGGGGAACTAGGGAATGCAGCTGAATTGAAGGAAAAACAAAACAAAACAAAACAAAAAAAAAAAAAAAAAAATCATACTGTGCTTAACAGTAATAGAAGGATTGGGAAGGTTTTTCAGATCTGAAGTACAAAGACAGAACATAGCTGACTAGGAATAATCCCCCTTTTTTAAAGTACCATTCAATATACTTCACATGGCTGCATTCTGGATGTTTTGAGCAATTGTGGATATACATACAAAGATTTATTTAGAGGAAAACTAAACTCACCGGACAAAAAAAAAAAATTGTCACCTTTGACTGAAATGCACCTAATAGCGTGCACCTAATAGTTCAACTTGGACAAACTGGACAAGTTTCTGGATGTAGGCCACATCAATGTTCAGCCATTAAAGAATTACGCAGTGGGGACAGATTTGGTGGATTACTTCCCTGGCACAATTCTGAGGAGAATTTCCTGTAGACTGGGATTTTAGCCACTGCTGGTAGACCTGTATGACCGTACGCTTCCATACACTGTAAATTCAGCTACTTCCTTCACACTATGGCCTTTGGCACATCCACATGCAATCATTCCTTTAGGCCAATAATTAACATCTGCTTTGTGACCCATTTTCCACATATCACAGAGACATTCACTGCACTGTACCACCTCTTCTCAATCTATGATTCCCGTCACTCACATCCCACAGGTAT
Organism: Semaprochilodus insignis; assembly: GCA_034552555.1. NCBI lineage: Eukaryota > Metazoa > Chordata > Actinopteri > Characiformes > Prochilodontidae > Semaprochilodus > Semaprochilodus insignis. The sequence goes on along the minus strand of CM067483.1, from coordinate 23,257,623 downwards.
TCATAGCTTGATCAACCTCAGGCAACACCATCTACAAAAGTCTGAAGTTACTACCACCTTAAACACACAAGGTGACTGATTCTTTTTGTCCAGAGAGCTTGCATGCCAAAATACATAATATTTATTTATTCTGATCTCTGATAGTAAAACAGACCAAAAAAGTCATTAGATTAATTAAAAATATTAAAAAAATATATTTATTATTCAAATGTTAATTACATTATTGTATTACAATGAATATAACTAATTATATAACTGACTGAATATAACTAACTGACTAATAAATGTTCTGAATTCAAAGAAACATGCAGGTCATCGGTGTATTAATAATATGCACGGTACACAGGATATTGGGATATTGTAACATATCAAGATGTAATTTATCATGATAAATATCATCATACTGCCCGGTCCTTGTTTCATTCCAAGTAATTCTGAATTTCTTTTAGTCCATTCACCATAAAATATTCACACCATGTAAAGAGCAGCTGGCGTTTTCAGATGGCGTATAAAAGTAATCCAAAAAAAGTAATGAGGTTTTGATATGAAAACAATTATATATTCATGCATGCGTTTACTCTGCAGTAATGCATGCTTGAGTAAGTATGATTTGCCAGTTTATTCAAATGAAGCAACACAATATAAATCCTGACAAGTCCAGGTGCTTCACAGAAGCATTCCATATCATTTGACTCTGAGATTGGCTCCAATATCAATCTTCATGATGATAAATAAGCAGTTTTGACATTCTGTCAGTGCCATCATACACAATGCCTCTAGCAAACAAGGATCATCCCACTTATTTCTCACTGCTCAGATTGCAGAGAGGCTTTGAATTGCTGGTATACGCAGTCCAAACCAGCCCCTGCTCTGAGGCCCCAATGTCAGATTAATCTCTTGAGTGGTCTTTGCTGGGTAGCCATCTAACCCTGCAGACACCATCTGAGTAAGAACTCCCCCAAGCCCTCCTTGGCCTTTTATTTATATGTACCAGCCATGAAAATCTCTTTTAAACCCAACACCCCCATTAAAAAGCCCCTATTACTTCCCTTTAGTGTCTGAAAATGAGATGCACAGCAAACAGGCTCATTCTTGCTGCCTGTAGAATGTTTATCATGGACTTTCAAACACAAATCATTTTAACTATCTGCTTCCTAAAAAACATTTACATCCACATAACAGACCTTATGTATTTTTTAATGAAACGCTTCTGTGTTTAATTAAACTAACAGACGAAAAATAAAAATGTAGTCCATCAGCCAACACACCAACCACTTCCACTGTCTACTACTACTGTATTGACCTGTGTGGCCTAGCTCAGCTCCAACATTCCTTAAAGCCAAAGGGTTTTCTCTCAATAATTCCATTTCATTTTAAACCACATGATTTAAACTGAGGGCACATGAAAATGAAAAACATGGGAGAATTTTCACGACTGAAATGACAAGATTGACACAAGATAGACACAATCATCAAAATTGGACAAGCAGCAAAAAAAAAAAAAGACAAATCGGTTCAAGATGTGAGAATAGGGGTCTTCCTTCAGGGGAGAGGTGTGGAAGTTAGCGGGGGGGAAGCTGAAGAGGCCAGGTGGCTGGCTGAGGGCTCCTGCGCTGTGGAGGTGTGAGACAGGCCCGTCTGCCTGCCAGACGGACTCCATTTACCCAGACTGAGCTTCCAGTAGGGAAACTGATTGGAGAAGATGTGTATGCAGGTCCCTCACTGTGACAATTGAACGTTTCTGACAAACGCAGATTCTAAAAACTGCTTTTCTTCCAAACTGTGCATGTGCGCCGAGACTAGCCCCGACTAGACGCGGTCCAGCCCATCTTAAAACAAAAAGTCGTGTCCGAGATCAGCTGGACTGTGTATGGACCTCTCCCAAAGCAATAGTCCTAATCCCAGCCATCGCCAGAGAGAGTGACCACCAGGGCTCCACCAGTACAGCAGCTCAATCTGCCAGCCCCCAGGCTATATAATACAGAGACCCTCAGGCATTTGTGTTGCCATGGTTACGTGGTCTAACCAGCAGCATGAGAGCACATGAGATGGTTAAGATGTGAGAGGGCACATCCCCCATAAGAACATGAACACGCGCACACACACACACACACACACACACACACACACACACACACACACCATTTAACCCTAACTTTGAAGGAAACTCCAGCATTTTTTTACCTGAGTCTTGGGAATATAACTGATATTACTAAACATTGCATTAACACTAAGTAAGTGCTGATATTACACAAATTATTGTGACTGGGCTTTTTGGCACTGCTGGTAGACCCACATGCCCATACGCTTCCATACACCTGCAAATTCAGCTCTTTCTTCAAACTATGGCCTTTAGCACACCCAAATGCAATTGTTCTTTCATTCTCTAACACGCATGATATGATTTTTTTATTGCTTTGCCTTTATTTAACCACTGACTCTGTCTAATCATTCCAATCTAGTTAGTTTAGTATTAAAAGTATACATAATAAATACTGAACAAATACTGAACTTTAATACTTAATTATAGGCTATGAAAAACAAAACACCTCCAAATGAACAGTATAACCATACATACACATACTTTGGCATCACTTGTAAAGATTATGAAGAAGATTCTTATTCTGCCATAAAATGCTGTGAACAATGCAAATGAAGCAAAGAAACTCCACAATGGATGAGCTGGTCCAGAAGAAAGCTGCCAATATGGCAGTTTCTAACCAAACAAACAAAGAAAATCACTGGATGTGATCAGTGTTGAATGCTGTCTGTGTATATTGTTAGTATTGTAAACTCTTAAGGAACACTAAAAGCTGCACAAATTAGGTTGACAAAATGTGCAAGTATACTTTAAAAAACACTTTTTTCCTGGAAACGTATGAAAAGAGACACACACACAGACACACGCGCAGTGCTTGATGCTCACTAACTCAGGCTGAAAGGACGAAAAGGTGTGAGATAGAGGTGTCGGACAAAACAGATTCTTTCCCTTCTTCACACCTCTGCCACACTGATGTGAGAGAACTGGCTGCAAATATGAGCCGAAAGCGTTAGAGTACACACCTCGACCGCAACTATGTCCTTCACGCCACGGGCAAGGTTATTACATTAAAGATCACTCTCACTCTGTCTCTACAACTTTATTACAGCACTTCTTTTACATCAAAAGCCTCAGCACAGTAGCAAAGCGACGGAAATGAGCAGTTGCTAATTGCTTGGTCAGTATTCATCAAAGGTGGGCACTGTTATAAAACGATTTGACTCAGGAGTGCCAGTGTTACAGCTTAGGGCCATGTATATTACCCGCTAAGAGAAACGATACAAGTTTTTTTCACTGCCAAGACAGCAAGCGGGTGACATGACAAAAATAACCTCAGGATACAAGATTTACAATTATACTTACAGATAAATATACACTCATCATCAAAAGAACAGCTGCACCCAGAAGGAAGTGCCGGATTGCAACGCTATTGGGAAGGAAGATAAAGATTACCGGGAACAATAAAAGATGAGCCGCTGTCATTCTGAGCATGAAACCATTGCAGTCTTTGGCAACACTGACGCGGTGTGAAGGGCAGTCGTCCTAATGGTTTAAAATGTAGTCCTGCATTGTGTAGCCATCTGCCAATGATCTTGGCACTAACAGGATGACACATAGAGGGCATCACTGCAAGCTGAAAGTCCACTATCGTAGCTATTGAGTCACTCCATGCATGTTGGACAATCCATTGGGTCCCTCTCCGTGGTTTATGTAGGACTCGCAGATCCTTCATGTCTCTGGTGCGTGCCTTCTTCAATCCACATGCTATGGAAATATGCGCACAGCCGGTACTGGGTGCAATGCATCAATAAGACCATCCTTCCCGCTTTCTTGCGCAGCCAAGCATGAACAAACCAAACTCATTAGCATAAAAATGGCATATTTAAAATAGGCCATGAAAAAGGACTTATGGAGTTTATGGGCTCTAATTGTGAAAGCAAAATTTTACATGGTGACAGTTTCAAAAGTAAGTAGTTGCAGGCTGTGCTACATAATTTCTACGGCATCTCCATATAATACCTAAAAAGTAACTAATTAGCATAAATAGCTAATATGTAATTTATCATACTGTTCTAGTTTTTGTTTTATAGCATATTATTGCATCGTTTGATCACTTTTATATCAGGAATGATGATGCAGCTGGCTAACAAAGCAGGACACATACCAGCACAACACAGCTTTTCATGCACCCATCAAGTATTAATAGGAATCAGTATCTGAATCGGAAATCAGAGTGGGGAAAAAATAATTAATCTGATCCTCACTCTCACATTGTGTAAAGTGATATGGTTTCAGCCATGTTAGCTTCTTACTCTGGGGTCGTAGAGTGTTTGGATAGTTTTTAGATGCTCACCTTAAACGAAGTGTGTCCATTAAAAACAGCTCATTTTAAAGCTCAGTAGTTTTTAAATGAAAAAAAAAAAAAAGTTGCATCTCAATCAGCCAAACTCAAGGTTTCTATATTGGTATCTCTATTTGTCATGATCAGGCAGTACGTTATCACCGTTTTGATTGGCTTTCATAACACATTTCATAAAGTTGAGACAGTTGTCAGGGTATGACAAAGTTTCAAAGAACTTTCAAGGTAGCTGCAGGAGGCTTTATGTTATGCAAAGCAACTGCAGCTTATTGTGACAAAATATCACAGCTCTCCGACAGAATGGATCGGGAGTCAGGAGCTGCATAAAAGGAGCTTTAAATCTCTGCACACAGCCAGCCGTTACAAAGACAGAGGCAGCTGTCGGTGTGGAGTTGAGGGTGTGCAAAGCCTATTCAGCTTTATTCAGGGCACCCGCTGCCTAAAGCCGTCTGCTGCAGCTCCAGCTCGTCGTGACGGCGGAGAGAAGAAGAGCAGAGCAGGCCGGCCGTCTCCAGAAGAGCCGCGAGGGAAACCTGATTGTTCCTGCTCAAAGCGCCCGGTACAGTGTGGGCGACAGAGCAGGCCATTGTTTTGGCGGCAGCAGCAGGAATTTGTCACATCAGGGGTTTTGTATGACAAGACACTTCCCCAGAGCCTCGCCTCGAAGCGACAAAGGCAAATATTTACATGTGAATTCGGCGGAAAAGCGTATTACGGGCATTGTGCTGGCTTGTCATCTCTGCTGAATGTGCACACTGTCTCATGTGCTTAACGTCAAGTGCAAAAATCACACCAGCTAGAGGAAAGCGAGTTCCTGACATGAACTCAGGAGAAAGAGCATAGCACATTTCAATGTGCTACTGCTAACACAGGTTATTTCTGGAAACACTGCCAAGTGAGGCAGCCACAAATAAGTTGTGCAAGTTTTCAACATACACTGATAACTCTTACGCGTAGGAGGCGGGCAATATGACGATATTTATCATCATTGCAATTTTTCACCCTGCAAACTAACCAACTTCATGTTTCATTTAAAAGATTAGTCAGTCCTGTTTAACTAGATCAGATTTTACAACCGTGGCTCTATTGGTTCTTTTTTGTTTTATCAAACTTCAGAACATCTATCAGTACAGAGCTGGTAATCACTATGATGTATATCAAGCATCACAATAAGGTACCATGATGCCATGTTTTTGACACATTGACCACCCCTTCTTTTAAGTCTTGTGCATGTGGCATGTCAGCTATCGACAACGAATGATGCCCTAACCCTACTAACATCATAACCAGCAGTTCCAACCTACAAGCAGCCTGTTAAAATGTCAACCTCGCCAAAGACTGTAATGGAGTCGTGCCAGACTGTCATGGAGTGACTTAGAATGGCAGCAGGTCATCTTCAGTGACGAGTCCCACGTTTGGTAGAAACTAATCCGTGTGTGGAGGCACTGTGGCCAGCAGCAAGATGAACCGTTTGTTGTCATGTGCCCACAAGGCCTGGTGTCACTCCACCTCCAACCCTCCTGTAAAATCTTCAGGAACTGATTTACTGTATTGATCATTATGATTTACATTCCTCAGTGATTCCAAACATCTGCAGAAGCACACGGAGAAACACATGCGATAGGTCTGGATGCTCATGACACACAATACAAACAATTGTTATGACTATGGTTAGAGGTACTTTTGCATTTTTGCAGCCCTCTTCTATATTAGCATTGCATAGGTCAATGCTGTGGTAAAGATAATATGAGATATATAGTGCAGTCCTGGTTTTTGCAGTTTATTTAATGATCCAAACTGAAATATAACAGGCTAGATGCCAGTTCTGCCCAGTGTAAATAGCCACACTGCATGGCATAGCATGGCATTATGAGTGGATTTGGCATGAGCTTAGCCTCAGAGCCTATTACTCCTGAAACGATTCTGCGTTGGCTGATGTGGGCTGCGTTCTAACGCTGGACTTCATGGCAGTCTGCCATCTCACATCCAGTGGTTACTTCATGATAGAGGAACCTGTCAGCACTAAGGAGATAATTAGCAGTTTTCACACTCTCATATATTCCCTCAGACACTCTACTCGAATGGAAAAGCTGTGCTGTCCCACAAATAACAGCATAGCCAGGATCACTTTTCAAATGACTAAACAAAGTGGAAGTTAAATTGCACAGTGAATAGACTCCATTCCCCTGCAGGCTCTTACTTCTGCTAACCCTGCACGTCTCTCCCCTGTTTATTAAAAGTATTTATAATATAATCTGCAGTCACTGTATATAAAAATCTCAGCTCTCATTTTACATCTACAGGCAGAAATTCGTTTATGTTTTCAATTACAGTAAAAGTCAGTGTTCTGGGAGATTATTTCAGGCTTGGGCTGTATAGTTTTTGTTGCTCACATGGGCCTTGCGCTTTAAAGCATCCTCGCTCATTTAGCACAGGCAGCAGCAGTTGGGTGGACAGCTGTGTTTGCCCCTCTAAAGCATTTGCATTAATGAGGTCTAAATCCTCTCTGTCTACACACAGACAACTCAACAAGAGACACCAAAATGACCAATACACATCCTGTATTATCCATTTTTGTTATTTCTTCCACATCATCTGCAAACCGCAGCTGCCTTCAACACCGTGTCAAGATTTTGTGACGAATGGACCAATAGAAAAGTTACCTGGACTAAAATTTCTCATTATATGAACTTCTGTTAAAAGTTAAGAAAGTCATCATTTTGGAAATACAATTTTTGGCTCCAACAAAATTTAATTAATAGATCCCAGTCTTACGCTAAAAGACATAAACAGTATGTGCAGTGTCAGCAGAAAAACAATAGCCTTATAGTAGATGTAATCAATAGACCTGTGAAAAGCTCTTTTTTATGCATCAAACTGATTAATTACCTTGATTTTAGGAGTGAATGCTCTTGCCTTAGTATCAGTGGCAAAATCATTATGCAGGTATCATTCAGGCTGTCCATCCATATAAGCAGAGTTGATATTGCTTATCACCTAAAGATTACTTTAATTACAAAATGTATTTTAGCGATGCACATTATAATTGGAATCATATTGGTATTGGAAAATAACTGTTTAAATTTTGACTATTATCAATTTAAACTGCTATCTAACCACACATTTAGGCGATGCCGAGTTACTGTACTGAAATGTCTGCATTTTGTTCATTATGCTTATTTGTACAGGTTAATAAATGTAATATTAGTCTGGAAAGCTAATCCAACTAGATGTAGTTTAAATTTCTATATTTTATAAACCTTTTTGCACTGACATCAGCAGATTTGCATATTATAAATATACAAGCATCAGCCCAGATGCCCTATATCAGTCCATCACCAAGTAATATGTTACTGTGGACTGCTTTGAATCAGATATTGGTTGTTCTGCATAGGTTACAGATCAAATTTAGCCAGTAATATTTTAAGGAGCCAGGCCTGTTTGATAAATGCTACACCTGTGGGACAGTATAAACAAAGACGTCCTGGTCACAATACTGCAGAGCGATTATAGCTTGAAAATAATGCATCTCTTTTTCTACTCTGCATTAACCAAACAATCAAAAAGCACAGCTCATCTGAATGATGTCTTGGCCTGTTTCGCATGAAATAAATCCTTTCCAGCAAAGTTCACCCTCTAATTACAAGTGCTTCTAAATGAATTCTTCGTCCCAAGGCAGCTCAAAGAGCACTGACCACAAATCCTTCCAAAATGAAGGCAAGATAAAAGACATGAACAATTTGCATGACTGTGAAAATAAAAAAGGTCAAATGGACATCAAGTGAACAGCTGCTTTTGTTTAGGGAGTGAGTAAATACACAATCTCTGCAAAAAAAAAAAAATCTAAAGAAACTTTCTGCTTTTCCAAGCCCGTCATCAGTATACAGGTACAAAAACTAAGCACAGCGATACCCCTGACAGCAATTTGTGATGCTTTGAGCCAGCATAACACAAATTCTGTCAAAAACAAAAAGATCTATTTCTGGACAAATAATGAAAAGAACAGCCACTATAAACACAATCAGCTTGTTTCAGGTTTGGGCCAATACTGAAACTGTTCTCCTAAGAGTAGAAATGTTTTTCCCCCCTTAAAAACTAAGCTATGTGTTCACCTGCAACCCAGTAACATGTAACTGGCAAGTAGAAAACAGAGAATAAATAATACTTGTTTAATCTGTAAATCCATGGGGATTAATTAAATAGCACCTACATCAAGCAAAGAAACAACAACAACAAAATATTACACACTTGTGTACATTTAAGCCCATCTGCTGTTGCTGGAAAGGTTACGGTAGGGGATCCTTGATTGACTGCATTAAAAGTGATGATGGTCAGTGTCCTGCAACTTCTGTTTGAAGCAGCTGTGCATACTGACCTGCAGCTGAACTGCCTAGAGGATTATCTAAAGGGAACTGAACTCAGTCAATGCAGTTTATCCTCAGAGTAGTCCTATTTATTCAGTCACGTTGGGTCTCCATCAGTGAACCGTGGTCTAAACTCACATTACCAGTTAGATATTAACTCATAAGGCTTGTTAATAGTCAACATCACTTCTGTGGGTCAGAAAGGATTGCCAAAGGATTGTCTACTCTAGCATGTACGTGGAGCATCAGAAGGTCATAGTGTTCTGGGAAATGTTTTGTTTAATGTGATTCCAGAATTAGGATGTCTAATCAATTAACAGCTACAGGTACGAAAGCCAAACTCTGGACATGAGTTCATGTTTTCTCAATGCTTACCTGAAAATGTCCTTATCAGAAATAGTACATACATAACTCGATGAATAGAGTCATGTCTGCTGAGGAGAAGGAGAGTGTTGTTACTCAAAGGTACATGTGCCCTGAAAAGCAAAAGCTCCCTGCAAATCTCAAACCCCATTGGGCTGTCAGAGCTTTTCAGAAAACACGTTTATGACAGCTCGGAGAGGGTCTAAAAGCGCTTCCCTTCTCTGCTGAAAAGCTGTTCTTTGACCAAAACTGACAGGGGAACAGATTCATTCAGATTTGAGGACAAGCCAAGACGCCACATTAGGTCAAAACGGTTAGTGGTTTGTAGACTAACTGCAAGTCACTTTGTAACACTGCTCCGTTCCCGCCGCTGTGCAAAAACCTGTGAAAATCAGAATGTGAAATGTTCCAGACGAATTCAAACCGATCCGCCTCCCTTAGTCCGAATGAAAGGAAAGGTCAGCTGTGAGTCACAAAGTGCTTCTCCTGCACTTTGCAGTTTGTGGAGTCTGAATCTTTCATGAACATTATACAGCGTTCAGTCTGCAAGGTATTTCTGTTTCAGAACACTCTCTCTGCAGTAAGAGTACAAAGCTTTACGGAGGAGCTACCCCTGTTTTTCAGCCTCAGGCCGCAACCAGCAGAGACTGCTGCTGATTCTCTATAATAATGATCGTTTGCCTGGCACAATGGGGGAAATTTACAAATCAGAGAAGAGTCCTGGAACAAAATCCCAACTGCAAATCCAATACCACCACACCGCACTCTGTGATTTATCAGCCTCTGCTCCTCCAGCTCACCACACTGACAGTCCAGACGGCTCCAAAATCACTGTTTACTGAACGCCCGCAACAGGAACCCGTGGCTTACAAATTCAACAAACACACATTAGGACTACTGAGAATACACAGAGGAGCATTCTGAACTTCAGGACACATGAAACCTTGGTTACACTATAGTCTGTCTTTCAGTGATGATATCAGTATCAAAGGCTTCTTTCTGGAGGTATACGAGAAGGACGTGGGCAGAGGTTCTGCCAAAGCTTAGATGTACTGAATAAAGAAAATACACGCACAGATGCAGACACACCTGCATGCAACAAGGAGATTCTGCAGACTCATCATCAAATTACAGCCCACACGTTTTGAACACCACCTTAAAAGAACCCATAAAGGTGCATAAATTATGCATCCTGCATAATTAAATGGTTGGGATTAGGGATGAACAATTCAGGGAAAATGTCTAACTGGAATTTTTAGGACCAATATTTTTGACTGGAATCTAAAGGCAACTATTTTTTATAAAATGAAGCTCCAGGACTTTTTCCCCACCCTCAAGAAGACCAGCACATCCTTCCTTTGGGGTTGAGGTCAGCTACAGCTGATGTGCTCTCCTGCCACTTGCTAGCTCCTCTGAGTTTCCTTTTTTTCTGCATAGTTAAATGGTTATGGTATAGACAAAATCATTTAGAGTGGTTTGGTGTGAAATGCTCTGACCTACAAAACTTGTCGAGTCCGAATTGTTCAATTGTGGTAGTGAACCAGTGAAGAGTTTAATGCCTCTAAAAGAATGAATATATTGCCTGAGATATTGTTTTACAGTAGATTTGTCATAAAGTTCTTGGTCTGAGCCATACTTTAGTAGGTTTATTTTAATCAGTTCATGGTGGAAGGATACAGGAAGGGTGTTCTAAGCCAAAACAGCCCCCAAAGAAAACTTTAAATAGTCCCCAGAGAAAGCTGGGCCATAAACGATTCATTCGCTGTGACACACATTTCAGCTTTAGCTACTAAAGCTTTCTAAGGAGAGAAAGATGTGTAGCTAGTGGAGCTTTTGTGTTCACGGACGCCAATAAGAACCTCCATCTGCTCATGATTAACGCAGGTTAGGGCAATTTACCCAAGACAGGAGCATACAGAAAGAGCATACAGCAGTTAAGAGTCAAGTTCCCACTGCCAAGCTCTATCCAAAAAGACATAAAACAGAATCTCGTTTTTCCTGCTTATTCCTCCATTGGAAATCTCCTTATTCTGCTTGTATTACCTACTGAATATACTTAAAAACCTGCATTTTTTAAAAACAGCAACACATCAGACCAAGCTGTCAAAACACAGCCAAGTGTCTTTAGATTAGCCATCTCAGTTAATCCTTTTGTGCAGCGCAGACTACAGTTAAAACGTGAAGGCCTTGAACCACAAAAGCTGACGAAACAGAATGCACTCAATGAAGCAGATAAAGCATTCGAGACATGGGCCACTCCTAACAAATGCAAATAGAGATGATAATGAGGACTGATGAGTTTTGGGTGTCTTTGGCATCCCATGTCAAGTTTAAGTGGCTCTCTGGGCCGCGCTCAAACCCCAATGAAGCCATTCACAGCCATCTGTCACCAGAGACCAGCCACTCTGATAAATGCACTGATAAGAAGGCCAGTGGAGGCACGGCTCAGGCTGCGAACAAAAGCACGGGAGGAGCCCATTGACAGTTCAGCACTGCAGCAGGACAGGCAGTCAGTGAGGTGCAGGCTGCTACAGGTTGATATCATGGATTTAAAAGGTAATGGTTTATTTAACTCACTCACTAATGTGATGAGTCTGGATTTACTGTACATCTATAATGGGCTTTCTAGAGCCAACAGGTGCAAGAATACAGCCTAAAACATTTCAATACATGCATTACACAAGCACATTAACCAAACAGCACAGCTGAATAATCAGGATATATTATTTCAAAAGGCCCATCAGCAAAACAAATGACAGCACTGTAACTCAGTAGGCGGTTCATTAAGCCTTCAAATTTCATTGTGATTACTACATTGTGAATCTCTTTACTGACAGTAGTAAACGTGCCTAATGGATTATTGTCTTTGCCCTCTAGGTTATTGATTAGGGCTGAACCAATGGAGCTACCAAAGCCCCAGAGTCCACTAATGAATAACGGGCTCAATTTAGACTGGCTAATACCTTCAGCTTATGACTAGACTATTTGTCTTTCACAGCCCAGACCTATGTACACACATGCAGCAGCAAGCGATTAAGATACACATGACTGACATTCTGAGAGACGTGAAAAAACCTTGCACTTCTTAAGTAAGGGTAATAGTATGTGAGGCATTAGACAACTGCATAACTTTATACGGATCTAGACTCGTTATGAGAATTATGGCAATCTTGTACAATCCAACCACAATTTACAATATCTGTAACAGGACTTGATCAAAACCTTAAGCACAGTTCGATGTACAAAGTGATCAAATGACTGCAAATCACAGACAGCCAAATAAGTGAACCAGGAAAAAAGTGAACAAGTGAAACAAGTGAACAGTGAACAAGTGGAACTTAACCAAAGTGGAATTTTTCCAGTAATTAAAGGGTTGAGATGTAAACATTCAGACTGTTTTGGTGTGAAGTGCTCTGTCCTAGAGAAACTGAGTCAGAACTGTTCACAGTGGTATGTGATAAGAACCAGACATCTGAAGAGTTTAATGCTGCTAAAAGCTTGCTCACATAAGGTTACATGAAATGGTTAGACATATGCTGCCTGATGGCTAACACATAGTTTTATGATAATTTTGTGATAAAATATCATTTAACACAAATATTTAATTTTTTTCCTGGCAGATGGATACATGTAGCACGTTTTAAGGCAAAACAGGTCCCAAAGAACACTATTTTTTCAGGTTTATGACTGTTTTGCCATCATCAACATTATATATAAACACCCAGAAGACACATTTAGGTTCACTGACAGTAGGACAGTTTTGGACAGTAAATAAAATGGCTATATTCTGTACTGTAGACACTGTGACCCCTGGTTCCCATCACCACCACTGTAAAGAAATCACAGAGTCTAAGTTTCTCTACAATGAACCACTTCATACTGAACTACTCTGAATGAATCTGTTTACCACTCAACCACTGAATTACTCCAACCCCCCTCAAATAATTCGGCCAAGAGCCTTTGTAAGTAATGTATTATTTGTCTGCACTGATGCTACAGCAGTAATGTGGGTCTATACACACCTTAAAGGAGTAGGGGGGCTTGCTCAGGTCAATCCCATCCTTGACAAGCTTGTCCCGTATCAGAATCTTCAGTTTGAGTTTGGGGTAAGTCACCGAATCCACATGCTGTTCAAGCAATAGATTATTATTGGACAGTCCAAAGCCTGGACTTAGTCCTTCACTGTCCCATGCAGGAGAGACCCATAACTTTGGGCCATTGGGTTTAGGGTCACTCACTTGAGTGGAGTGTAGGCCTAAACTGGAGACACCTGGAAGGGGTTCTAGGGTGAAGTAAAGCCCAGGTGCCACCTTCTTGTCCTCATCTCTCAGCCTCTTGACCGCACGGAGAAGCTTTTGCCTGTGATGAGGGATGAACACACCGATGGCATCCAGGTCAGGGTCCCCGATCTGTTTACACACCTCCAAGTCGTCGTAGCCGTTATCCACAAAGGCTTCAACATACTGGCAAAGCTGGAGGGTCTTCAACCACTCATAGACAATAGTGGGACCGCTGCTCATTCTTCCAGGATTACACCAAAAAAAGTCCTTGTATTACTTCTGATGATGGTTCTGCATTCTCCTCACCATCCTCTGGTCTACTGGCAGCATCTGTGCAACGCAAAGCTGATGCCTACAGGTCCATCATCAACTCAACCTGAGAATAAAGTGTTTCTGCAAACGTGGGTTCATGGCACTGAATCATAACAGAGAGATAAAGTGCAACCTGTCTTTCATGTTTACATGTTAAATCCAGTATTATAAACTTTAAACGTCCCCACCTTAAAACCAGCGGAACCAGGTGCTGCTCTGAGGAAACTTCCAAACGTGAAGGCTCAGTCTAATTAGTCCTCAAAAAGTCCTCAACCACTATTAACACTGTAGTCGTCCACTTCGTCTCACGCGAATTCGCTCCACTGCTCAGCGCTCGCTGGTGCGTTCAAGGTGTGAGTGCGTGAGTGAGTAGTTTGTTGGTGATTTTCTCCATCCTGGTGGCTCCACGTACGCCCTCTTCTCTTAGGTCTTCTAGAAGAAAGCAGCCTCCACCGGTGTGCTCTCCTTCTCACTCGTCGCTAAATTGAAATTCCCCCTCTGTGTGTGTGAGTGTGTTTCTGCTCCTCCACTCATCACTACGTAAAGCTGCTATTCTTGACTTGTATTTTCCGCACATCGGCGCCACCTGCAGGCTACATGAGGATGCGCAGGCGGGGCCACAAGAGCCTCAATGAGCATCAGGCTCTGATGCTCACCATTCAAAACAGCAACGGGTGGTAGGCTTCACTGATCTCTTCAACTTCTTTCATTTTCAAAAATGTTCAGCCTGTATTCACTCCTCAGTATTGTTGGGTTTTTTTTTTGTATTCAGAGTATAGCATTTCGTGACCTTCATAAGGAGTTACTGAATAAGTGATTAGAAATGTGATTGATGGTGGAGCCACGAATATTTGTAAGCCTTAAAACAATGTTTTCACGTTTGGAAGTTTCCTCAGAGCATCACCTGGTTCCGCTGGTTTTAAGGTGGGGATGGTTAAAGTTTATAATACTGGATTTAACATGTAAACATGAAAAACAGATTGCACTTTATCTCCCTGTTATGATTCAGTGCCATGAACCCACGTTTGCAGAAACACTATGTACATGACAAGGAGGCAAGATTCCGCTACTAGTAGGACACCGTTGTCGCAGTGTGATGATGTCATATGGTTACGTTCTAAAGCTAAAGCTGGACGGGCTGAATTAGATAATAATAGGAACCCCGACTATTAAGACTGATGCTAAAGACTTTACACGTCTATTAAAAAAAATACCGACAAACACAACGCGTAATTGTTAATGACAAAATAGGCTAAATTCCTCTAGTAGGCCCCATTGTCGCACGGTGTGTGCTGTCCTACATAAAACAAGACAATCTAAGAAGTTTTTTTTCTCTTAATAAACCCATGCTGTATCTAAAGCTGGACAGGCTGAATGACACAGTATATTAAGAATTAAATGAGATGTTTAACTCACTGTTCCTCGCTCAGTGGACAAGAGCCCATTTGATGCGACAACAAAAATGGCCGCCTACCTGTAAAACGATTTTGTCTATTTTTCATTATAAATAAAGTATTTTTATTGGTTTATAGAACAGAATTGAATGGTATTGGACATGCACTCCAAATTAACACTATATGTCTAAACAGTCATGCGTCCCTTTAAGACTCATAAATCATGTTTCAGTATAGACTGCAGCTACAGAGTCACCTCTGCAGGTTCAGATTTCTTCAAACCAGCTTTCTATACACTTGAATGGGTTAACATGTCAGCAAAGTCATTCAGAGCGGTTTGAAATGAAATGTGCTGTTCTAGAGAAACTTAAGAGTTAGTGGTGGTGTAACCAGATGTCAGAAGGGTTTAACATCTCTAAATTCTCCCTCACAGAAAGTTGGTACAAAAATGCTTATGAATATGCTGCTGGATGTCTGAGACATTATTTTATGAAAGTTTTCTGATGAAATGTTGGTCTAAAACATATTTTTGGTCTAAAACATCAGGATCAGTTTATTTGATCCATTCGCGGTGGAGGGAAGTAGGGTGTTCTAAGGCAAAATAGTCCCCAGGGAAGACTTATTTGTTCAGATTGACTATTATTTTACCGTCATCAGCATTACATAAAAACTCAGAAGATATGTGCGGGTTCACTGGTGGTGGTGGATAGTAAGTAAAATGGCTATATTTGTGTTGTAGACATTAGGACCTTTTTCTGTTAAGAAACCTGAGTCGCTAAGTTTCTCTGCAAATGCATCACTTCACATCAAACCAGTTGTTTATACCTTAACCACTGAATTATTTAGACATTTTGAAAAATCGGTGGAGTTGCCTTTTTAAGGTTGTTAAACTTTCAGTTGTTACTCTGCAATGACATTTTCCTTATATGTGGGTTATATGACCCCTTTCAACATGATAACACAAAACATTATTGCATACATGTGTGGAAACTGCAAATGAAAATGTATGAAGGAGGTACAGGAAATTTTTAAACCCATAATTAACACTTTTTTTTCTTAGGACCTTCAGCTTAATTTGCTTAAACCTTTAAAGGGGCAGTCTATTCTGAATTTGAAATGAGCATGCTGTACTATAACTGAATGTTAGTCAGAATATTTACTGTTTTTTTTTATAGTATTTTGTTGTTCTCTGCCAAAAAAACTATTTTGGATTAATTAAATAACAAAGACTTTTGGGAAAACAGAGACACCTTGTGGCCAAAGTGTGAAACAGCGATCATTCTCGACTCAAGAACACAAGAACTCAGAAGAGACAATTAAAACCATTAGCAAAAAATACCTTTGCTTTACATTTATTTTTCCATTGCACATTTAGGTTTATCAACATATTTCCTAAATTGTAGGTGGCAGCATATTAAGACAAACATCCATGTGAAATTTTGCTTAATAAAACTGTACAATAACTTGGCTATAATGAGAAAAACTACACCCCACAGAAACTTTCCCAAGAAGATGACGACTGAGAAAAGAGACCCACCTAGAAAATGGAGTAGTATGGGCTTTAGGGAGAACCGTATTGGCTAGGTATGCTCACGGTGAACAATTTAAACCATAACAATGCGCATTAAATAAATATGCACCTTCATGCCTGTTGGTGGGGGGAAATAAAAGATACATGTGATTTGTTCTCCTTAAACAGATCATTCTGGCATATTCCAAAAGTAGACTCCTTCTATAAAGGGGATACGTGAATGGATGTTTAAAGTTTGTAAACACTAAGTAACATGCTGCCTCTTCTGTGCAAGAAACTGGTAGGACACACAGTATACAGGGATGGCCAGAGATAGTTTCAGAGCAAGGGAGCTTCCTCAGGCTGCAGCAGCTCTTCTTTCAACTCATGACCAAGCAGGTGACTCACCTTGCAAGGTGTTTCAGTTTTACATTGGACTTACGGAGAATATTTACAACTAATTCATCATGTTAAAACGCACCATTCTCTTTTAAATAATATACTAAAAGTATTCATTTGTAAATATCTGAAATTAAAAGTATATATATTTTCCAAATATATAAATATAATATCATCAAACTGACATTGAAGACAGATCTGAGAGTAAAAGACACTCCTGAAGCTTGCCATCAACACACTTCAGCATCTTGCATTCTCTTTTTTTTTTTCTTTTGGTCCTTCTGAAAGAAACAAATGCCAAAAAATAGTTGCAATACAAACTACAAAAATATCAATAAAATGACTTCCATGTCATTATAATACAAAACATATAGTGCAAAACCACACAGTTGCTCATACAAAAAAAGAAGAATATGAAGCACAGTAGCGTAATTCATTTTCAGTCCGGTCAACGTTGAAAATTCTATTTTGGTAGGTATTTACACAAACGTCACGGCAAGCAACGGAGTGGCGCACTGTATTTCTAGGGAGGTCCTGACACCAGTTTCTCGGATATAGCAGAACAGTAAAACAGCTGGTCAAAGCCTCGCATTCTGGACATGAGAACAACAATCGAAACTAAGTAACTCTTTGGTGTCGGACAAGAACTTGGCAACCACCCCCAGCTGCTTTAGCCATCTCTCTCAAATTTGTCTTCAAACGTCCAGCTATGTACAACATTTGGCAGCAATTTGGAAAGAGAAAAGAAAAGCCTTGCTCTTCATTGGTAAGTAAAGAACAACAAGAAAATAATAATAATAATAATAATAATAATAATAATAATAATAATAATAATGCTCCTAAATAAACACCAGTAGCAGCAATTTCTTGCACCCCACAATAGAAAGAAGAAAAAAAAAAACAAAAAACATATGGCATTTCTGTAATCGTTGAGTGGGCATACACATATTCCTGCGTATATGCACATTCACAAACACACAGATATACATGTAGGTCGAGGTTATCATATTTGCATGATAAGCAAAAGGCAAAAGAGAAGCCCCTTCTCATGTACAGACTGAGCGAATGCTGACCAAGAGCATGGAGTTACACAGAACACTTAGTGGCGCTCGGTCACTTCCACTGCAACGACAAACACACGGATGGCTGTAGTCCTCCAGACAAGACACATGCATATTTCCAAAGGAAAAAAATGGACATGAACAGAAGATAAATATGTATGTCCTTTCTTCCAGAGAAAAGATGGACACCGGACCGCAGAACGGAACCTGGCCTGTACTGCAGTTTAACAGCACGGTTGATCTCTTTTAGAGCGCTGCTCTATGGCATCTCCTTGGCCCCGAGCAGAGAAGCTGAAGCATCATGGGAGCCTGGAACATTCAGCAGTTTGCTAATTGGCAAAGTCTTACCTGGAAGTGAACACATCTAGTACATCCATCTTCACAAGGCACATACTGTCATAATTCATGCCTCATACTTCCGTAGTCCTAAGTTTCTTAACATGTATAAGAATGGTACTACATGCTCCAGATATCAGATATTGTTCTCCGGTGTATGATAAGCGACCACTCTGAAATCTCCAAACATTCAGATGAGCAGACCATGCTCAGTTCATTTACATTAATAACTGTTTGGATGTATATAACCTGCCTGTGTTAAGTTGAGAGAGAGAGCTTGGCTTTTAGTGGAATTCCGGAGCCTAATCAGTGTAAATCAGCATGTCCTGTACTGAATGAGACTGAAAAGACATTCATTTCACCAACTACTTAACCATGGCCAGCTTCCAATCTGATATGGCAGAATAATCACATGATATGTGGTAATTACAGCACATTACCAGCCCTTTAGAGATTAATTTAATGACACTTTATCACGCCTTATGTAAGGCAGCCTGGCCTTTTGCCCATGCCTAGTTGAAAACACATAAAAAGAGAACAAAATGCTGTTTTTCCAAACGAAAAAGTCACTGGACATGCCATTATTTATTCTTGCCCAAGTGATCGATTATCGGTAGCATTACACCTGGCAATGCTGTGAACATCTACTGTATTTCTCAGGTGTACTCTCAACTAAATGTGTATTACCAATCACCACAATCCTTTATTCTGTAGTTTCTGTAAGTAGAACGGCAGTGAAAAAAAAAGACAGCATAGATGAGTGAGTTGCAAGGGCTGCATTCATGTGGACTTCCCTCTCCTGTAACTGAAATGAATATCTTGGTTGTAGGGAATGGGGGCTTAACCTCTCAAATACCAGCAAAATAGACTGAACGTCTACCCTGGCGTTCCTCTTCCCTTCAGCACCTCCTCCATCCTCTGCCTCCGTTCTGCTGCTCAGCCTGAGACAAGTGACTGAGATACTGGTGTGGTGTTGTACTGGGCGAGGATGGCAGGCGCAGGAGAAAGGAGGGGGAGAAAAGGGATCTGCAGTCCTAAGGCAAATGCCCCCGACTCCTCGCATGGCCTTCAGAGCTGATACCACTTCTTATCCTTGTACTTCAACATCACCTGAGAGACAATAAAGAGCACATACTCATGAGTAATGGTTTGATTGAGATTATATTTTCATTTGATACTTTAAACCTCTACATCTATATTGATTTCTCAGTGTATTCATATATTGTTCT
Source organism: Semaprochilodus insignis (assembly GCA_034552555.1). NCBI lineage: Eukaryota > Metazoa > Chordata > Actinopteri > Characiformes > Prochilodontidae > Semaprochilodus > Semaprochilodus insignis. The sequence goes on along the minus strand of CM067483.1, from coordinate 23,237,975 downwards.
AGCTCATGCAGATCAAGTGCCTACTTAAAGGCTATTAGCAATGAAAGCCAAATAAATCTTTCTTTTATGGCTTTTAAACTCAGCCTGCTGTTTCATTAAATGTCTCATTTGAGCAATAGTAGTAATAGTAAGATTGTAATAGCATCATTATTTCAGAATTTCTTTTTTAGCATTAACCATAACAATTCAAGTGCAATATCGTGATGCACTGTAAGGTCTCAAATTATGACATGCACCACGATACGCATCTTATCACAAGCTTAACCTATCATCAGCTAGCACTATATTCTTCTTCCGTTGCTGCAGTGGACTCACATCATGCGCATGCTTAGAAAAGGAGTCTGCGCTAGCCATCATGGCCGCGGTCCTCTCCTCCAACTCGCCGAGTTTCTGTCCTCTCTCATCCAGAGCTATCCGAGCGCGTGCCAGCTCGCCAACCACGCCTGATGCTGCCCCCTTCATGCCCTCCATGCTGCCTGGGCCTGGAATGTGCTGGGCCAGGCTGCGCGAGGCCTTACCGGCTGCCAACTCACCGACTGTGATTGCAAAGCCAAGGACATACAAGGGGAATGATGGCACTGTGAAGCTCACCACAATGTAGAGTCATACAATTTCCATTTAAGCCCATATATAGAAGCTAGGTGTGCTTCCAATACTCACAGAGATCCTCTCTATCCAGCGATTGGGCCCCACCACCAAAAAGACCCTTAAAGAAACCTCTGTTAGGAGCCTCTGGCGTCTCAACCGGAGTAAACAGCTCTCCCAGCATTTCCTGCACATGTCAAAAGTATCAAATACTTTTAATAAATCACATCTACAAATAAAATGCAACACTATTAGTTCCCAACCTCAGTCCTAGAATACCACTCTGCATTTTCTGGCAATTTCCTTGTCCTGATCCAACTAATTACAGAGCGCAAATGCAGTTTATGCACAATTAATCACTGTTTATTTGTATATTGTAATATAATGGGGTAGATTAAAACATACAAAAGTTATGGCATATGTAACATGTTATATTTTCTTTTTTCCAATATGTTAAATCAACCAAACAACAAAACAGCACTTTTAAATGTATAAGAAAATTTGTTAACATCTTTTCACTTCAGAACACAACAAACATGACATTGGATGGTGGGTATCCTGTTTTGGATACAGTTATATTTATAATAATCCTTACTGATGTGAAGTAGATCAGTAACACACTAAAATACACGTGACAGAGCAACTCCAGGAACTCCTATAACGATGAAAGAAAGATAATAAACACAAAGACAGACATTTACAGGGATGCCTGACCTGTAGGTTGTCACACGTCTCCTGACTGTAGGTGAGTCTCTGGATCTCCGTAGGGGAAGTAAGATAAAGAGCCTGGCCCAAGTTTGAGAAGCAGAAAGTTCTGGCAATTCGCATGTCCGTAAGGGGCAGGTAGTTGACATCCAGCAGTGGTCGCAGGCTAGGTAAACTGGCACAGAGAGCGCAGAATGTGTGTCAGATGAAAATCACTTAGATTTTACAATGCTAATATTACATACAACTACATACAACTTACAGTGTGTGCCCCAGCTCATTAACCGCATAGACGGCAAGGGCTCACTGTAGTTCATGTATCAGGAGAGAGGCCTGACTTACCTTAGAGTCATGATGTGGCCATTGGCACAGAAGCAAGCAATGCAGATGCCAGCAGGCATGACCACCACATCGGCCCTCAGCACGAACGAGTTCTCTGTAATGTTGTGTTCAAAGACGCAGTTCTGTGAGGGCAAAGCCACCACTTTGGCCTGTTTCTCAGAGCAGACCACAGCGTAGTGGCTGTCCTGGTGTTCCTGAGTGGGCGGCGGTGAGGCGGGCCGGCGCCTCCGTGTCCGCTCCTTCTCATCCTCGGGAGCGTTGGGATCATACCAACACTCGTGGGCAGGAGGCTGGAGAGAGCCAGTAGAATCCATCAAGGCCATGCGCAAGATGCCTCCCTTCAGCCGAACCACTGAACCTTGGGGCAGAGGGGATATACACAAGACTTTAGGTTCACTGCAATGTAAACAAATAAAGTGTATGAATGAGAATTAAAACCCGTGACTAGATCCAAACATGTCTACAGACAGACAGGCCTTTGCAAGTAAAATCCGAAAAATAATTTTCAATTATCTTCCACTTACCTCAAATGTACTCGATCAGACAAGACTTAACTACTGTTCAAAATCTTCTTTTTTGGTTTCACACTTTTTTTAGCAAATAGATCTTTATAGCTGCCTGTCAGCATTGTGTGAGTTGCAAGACTACACAAACTTTACATGCTGTGCAAAAATTGGGAATAATATGCACAAATGCATGCAGGTATCTGCTACTACTATTTTTTGTTGTTTAACATGACAACCTTAATCAAATGTTTAAATAGCATGTTGAGTTAGACAAAAACTATGTGGTTTGAAGCTAATGAATGATGCCACCTGCACAAGCTAATTGGTGGGATACAAGCTTCCGTTATTTGTTAGTTAGATTAGCCGTATAACTTGAATGAAAAACAAAAGATGTGAACTTCAGACACCAAACACGTTTTGGCTGATCAGTCACATTTGCGATAAGGGGAAAATGGTCCCAATATAATTCTTTGCCAAGCTGTTCTTTTAAGGCTGAAGAACTAATACGTTGACTTTCCCATGTTTTTAGTGGGACTGATACCAAATCTTCCACAGAAGTCATCTTACCACAAAACGAGATGCCTACAGTCTGCTGCAGTCTCTGCTCTGGGGTGGAGGGCACATTGAGGGAGACAGCCAGCATAGTGCCCACTGAGGTGCCCACCCACAGGCTGGAGACTGCTGTAACTTCACTCTTCCTAGACACACAGTCACAGAAGTGCAAAGAAGAGATGACCTCACGTGACTCCTTGTCAATACTGGCCACGCTGGAGCTGCGTGAACGACTGAAGGAGCTGTCTCTGGCATCTGTAGTTGCGGTGGTCCAACATGGACAAAACAGAAAGAGAGAAAAGGTCGTGATTTAATAATAATAAAAATAAAAAATAAGAAAAACCCACGTGTGTCAAAACTATTTTAGGGAAACCTAAAAGCAAAGGAAAAAACACAGCATTCAGAGCCATTTTAATATGTCAGTTGATTGTGAATGTATGCTTTGTGTGCAGCCGCTTGAAAAATCATCTAGGTTTATTATAATTTGGTTCTTTGCTTTGAATTATCAAATGTTCAGGTCTCAGAACTGCACACAAAACATGTAAATGGTCAATGAGTGTAAGTTAGCATCTGGAACTCCAAAAGGCAGCCAAGTATACCTTCAGTCTGGTTACTGAAACATAACAACTTTCTTACTTTTGCTTATCCTATGCATGAGAAAGATACTTTGAGGAACGGTACATGCATCCAATAGGTCGGAGGTCAACAATCCAGCTTCCTGCACAGACTCTCTCAAACCACAATCTTTTACACTTCCTTTAGCTAATTGACTTCTTCAGACATCCTTGACTGGTTATATCGGATGCTTCAGGGAGGGGCATGTTAGAGGCGGGTTGGAGCTCCAGGAAAATAGACCTCCAGATCTCCAGGAAGAAGACTGATGATCACTGCAGTACATAATCTTTATAACGTTTTAGGGTAAAGTACTGTTCGTTGAGAGTGCCGTGTTTTGGCCACCTCACTGCCAGGCTCCTAAAACATAAGCTACATTTCCCAAAAACCTACAACAGTGTAAAGATGTCCAAAGCATATCCACAGCAGTCTGAATAGTTACAGCACTTCATTAAATTCATCCGGCAGAAACCATCTTAATACACACAGTACATGCAGCCAGTTTCCCAGCAGTGTCTTAATACAAAAAGAAAATTCCAGCAAAATGTCTGTACGTGAAATGAGATGTAAACAAAGTCATTTAGAAGGGTTTGATGTGAAATGGTTCACTGCAAGGAAAAAAACAACTATCATCACAGCTTCATAGCTTCTCAGCGCACCTCAGCCAAAAGTAACTCTGCTGTATTTGTGCCAGAAGCGGACCAGATCTGTTTGGGACAGGTGGGCCAAATGCATGTTGTAAATATGTGGGTCACCTTTGGCTCACAGCAGATTGCCAGTGCCTACAGCGGGCCAGCAGTGCCATATCTTTGCCAGATGTGGCCCACATCCACTTGCTATCTAGGACTTAATTCACGCAATGGTGAAAAAGTGGCAAAATTAATGAAACACTGGAAAAAACGTGTTCGGTATTCGGCCTTCGGCCCAATGTTTTCAGGCAACACATTTGTGTTACAGCCGTCTGCAGCTTTCAGAGCCATTAAACATTTTGAATATCCTGTTTCCTATCAACTGTGATCTGTGATCAATTCTGAGACTTCATGTCTAGAGACATTTCACATCAGATCACTCTGAATTGAATGGCCTTGTTCATAGAACCATTTATTTATGTTGAATATTTGAATAAAAGTGAATTTGTCCTTTAAAAATCCTCTCTGTTAAGTATTTAACATGATTTTTATCGGGAGCAATCTAAGACACTTCTGAGAAACCAGACCCAAGTTAGTGGTGACCTCCAACAACCCATAGCTGACAATACTTTCAGTTATGTGCTTCACTGTACTTTAATAACATCTGCTTCCCCTTTTTCCTGTTCACATATTACATAAGAAATGCAGTGTTGTAAAATCACACTTCTGTTGTTAATGAATTGTTAAACCATGCTACCCAGATATATGCCTTAAAGGAATAGTTCAGCCAACAGCAATGTTGCCAAAAATGAATAAGAGTTAATAGCAACCAATTATCATGAATGAAAACTAACATGCTAATTGGTGGCTATTGGGATACATTAATGGAGGGCAACATTAGTGTGTCTGAGTAAGCTTTTCCTTTAATCCGTCATCTGTGCAGAATGTGGCCCTAGAAGTGGAAGGTGGGAAAATTCAGAGTTGTTGACCATTAAGGCTGTGGTTTCAACAAACTCAGGTTAGTGAGCAAATATCAGGCCCACACAGCAGGCTCCAGAAGAAGAAAACAGAAGAGTTAGTACAGCCAGCCCAGGTCAGCCTACTTGAGGCCAGATCAGGGCCACTCACTGGATTTGGACACAAACTGAGTCCTGCCGATAGTTCTTGCTTTTCTTCTGGACAATGCCTTCGCATCACTTGGATGTTTCTGACTAGGGAGAGATTGCTGCCTCCGTATGTTCCCTTCCACACACAGCGCAAACAATAGAAAAGAGTGGGTACATTGATGACATCACACACACACACACACACACACACACACACACACACACACACTCGTTCACCAGCATACATATATATCACTCAACCCAAGACGTATTCTTAAACTCCTGGAGATCTTTTCTTTTTTTTTAAATCAGCATATTCAAATTATAGATCATGTATGACAAGACAAAAGAAGGCAACCAGACCAGGCCCCGCACAGGATCTACAGCTACTCAGCCTACCTAGAAATAAAGAGAGTGGGAGCAAAGTTCAGGCTTACCATCTTTCTGATCAGCAGCCAAGCTAAATTTCCGTGACATCTTAGCTGTAAAAAAGAAAACACATGATGGCTCTCAACAACAGCACAACTTCAAGAAATAAAGTAATCTTGGGTTAGATTGCGAAAGTGAGGACAACAAATCGACAAGTCATTCTGTGTCTTCCTCCAAAGAGTGAGAAACAGGCGGAAAAGGGTGGGGATCAATATGCAAGGCCAAGCGATCATAGCCGGCCATGAAATCTACATTGGAGAGACTTCCATTTCTTAGTAGGAGATTAGGTTGCTCTTTGTAAAAAGAACATGCACAGAGGGATTAGTAAAAGTGAGGACCAGCACCATCCAAGCAGAATGTCATTGATTGCCACTGATTGACAGATTCCAGATGTGTGTTTGTAAGGTTTCAGAAACTGCGGTGAGAAATATATTAGGGGTGTAACGATACGCTACATGTTCAGTACAACAAAAACTAATATATGTATATATATATATATATATATATATATATATATATATATATATATATATATA